>OZ026625.1:50222883-50745883 GCA_964020975.1 Hermodice carunculata
TATATAGCCATCAGATCTGATCAAAAATTGATACATTGTACAATTACCCAATAAATAAAAACATATATTATTCATACAGCACTTGTGATTTTGTAAAGAACTCTTCATATATATGTCATCATTTTATTCTTATTCAAAAACATATGTACATATGGCAGTAACTTAAGAGCTGTTCATTCAGTTCTATATGGCAATGTTGCACTGCACAGTAACATTAGTCTTCCAAAACTTTTAATAAGAGCCGATCATTCTGTTGTGTGCAATCTACCGATCATGCTGCATGTTCTATGGATCTCTCATTCCCACACACATCGATAAATTGCGCAACTATCTATCTATTGCACGTCACTGCCTTCCGACCTCAGTACATTCTTGTGTGTAGACTCGTAAGCAACATCTAAAATGGAAGGAATTTAAAGGAGAATTTTATGTCAACTTCTCGGTCTCCTAAGATGACCAAGACAACTTGTCCCAAGAATCACATATCCACCAGCGGAGAGAGTGCTGCGCGTTCTAAGGTCGACCCATCGGCCTGTAAGGGAGCCGTCATTTTTCACGTTTATGTCCTTAAAATAATATATGTATTTTTAAGAATAAACCCCAGTTTGTAAAATATTGCACTGTATCACATTATCTGAAGACGTAATGAACATCAATAGCATCACTAACATCACTTATTGCAAGGGTCACCAAAAAAATCCACAGAGCTTGCAGCGCCATCTGTCCATGTGTGCGGGAACAAGGGATCCATAGGCATAGATCACGCAGGGTGATCTAATATCAAAAGGATGTGCACAGAAATAAATACTAAGTATACCATATAAATAAAAAACGTACAGCACAGCACAATAGTGCATACATATAACTCAATTTACGGATACAGCCTTACAGGATTCTGTGTTACACAGCGAAACGGTTCATATCTGCTCAACATTGACTACCCTACTAATAGCAACTTATCGTTGCTGTATGGTCCTGTATGAATAACAAAGTTCTGCTATATTGTTTGACATGGAGGAATAATCTAGTTTATTCCTCCATGGTTTTGACCATGTCCATGCAGGTGCCTGCTGGTTGCATAGGAACTGGGTTCAACACTCGCTTTGGTTAAATGACTAAAATGACGTATAAAAACCTGTCCAGTCACAACTATTAGGTCTTAAGGCAACAGTATGAAGAGTTTATAACACAATCCAGAACGATTATAAACCCAACTGTTACGCCACGCAGGCCCTCAGCCTCATCAGCGGGTACTGCAAGCGCCCCAGTCGTAACAGGCATGTTATGGGAGATAATCTCAAGCCTCAAGGCTGCTTGTTCTACATGACGCTAAATCTTAGAATATCTCCATAGAGACAATCTCTATATCCAGCGATTTTGACACTTTCAGTCAATATGTTGTGCTTTTTCTGTCAATTTCAGCCTGATACAAACCTGTTTGATGATCAAACATGACAAATTCGTGCCATTTTGACAGGAAGTGAATCATTTCTGCAGGGTGGCAAAAGAGACCAGCTGCAATCACTATAAACAACCAGTTAATACTGCGCACAGCTGTGAATTGGGAAGTACATTCCCAGCAAGCTACTCTTGAGAAGCTAGTGTTGTACATTATCTTATATTTTCACATTGTCTTTTTCCCCAAGGTCTCAAACTTTGATGTTCTAGCTTTTGATGAAAATTTGCCAGATGTCCACAAACCTAACTCAATGTTTTGTAAATGCTGATTTTGACACCTGTAAATTGTAATTTTGAAGAAACAGAAAAGCATGATAGCTGCTGCTCTGATAAAATTCGAAGGCCAAAAGTAAAGTGGCATGATGGATTCCAAAATATTTTCTTACAGAATTTGTCCATAAAAAAACAATTAATCAATGTAATGAGAAACTGACCCACTTTCTAGATGATAAAGTCAACGTCTTGCAGCAAGTTGTTGACTTGATCTCATAGAAGAGAGTGGCCAAACTTGTGGGTGTTTTCCAAAGGTAAATAGTAAGGAACACAAAACAAAATGTATGTTTAAACCATGGTTTAATCAAGATTGTGAAGATCAGAAGCGCAGATTTCTGAATGCCTTAACTGCAGACAAAAATTGTAAGAATGATGAGACAAAGGCTGAACGAAAATTAAAGGCTGCAAGGCTTACAAAAAAACAATCAATATGAGACAATATGTCAATAAGCAGTTTTTTCAGAAAATTGCAAGCTTAAAATCTAAAGATCCAAAGGGTCACCCGTAGTGGGCCATCCTTAATGGAAGCGATAATCAGAAAAGCAAACAAATGGGTAAAATGCACACAGAGTCTAATTTGCAGATCATTTTAAAGCTTTAAACAGTGAACAGACAAATGATGTTGATTTTGATCTAGAAGATATCAACATGTCTGATAACCTTAGCCTCAACAGACTAAGACTCGGATAAATTTATTTGACATAAACTTGGTAGTACAATACAATACAATACAATAAATTGTTTCCAGTTGAGGAAATAAAAAAGATAGTACAAAAGCTTAAGGACAGTAAAGTCAGTGGAATAGACCAAATTATTAATGAATTTATTAAGGGAGCCTTTCCTAAAATGGCAATCATCTTTATCAAATTGTTTAATTTAGTAGTGGTAGTGGGAATTGTTCCTGAATCTTGGGTAACTGTACATGGTCTGATTAAACCTATTTACAAGAACAAATGGAATCTAAACAATGTGGACAATTATCGAGGCATTATCATCTTAAGTTGTACTGTTAAACTTTTTACTGCCTGTATTAACAATAGGATCAATTTTTTTTAAAGAAAATGGGTTACTTGGTGTGGAACAAACCAGATTTAGAAAAGGTTACTCAATAATAGACCATATTTTTTCTCTACATTCTATCAAGAGCTGTACGAGGCTAAAAGCAAACAACTCTACTGTTTTGTAGAATATAGGAAAGCTTTTCACAGAATTTACAGAATAAGTTTGTAGAAAAAAAATTGGTAAGTCATCAAATTAATGGTGCCCAATAATATCCTAAAGGTGATCTATGATTTGCATAATAACAAAGCTCAATCATGTGTTAAACTTAATGTAGAACTAGGAGCAAGTTTTTTGTGTGAAAAACATTATCCCGCCGAGCAGGCACCTCTCACAGAGGCCACCCCTCTTACAGGACCACCATTTTTCTGCAGAAAGTTGGACCTTGACCGTTGACCTCAAGGTCATCCCTAACAAATTTAAGCGAAGTCTTACCCGGGTGCATATTGACAAAGTTTTATGGACTTCAATCATATATACCCATTTGAAGATGTGACAGGGAAATCATTTTATTTTGCAAGCCATTGTGACTTTGACCTATGACCTGAAGGTCATCCACAATCATATGAAAAAAAATCCCCAAATCTATGGCATATCTGTACCAAAGTTTCAAGTGATTAATCTGATGTATGTTTTTGAAGAAGTCAAAATGTGAACTACCATTGCAGACCCATTGACTTACAGGCCGGGTAATCAATAGGAATGCAAATATTAACCAAAACAACAAAACAAAAACAAACAAAAAAACCAAAACATTAAACATCCAAAAATCATTGCAGCATTACCATTTGAACAAAGCGAGTTGATACATACCCCATGTATATCCCCAGTAGGTTTGAAGTGAATCTGGACAATTGTTTTGGAGGAGTTGAAAATGTGAATTAGCATTGCAATCCCATTGACTTACATAGTATAATCAGGAATGTGTGCAGTTTTACCTTTCAAAGTCAATCGGGTTTCAAATAAACCATACAAATTGAAAGCCCATAGGTACTTTCCTCTTAACGTTTAATAGTAACCTTCAGCCTATGATGCACCATTCAGAAGGTATAAGTCAATAAGTGAAAATTGCAGAGTCAACAGAAAAATTCAACAAGGATTTGACCTTGGCCTTGGACTGCAAGGCTCTATTTTATTATATGGAAAACAAATTTCCAGACCCATAGATTATCTGTACCAAATTAAGAGGCAAAAGATCATGAGCAGACAGAAATATAAGGAAAATAAGATACGTGGTGGCAGCAGAGACGGCAGCGGCAGGGACAGCAGCAGATGACGGGACTAGTCACCATATGCATGCCCTCCTACGGGGGATGCATAATTATCAAATTTTTTTACAAGTAATTTCGGCGTGAGACAAGGAGAAAACTTATCTCCTGCACTGTTTGCTTTGTACATAAATGATTTACAGCTTACAGGAATATCTTAGCAATGCTTATCGTGGATTGGAGACACTGGGTGAAGATACTGGTACTCACTTAAGTGAGATGGTGAAACGTATGTTAGGTTATATTTGTTACTTTGTGCAGATGACACAATGATTCTCACAGACTCACCTAATCAATTGCAAGATGCCCTTTCACAACTCAAAAGGTATTGTGTGGATTTTAAACTGAAAATTATTACCCAAAAAACAAGATCGTAGTAAATATACATGTACCCATATTTTTACTTATGGAAATCACAGAATTGATATTGTTCCAGACTATACTTATCTTGGTATAATTTTCAAATATAATGGTAGTTTTAATGATTAAGTGCCAAAAATATTTACATATGACCAGGCTAGCAAAGCTATGTATGCTGTATGCTGTAAGTGACAAATGTAGAAATATCGGTTGACTTACAATTAAATTTATTTGACGGGGTCATTTTTCCAATTTTGTCGTATGGCTCAGAGGTTTGGGGGCCTTCTCAAAGTGTTATAAAAGGTTACAACTGAAATGTTATAAAATAGTATTGGCGGTGAAACAAAGAACTCAAGGCTGTATGGTTGATGGAGAACTGGGCAAGTGCCCATTTGATATTAACATTCAATGTAGGGTCCTTATTTACTGGGTTATGATTATAAACCAAAACTGAAAGAGATTCTTGAATATAATCTATAGGTTACTTTATTTTATGCACAGAAAGGAGATTTATAGTTCCAATTGAATATTAACTGTTAAATGATCAAGGGATGGCTGATGTATGAAACACACAAAGTACAAAATTCAATGTAACATGGTTCAAAAATGTAATAAATCTTAGATCAGAAGATCAATTTAGGCAGTAGTGGCATTCTCAGGTCTTTGAAAATGAAAAATCTCTGTAAATTTATTGAGATAATGAATGGTTACATGTGAGATTAATTAAGTCCATATAACTGCATATGGTATTATTTTTGTTTCCTGTCACTGTATACTTTATTTACTTATCTTTCACAAATGTTTTACTCTGTATGCTCCTAATAATTGTACACACAATTTTGGGAATAAAATCAACTTCAACTTCAATGTCAACATAAACATGAACATGAACATGATTTTCATGTTGTGGATAACTGATCTTTAGTGCCAAGGGTCTTCTTTTTTTTTTTGCTCTTTTCTTTTCCCCCAAAACACCTAGACCAGCTTTAAACCAGTAAAAGCTCCAGCCTTTGACCTACATCAGGAAGCACAAGCTTTGACATGATTATAAAACTCAGACTCAATTGCCAGGAATATCTGTAAATGCAATTGGAGTGTGGAATAAACCATGTGAAACAATTTGTGCAGCAAACTTTATTCTACTTTTATATGACCATGTTGACTTTTTCTGGAAATGTGTGTGTGTGTGCGTGCGTGCGTGCGTGCGTGTTTTTCCAGAAAAAGTCAGCATGGTGGTATTATAAAAAAAGAATAATAAACTCATACCCCCAAAAATACATATTTTCTGACAGAAAACATGACATCAAGTTTTATTTTGGCACTGAACATGAAGTTTTAGTGTCAATTTTGATGCAACAAAATTTTAATTAGAATTCTCAAATTTTGCATAAAAATCAGATTTAGTTTACATTGTCAAATGAAAAACATAATGCTCTCCAAAACTGTATTTAATTTTTTTTTAAAGGGGCTTTCTTCTAATTATATTGTTGTTGGATTTTTTTTTAAATTTTAGTCATTTAAATTCTAATTTCAACATCCTGTAAATTTTGAACAAAAACCCTTGTCCAAAATTTAAAACACTGTTCTGCTGGTAGACGTGTACAGTTTCATTTCCTATCAGAAAATAGTGTTTTTCATTTTTGGTGTTTGTGCTATTTTTTATTTTTCTGCATAAAACATGTAAAATTTTAAAAACTGTTTTTGAAATAAAACAACAAACATAAAATAAGTTTTTTAATCAAGCAATTAAAATTCAATTTCTTAACACTTACAGATATTTCATTACTTTTAATAGTTTAATACAAATCAGTACTTTCAGAAATTATAGAGTTTATATAATCTCAAATGAGAAGTCGAGTGTATAGAAGGGCATGTTTGGAGCAATGTCATGTTTTCTGTGTACAGTGCTGTAAAAGTGTACCAAGACTTTAATACAATAATAGCTGCACAAACATGCCCCCACAACACCTAACCACCCACCCTGCCAGCCCCTTCTGTGGAAGGATGCGCTAAAATTGGAAGCTCATAAATCAGTCCTTTGATCAGATTTTTCAAGGGCTGCATTTATAATTGCATGTTAACAAAAATAACATGCACACAAGTAGTTTCCATGCCAACTTAATTTAGCGAATATAGAAAATTAAATCTCACATCGAGTCACAGTACATTTTGTCTTCCATATTCACAAGACACTTTTGGTCTTGCAGGAGGGGTGGTCTTCACTGTGTATAATATGCAAAGCCACAAAAGTGGCCTAAAATGTATGTTTTTCGATGTCCCAGTTAACAAGTTAAACAGTGAATCCCACCTTTATTTTGTCAAAGACAATAATACAACATGAATAGTAAGATTGAAAATAGTTTATTGGGCTAGGTCACCAGCTTCCATTTGTTCATCAAAACTAGAAACATCACAGACCCCATACAGCTGCTCCCTGTTTCTAAAACATGAGTATTGCTGCATCTGTTACCACGTATATAATTTCAATTTTATCACTGAATGTATATTCGCATCAAAAGGTATTCTTTACCATTTTTTCACATCCACACACACACACACCAAAAAATGTAAAACTTTATGGATTCTCCTTTTTTCTGGATAATGTATTCCAAGCATTGATCCATGTAACTACTCAGCTGCTTGAAAACCGTTACGCATCCCCCACTAGGCAAATCACCACCTTTATGTTGGCCCCCTAGTGACCTTGAAAATAGTTCAAGGTTGTTGAATGTGTAACTGGTTCTATTCATGTTTGATACTAAACTATGTTCCTAGAATCCGCCATAATGAACAAAATATAAACAAAGTTTGTCCTTTCCGTGTCACTCAAGGTCAACAATGACCACACCAAAATGAACCCTTCTGAACCATTTGTTTAGGATCCAGCATTACTAAGATCAGATCAACTAAATATTTACATGCTGAATGAAAAATACACAGCGTCATTAATGGTAACTTTTTTCCTATTATTGTGTTAATGTTCAATAGTGACTACCGGCATCAGAGCAAAGATATAAGCCAAAATGTCAGTTTGACCTTAAGTTTCATCTCTCAAAGGCATTAAGGGTCAATACCAACACCACCAAAAGAATACCCCATAGGTGCTTTCCTATAAGTGTTTTTTTTTTTTTTTTTTTGGCAGTAACCATGGGCCTAGGACCTACTATTGCAAAAATATAAGCCAATACATAATAATATATCATTTTGACCTTTCCAGGTCTCTCAACATCAATATTAACAACAACAGAAGAAACTCCATACATGCTTTCCTAGCAATGTTCAAAAATTATCACTGACAGAAGATCCACCATTGCCAGCACACAAGCCAATATATTAAACTTGTTGAGTCAGCAAAAAAAAAAAAAAAATAGTAACAATAATAATGATTAATAAATAAATAAAAAATAAAATAAATCTAAGGTTCATTGATAAATGAAAAATCAACAGATGATAACAATACTTGTATCAGAAATATTCACCAGACCTGTAGAGAACTTGTGTCAAAATTCAAAGTATTAGGTGAATAGTTAGGGGAGCTCCAGCTAAAATAAGATTTATAGCTGTAACACTGGGAGTGACAGAGCACACACTCTTAAAAAACTACAGATGCATATGAGACTACAGTCACACCTGCTATAATGAGACTACAGTCACACCTGCTATAATGAGACTACAGTCACACCTGCTATTTAACTCTTTCAGTGCCAAGGTTTGGACTGAGTCAACAGTTTTCCTTGGTGCTCTTTGGGTGCAATGTGCCCAAAGTTCCCCGAGGAAAGCTGTTGACCCAGACCATTACATTCTCTGGAACTAGAGACATGAGTGAAAGGTCGTTTCACAAGGAATATGAATCTAGCATCCTTATTATAATATTAAGAGCAGTTCATCTTTAGTTACACTTTGGTGGAAGTTTAGCTCATCCCTGTCACCACCTAATAAAAGGCCTATGGGCCTAATGCTCTGCTGATGACCATTACCAAAGAATCATTTACTGAAATGCATTCTCTCTATGACCTGCAGAAATTAGTCAAGATCATCTGTACTAGCAATATCAAAATTCCACATGGTACACATTTATGGTACATTAGTCTTATTTGCCTTATTCTATATCAACATGTCGAATTTAGTGTAAAGTCTTTAATGACCTTGGAAAATAGGTCAAGTTCACACAACATATTACAAAATTTGACCATTGGCAAATTTGGTGTCAAATTTGCAGTTCCATTTCAATTTACATGTATTAGCACAATAATGAATGTAATGTGTTCTGATACCTGTGACATTAGTTCCAATAATTACCACCAGTGGCACCACCATGATTCTTATGTCACAACTTTTGCCCATATAATGTTCCTGTAATGGTATATAGATGCATGAAAACACATTAAGATGAAATGGTCATCACAAAAAAAATGTGAAATGCATGTCCTCTGACCTTGAAAAAATACATAAAGGTCATCCATATTAAGCAACATCTGAGTGTCATATATGATAAACATTCACAGCATATTTGGTAGTGTTAGTCTTATGATTTCTCAACATGTTGAATTCATTGTCCTTTTCTACAGTGCTTTAAGACCTTAAAAAGTAGATCAAGGTCACTCATAATTTTGAAAAATATGACTATTGACATCATGCATTGTTGGTGTAAACTTTGTAGTTCCATCTCAATTTATTATCACAACAAGAGGCCCATGGGTGTAATGCTCTGCTGGCACCCTGGCTATATTGTACCTCCTCATTCCAAAGTTTCAAGTCCTCAATTGGCTTCTGGACATATAAAGCTTATGTGATTTTAGTGTCTTGTTTGTCCACCAGATAGAACTTCGCTCCACATGTAATCATAGCTTATTTGTGCAATTCCTGTAATGGATATTGCTGCATGTGCTAAGACAACATTGAGGGAGTCCTTAACTTTATGTCCTCATGATCTTGGGACAGAATATCCAGGTCAAAAAGTAAATCAAGGTTAGTGATATTACACAAAACTCTAGCTTTGGACATTGTCTATATATCCTATAAATTTGGCAAGTCTAATCTAATTACTTTTCCACATATGAAATCTTATATCTGAAAACACATTTTGGCTCATAATTTTTCATCAAATTATAGGTGGTGGCACCACTAGTATCATCAGCAACTTAAGACTTTGACCTTCCACACAATCTCACCAAATTTGGTGGAGTTCTGCCAACAATTAAAGATGCTAGAGTGTTCACAAGATTTTCATATTTTGACCCCTACATGGCATAATATTGTAGGTGGCAACACTGATGTTAACAAAGATATCCAGCTTTCCATATATAGTCTGTTTGTTCGAAACAGATTATAACTTTTCGAGTTATTGA
Source organism: Hermodice carunculata (assembly GCA_964020975.1). NCBI lineage: Eukaryota > Metazoa > Annelida > Polychaeta > Eunicida > Amphinomidae > Hermodice > Hermodice carunculata. The sequence continues at coordinate 50,232,650 of OZ026625.1, forward strand.
AAAAAAACAAAAAAATTGGACAAGCGCCAAACTTCATAATTACTGGGTCACAGTGACCCATAAAGTAGATTACCAAGTACAGTTTTGTGTTTTATGTAATCAAGTACAATTTTGATCCGGAGGCTCATTTCTCTTTGCCGTTGATGTCCAAGCTACACCCTGCCATTACAAAATCAGCTTTTCAACTTTACAGGCATGGTGACCTCAATAAAATAGGTCAAGGTCACTGATATTATATAATATTCTAGCATTGGACATGGTCTATATATCCTAGAAATTCGGCAATTCTGGTCCACTTACTCCTCCAAATATGAAATTTTATATTGTAAAACACACTTTAGTTCATAATTTTCGTCAAATTATAGGTGGTGCCACTAGTACCACAAGTAACTTAGACTTTGACCTCCTGCACAATCCCATTATATTTGGTGAAGATCCACCAAAACTTAAAGATCCAAAAGTGTTCACAAGATTTTAACATTTTGACCCCTATATTACATAATATTCTAGGTGCCACCACCAATATCAAAAGGAACCTAGATTTTTATACACCCTATAAGTCCTGAAAGTTATATTCGACTAACATCAAATCTTTTAAAGTTATCGCGCTCACAAACCAAAAGTTTACAGACAGACGGACTGACTGAATGACGGACATGAGTGATGCTAAAAGCTCTGTGACCTTAGGTCAGCAGAGCTAAAAATGAATTTAATGTGTTTTTGATACCCATGATTGTTCCAATTAATACTACAGGTGGCGCCACCATGACTTCACATGGAATAAGAATCTTGCCTGTGAAGTGTTCCTATAGTGGTACATATACATATGTCTAGAATTTCAGACATAATAACCATCACAAAAAAATCTTTTATTGAAATACATTCCCTTCAAAATCTTGAGAAACAAAGTCAAGGTCAAGGTCAAGGTCATCCAAATTCATTGAAATTATGCAGTATCAAACTCTTACATATGATACATATTTGTGGTATAACTGGTATGATTGCCCTTATTCTTTCTCAAAACACTGAATTTAATGTCCTTTATGAAGTACTTAATGACCTTAAAAAATGGGTCAAGGTCCTCCAAAATTTCTCAACAAATGACCATTGGCCTAATGCCAATTTGGTGTAATTTTTTCAGTTATGTCTCAATTCGATACAGCAATAATGAATTTAATGTGTTTTTATACGTATGATGTCAGTTCCAATAATTACCACCAGTCGTGCTACCATGACTCCACATCTGATTGACTGCTGTCTGTATAATATTCTTGTACTTGTGCATGGATGTGTGTCCAAAAATTCAGAGGTAATGACCATCACAAAAAAATCCTTTCCCGAAATGCATTTCCTCTGTGATCTTGAACAAGTGACCCCCATTTTATGCAATATTCAACTTCCACATGATTCAGATTTTTCATAGATTTTGTGAAATCTGCCTCACAATTTCTCAAGATGATAATTATATTTGTCTTTTTGTCCAGAACCACTTCTTAGCAGTCATTACCCTATTCTGCAGTCTGAAATCTTTACTCTCCATTAGGTAACCTATCACTGTCTAACCTATGTACATCTGGAAGTACTAATTGTCTATATTGCACACGTTCCTCTATAGAATTTTGACATAGGATATATTAGCCTAAAGAAATTAAAGGGTCTTCAGTGGGTAACTACTCAGAACACGTTTTGGAGCGTATACCTGTACATGTTTTCTCTGAGTAGCCGCTCCTTGTCTAAGCTAAATATTCAGCAAAGAGAACACACATAATAATGAATAAATATTTCATAAAGTTTACCAAATAATAAGTCATATTTCCCATTCACCTATAGGTGGTGCCACTAGTACTGTCAAGAATATTCCCACCAAATTCCACATGAATCCACTGAAAATCAAACAGACCAGAGCATTTTCTTTTAAGAAAAAAAAAAAAACTTTTTTGCCCACTGTACTACATAATCCACTAGGTGGTGCCACCAATAATGAAAGGAACCTGGATTTTTATTGACACAATATGTCCCAAAAATTTTAAGGGTCTAACTTCAAAACAGTAGGTGCTATTGCAGTGACAAGAAAATGTTTATGGATGGACAGACATGAGTGATGGCTTAAGCTCTGCGACCTGTGGTCAGCAGAGCTAAAACTGGTCTTACACAGCAGGTGATCCTCTGGAATATGTTTCATTTGTGAAATGTGGCACCTGTAATAAACATCACTAACTCAGACAATTCTTGTGCTGAATTTAAATAGATACAATAAAAGCAGCATCTAATTGGGATCAGCGGAATCACCCACATAATACATACAATATATTTGTTGTAATCACCCATCAGTAACATAAAAATTCACTATTATCTACTATCCACTCTATTCTTTCTTTATCTCTATAATTTACTTCAAGCAAAAGATGAAAGCCTGATATTACTTTGTACAACATTATTGTCTGATCCTGTGCAGTACCACTGGTAGACTCGAGGTCACATCACCTCTGCATGGCGTAAATAAAGCCATATACCAGTGATACTGTCCAGGATCGAGTGATAATTGCTGAATCATATACCTAAAGTGCCTATCAATAACAACAAACCTTACAATACAAAATAATCAAAATTGACACTGTGGAAGTAAAGACGTGCAGTTTTCCCTGGGAAATGAAAAACTTCCCCCATAGCATTGGCATCGATTTCCTCTCAAACACAACAACAAATGTCATAACATGATGTCACATACTACAGGTTAAGGCCAGGTAACATGGCTGCCTGGCCATTCAGACACAGAATGACCTGGTCTTCTCCTGTTCATAACATGTAAAAGCACAGAGGGTACATGTGATAACAATCAATATTCATTGCATCAGTATCTTGGCAGCTGATAAGTGCTTAGTCTCTAGCTGAACTTTGAAAGGTCATGCATGTACAAACTGTATACAAATGTAAATCAGTGAGACACTGATACATATAATTAGCTGAAGTAGGCAACATGAAACAACAACTTAACACCACACTCCATGCTACCATCCTGTCAAAAGTCAAAATATTATTGGTATCAGCTACAGCACTTCTGTTTAAAAACAAAACAAAACAAAAAAAAAGCATGGTCAAGCTCCTGACGAAGTGCGCACTTTTGCCAAGCGGGTACTGGTTTTAAGTGGGCATTTTTGCCTGGTTGGGTATAATTTGCTTATACTCCCCATGTTACAGGACCTGTGTTCAGTGGGTACTCTTAAAGGGCTTTTGAATACCAAACATTTGCTTCAATGGGCACCATAATTTGCTCTTTTCATGAAAACTCCTTTCACAAAGTTATGATACACTAATTTTTTTCCAGCAATATGCAAAAGCACAATCATAACACAAAATACAGGAAATACAGGGTGATCGAGCATTGACATTTCGTTTTCTTTCCTGTACTCAAATTGAATATTCTGTCTGGCCACTGATGGGTCCTCCATCAGGACCCCATGAGCTGACCCTGTGTTAACTGGGCACCTTTTTTGAAGTGGGCATTTTTGCCAAGTTCTCAAGCTGCCCACTTAACACAGATTTCACGGTAGGTAATTACATGCTTTCCGCAAGATTGTGGAAGTCACACACATATCTAAACATCACACATCATCCGTTTCACCAAGCAGTTGAAAGGCACTACGTGTACATCACGTACATATGACAAATTGTATGCTCCCTGCACAACACAGACATCATGTACATATAGGTCACTACAAAAGATAGCGTAAGTCACAATCTGGCACGAGTTATCAGCTTGGTGAATGTACCTTTTCAAACAAGGCAAGTGGTATTGCCCACTGTACAATGACATGAGTATCACTTCTTATAATACGATGTAGATGTATGCATAGTTTCTAATTGGTTTTTAAAAGTTGCATGGACATCAAATTTTACTCTGGCAAGTAACACAAGTTATCAAAATCTTCGACATAAAGTTAGTTTGCATAAATTATGAAAAGCTTTGCATCAAACAATGGTCACAAATACACAAACATTTAAAATAAATTTTACAATTAGTGATCCCTTAAACTTTCTGTATTGGGTGAACCTTAGCAGTCTCTTACTACATGTATGTTACTCTGCAATGTACCATCTGCACCTCGCAGTGGCAGTGGGCTGAAGCATCTAAAGGGAGCAGTCTTTGCTTGAGGGGAGCATTCCTTGTACCACTGTTTGGACTACAGGGAGCAGTCTTTGCTTGCGGGGAGCATTCCTTGTACCACTGTTTGGACTACAGGCAGCATTCATAATGCAGCACTGTGTGGAATGAATCATTTATCTCAGCTTTATTTAAGCTCCTGCTATACTCCAGTGAAAACATCTGATAATTTCACAATTTAAATGATCAGCTTCAACTTCTCATAGATTTCTACTCTTGTAAGTAAATGTCTCCTTTTTTCAGTCTCCTCCACTGTCACTGTCTTTTGTTTCAGTGTCCATATCAATGGAGTATGGCTCTGTGCTCATTTTCTTGCCCTTCATGTAGGAGTCTTTCAGCCAGTCCACAGTCACTATATGTACTCCTTGTGCCATGTTCTCTGCTATCTTCTCATTCAATTCCTGAAAAAAAAAAAAAAAAAAAACACAAGAACATTATCTTGGAAACTAGTATCATTACATTATTTTTTGGAAGTACCATTTTGATAAATTCCTGGATGCTTAACACATCAGCTGGGGAGTTCAAGGAGATTTGGGGGGAAATCCCAGATTTGAGTCAAACATTAAGGTCAACATGTAAACTGATGAATCTGTAATTATAAATCTTACTATCTTGCTGGTGTTCTTATTCAAAGTCCAATGGAATTAGCACTATCCTATAGATATCTATAGGGAAACCAAATTAGTAATGTACATGTACGATGGTGCTGATCTTTCAAACTTGCAATGTCGAAATACATTTCCCTGATCCCGTGATGTGGAATTCTATCTTTCACCATTCAACAAGCTAGCAATCACCATCTTTCATAAATGTCACCACGTGCTATGCTGTTGTACTGACCCGTTTCTCCTGACTATTCTCGAGACGCGCCACGACGTGTGTCGTCAGCTCTTCAAGTTCAGTGTGGACATTCCCATCATAAGTTAGAACGTCAAGGCTAAAGCTTAGTCATTTACATATACAGTATATGCATGTAATTTCTTCATCTTTTCTTTTACCTGAGATGTGCAGTGTAATCTTTGGTTGACAAAATATGAATCGTGAAAACGGTAAAAAAATTGAGATGTACATTTTCTTCTGTATAAATGATCCCCAGTATAGTAACTACATGTACAACACATATCCAGACTCCAACCTCAGATAGTCTGTGACAGGGAGAATCTCCCTACTAATGGTGGGCAAACTGGGAGACGAGGGTAAGAAGTGCCCGAACAGGGGAGGGTTCAGGAAGGGGGGCAGGCCCCTCCCCTCCTGTGGGAAGATTTTTGGAAATTTGATGATAAAATGGTACCTTCTAGAGCATATTTCATAGTAATTTCTATGAAAATTACACAACAGAACAGTGATAAGATCAACAAGTTTGTACATTTTTATACACATTCAGCACCACATTCTATTTGAAACACCAATCCTGAATCTTCATGGTAAAATTCAGTGACTGATCCAGCTGAAGAGCACCACATTTATACCTGTAAAAACTAAAAATGTCTAAATTGAGCACTACATTTTTCAAATTAACCCTTTCCCCCTTGAATTAAGACTGAGTCAACAGCTTTCCTCGGCATGGGTTGCGCACTAAGTGCCCAACCCATGCCGAGGAAAGCTGTTGACCTGGGACATGTCTTAACAGGTCTCATCTTCAATTCTCAGTCAAATCATTTTTCATTGCTGTTGGAATCGGTTGAAAACACTGAAGCAGATGACATTTGACCACCAGCCGGTTTTGGCCAGCTTAAGGGGGAAAGGGTTAAAGTGCAGTCAAGGTATCATCATTACAAAGACAGGGAACCAAGTTCAGTGACCTTATCACATAGTAGACTAAAACTAGCTGTGGTTAAGCAATGTGACTAAGCAGAAGAGTAACACCTCAATCATGCACCAAATATTGGAAAGGTCACAAGCATTAAAATATCAGAACAGACTACATTCACAATCATATTGCCGGATGAAAACTTTGAAACAAAACACATTCAGTCATTGCATTTCATCGTAAGCTAAAGACTGAATGGAGTTGAGCACCACAGTCACTGAGATCCAAATTTGGCACTAAACAGTAAGTATGGTAACTCTGTAGCAAAGCACCACACAAGATTCTACAAATAAGAAAAAAGGCCGCTTCATTTCATCGCTGCATAGGCACAAGTGAAAATGGTCCATCCCGTATTTTTTAAAGCAAATTTGACGAGGGCAAAGCCAAAAATGACGGTTGTCCTCCTAAACACGCCTGAGTGGTTTCAACACTGCTGTGTCTCATCAGAGGCTGGTGTAACGGCCGTGCGTGCATGCTTTATATAGTTGGGTGTATTCTTTAAAGACAGATTTTAATCTCAAGATGGGAGAAATGTCTCTAAAACAGGCGAATGTGAGAACTGCTAAAATCAGGCGAAAAATGGGATAAATTCCATCCAAAATGGGAGGGTTGGAGTCTCTCCATATCAATGTCATATTGAACATTCCTTTGATAAATCAATCAATCCAATTAATAAATAATAATGACCTCAACTCTGTTATTTGTCAATCACAGAAATGGAAACAACATGGTATCACTTTCTCCAATGATCACGGTATGGGCTTCCAAAAATGTTTTTTACCCTTTCTCTTGCTTTGAAATGTCTTAACCCTTAAAGTGCTGATTTAAGATTGAGTCAACAGCTTTCCTGGGGGCACTTTGCGCGCATTGCGCGCAAAGTGCCCCCAGGAAAGCTGTTGACTAAGACTACTTTTTGCTTTAGACTAGGCTTGCTGGTATTTGAATAAAAGTTCTCTTCATGAGGAATTTGAATATCCTAACCATTCTATGTTTAACAGTAATGAGAAAACGGCTAAAGCAGTGATTAGCACTTTAAGGGTTAAATCTTCTCATGATGTTCAGCATAAACACAAACAGGAAAAGTTATAGACTCATCACTCAAAACATTTTCTGTGCAAAGTGTGTACAATTAGTACACTTAAATCATTTCCAAACATTATGATATTGTCAGCTTTCAAAACCCCTGTTCCCTCCCACTTTTATAATCCATAAAAAAAAAATTGTGGTGACTATCCAAATTCCAATTTTTCCATCATTTTGGTAGTGCATGTATTGTCATGATTATTGTGCCAATTTCCAAATTATTCTTCAATACTGAGGCTTGTGCAAGCATGATTTTCTAATCACCTGTGGTGTTTATTTGCGATAATGTTATAAAATTAAAAATAGTATTTTAGTAGAGTTCAGAAATGACATAAAAAGTAATCTTAACTTTGTGAAAAATAAAAGTTAAGTATGCAGCATCTGATATCCCTGGCAGACTGGCCAGTACATGTGCAACCCAATCACCCAAAGTTTCAGTGAGCACAAAAAAGGATATGCCGTCAGGTATCTGCGTAGTTTCTTCTCTTCGTCACTGGTCAGGCCATGAAAATACACGTGTATACCTTCCATAAAGTTTGGCAAGTGTGGACTTTTTGACCCACGGCCATGGTCATCATCTCTATCTCTGTCTCTAGAGTGTCTCCGTTCTGCAACAGCAATTATCAGTCACTGACATGATTAAAAAAGATGAGTTCTGCAACACTAAAAAGCATCAAATGAAAATGCAGACCTTAAAGCTTATGAATGCAACACTGTTTCTTCTAAAAGTCTTGTGCAAACAGGCTGGGGACTTTTTTTTTTTTTTTTTTTTGTTAAGGTAAACAAGTTTTCACTCCAAACGTGTAAAATTTTACGAGTTTTATGATTATCTACTTCATATGTTCCCCGGACAAAAAGAATTTCCATCATTCAGAGGAATTCAAGTTATTAAACCATCAAAGCCAATATGCATGATCGCCAAACTTGTCCGATTTCTTTGACCTTGGAAAATAGGTCAAGCTAATCAGTGTACATGTCAAACCTAGTCACTATCCAATGACCATAGTCATGTCCATGCTGAAGTTTTACCTGTTCTAACTTTTGAGAAATAGCTTGGACAGAAGTCTAAGGATGTGTTAACAAATGAAGGGAGGCTATTTAGTTGTGGTTTATAATGCCATATCTCACCAACATATATTATACCTTGCACATCAACAGTGCTAATAATAGGTCACACACCACCAACGTAATTGTATTTTCCACAAGCAGTTTCAGCTAGATAGCTTTTGTGGCTTTTTAGAAACACCCTGGATGAAGTCTGAAGGTATTGCAAGAAGTTTTGCTAATCACCTTCTGAGCGAAGGCTATAGAGGAAAACGTTAGTGTCGTGTGCCTGTTCTATAGGTCCTAAGCTTTACTAATGCCAAGCACCAAGCATTAATAATCAGGAGTGGCACTGTTTGACTGATTCCTGTGTCTGCTAAAATGCCTGCAGGTGTTTTACACACTTTGCCAATTCATGAATGAGACACTATAGCAAACAGAAAGATGAGGCAAGTGTTGATGAAAGCTGACACATTATATGTGTGAAAATGTTGGACTGGTTTCATCCTTACTTGGACTCATCCCAGGCTGGACAGTTCTGTTCAACCCCACAGTAAACGTATACATGTAGTGTCATTTGTGTGAAGTTTGAATGGACAATTTTGCTGAATTAGCTGTACACACGTATAATATGTCAATTTATAACCCAGCAGCTGAACACCCCAACCTCCGACTACTGAACACCTCTCACTACCGAACACTTTCCCTCAGTCCCCTGGGTGTTCGGTAGTGAGAGGTTTTACTGTATATATTATATAGTTTTTACATGTATTTACATGGAGATGATCTATGTTCTAACTCTGTGATTAAGCACAAACAGAATGCTGCATCAGGTATGACAGGCTTTTGAATGGCAGAAAGATGTTGCCACGAGTATAGACAACCAGAACTGTATTATGACGTAGCCGTTACAAAGTCACTTACATTTTGGCTCCTAGCTTATAGTCTACTGGACAGTAAAACTGAATTAAATTATTATGCTAGTTGTCACAAGTATGTAACATTGTCTGATTGACAGGCCATGTGTACTTGATAGGGCCAAAGGAGCAGGTTTCTCTGTGTAACTCTTGGGAGAGGAGAATCTCTCATATCATCAAGCCTGGATCATGAACCCTATAATTTGTTTATGACCTAGTATATTTATGACCATACTGTTGTCTAACTGGATACCTGGAGTAAATTAGAGGCATTCTCAATATAGACAATTAAAGATGATCTGCAAGGCATGGCTACCTACAGTGTAACTGTATTATGATGTAACAGTTATGACATCAATCACATATTGGCTTCCAGTCTATTACAGTATATCACTGTACAGTGGTACCTGCTTTACATGGTCACCTCCTTGGCCAATTAAGTGACCACACACACCAGGGGACCTTTTTGACTTCACCTGTGTAAAACACAATAGATTACCTCAAAATTTCAGCAGAACAAATGGTAAAACAAACTCAGAGTAAACAAAACTGTTTAAAAAAAAGTTACCCTCAACATATCCTGTGCCCCACCTTGTGGCAGCAGTTTACCTCAGCTCCTGTTGACCCATCATTTGGATCGGTATTCATTAGTTTGGATGGGACAAAAAATCAAGGTGGAAACAAATTTTAACAGCTTAATTTTTTTTTAAATGTATCATGAAGTTACCTTGGTTTTCATATCACTATTTCGCCCTAAAGTGCATCAAAATGCACCGTTTTCTTTCCTTTTTTTCCAAAGCTTTCAAGGGGACATGCCCCCAGACCCTACCTAGCAGGACTGTGTTTTTGGCACTCACCCAATTCCCATTCTTCTAATAATTTGATAAAAGAAAATTTCTGGCCAAAAGCTTGCTTTTTGGACGGGGAATAATATTATCTTTATTACGGGAGCTTAGTATGCTGTAATGTACATTTATTGACAAATATTTACACCTGAAACTATGTTTCCAACTTGAACGCAGATGTACTAAACTGGCTTCATCTTTTCCCTGCATCTTAGCATTTCAGCCATCGAGTCCACATACCTTTCTTGGACGATCCAGAGTGTGAACTTCCTTTTCTTTTCATTCCATGGTGCCTCCTGGGATAGTAGTAGCTGTTTTGTCTAAGTTAAGTGCAACTTTTAAAGCTGGGGTTGTTTTATTCCTAGTGAAAGAACTAGTTTATTGAAATTCATGCCATTTAACCCTTTCCCCTCTGAATTACGACTGAGTTTACAACTGAATCAACAGCTTCCCTTGGTGTGAGTTGGGTATCAAACCTACACCGAAGAAAGCTGTTGACCTGGGGCACGTAATTTTGAGAGGGGTCATCTATAAAGTTTGTTTACAATTGTTTTTTTCTTCTTTCATTGCTGTAGAAATAAATGAAAAAAACATTGACACAGACAACCAGGGACCACCAGCCACTTTTGGCCAGTTTATGTGGGGATGATTGGATTAACAATGCCAGTGGGGTGATGTAAGATGTAACATGCAAAATATAAGAGGTGGTTCAACACTTTTATTTATTTCTGGGTATGCAGGGAGACATGGGGCAAATGGGCCTCTTTCTTTTTAATAATGACAGATTTTCAACCATTTTTAACGGCACTGTGAAACAATTTTCAGCAAAAATCATCACTTTCTTGGCACTACTTTTAGGAGGGAGATTATAAAATTTATATTTTAAGTACTCATTAAAAATTTATGAAAATGTTGAACCCCCTGTAAATGCAAAATTTATCAACTTCTCTCACTGGTTAATCCTGTTGGCATAATTTCTGTAAATTAAGCACACTAATGTCTTTTAAATTAAGAAACTGACTATTTGTAACTACATGTAGCAGGTGGTCTCAAAGACAGTTACCCTAGACCATCTGGTTCAGTGCACATTCATGTGGGACTTAAAAGAACTTGAACCCTTCAAACAGGAGAGAGTTGGCCTAATGGACAAACTCCACAACTAAGGATACATGTAGGTAGGGATGCCTTTGGATGCCAGATGTTTTCGTATCAGTCTCTCTGTGCCATACCAGTTGAAGCCGGGTGTGTTGTAACCGATCCTGGGCAGATGAACACTTGCTAAATACAAATAAAGATGAGAAGTATTTTAAGAGAAAATAGTCTGTGTGAAATAGTACTTTTCCAGCTAAAATATGTCAGTTTTTAGTCAAATCAACATGTTCACATAGTGCACACCTGAAGTATTTGTATCCAGAAAAATCTGCGAGACTTTAATAAGAGTAAACATACATGTGCATGTGGAATGGAAATTAATGAAAAAATACTGATGCAAAATTGGACTGAAATACCTGGTTGCTGGGTACCAACCTTCGTTTTCTGGATTAGCTCATCTTTAGCACACAAATAAATAATACTAATTACACATCTACAAAAACCAAGCTTATGGCTCAAAGAAATGTACAGTGAAACCTGGATTATGAGACCAATCCAACGAGGCCACCTGTCTTGAAAGGCCACCTTTTCAGGACACTATGCTTTACACTTTTCATCTTATTTATACCTCTAATGAAAGACAACCTGTCTTGAGAGACCACACTTTGATGATCCTAGGCATGGTCCTTTAAGACAGGTTAATCTGTATCATTCTCCCACTTCTACAGAGACAACTGTAGCTACTGTAGCATTTCTAAGGGTATATCAAGTTTATCAACTACAGTTCTACCATTGATCTAGACAGTTAAAAGATTTGACATCTGACCCCAGAAGACTGACCTTTCTTCTGATTGGCTGCCCGGTACACTCTCTCCAGCCCTTGACTCAGTGCAGATAGTTTGATTCCTGATAAGTTGTTCTTCCTGTCTCTGTGTTGAGCCACTATCAAGGCCAGCTGCAAAAATGTCAGACAAAATGAAAATGAGGGGGTTGCAGGGTCCCCGTACACTTGTACTGGAAATGATACTGCCCCAGTACAGCATGAAAAGAATAAAAGAATGTTTCAAAATAATGGCCAGTTTGAAGTACAGAAAATATGAAGGCTTCCAGTATGCTGATATGGAAAACGTGTCAGTATGCTAGTGCAGAAATAGCACCCCCCCCCCCCGCTAAAAATTACATCACAGAGGTTATAATAAATAAAGAGTACCTAGTTTACTGTGTTTGACTCGGTCTTTTTAGTGAAACCTGGTGCACAAATCATCCTCTATTTCACTGACACATGATTTTAATCACATTAAGGGCCCACTCAAAATTGGTATCATTTCCATAAGCCACGTGGATGGAGTGCCGAATTTCAATCATAAGCTAATCTGAATGTTTTCACTTTGGCTGTTGTAGTGGGACATGACATTGTGATCCCAATGAAGTGTTTGTGTCCATGTGCAGGCTGCATTCACAATCCTACTCACAAAATCTCGCCCCTCTGATCGACTTTGCAGGTCATCAACTGACACTAAGTGAGCATCTCCCAGTGCAAGGTCTACAAACACAAGCATAAACGCACATTAGTCCGTCTTCTACATCAGCAACAGATCACTTTTTGCTGTACTTAACCCTTTCAACTTTGAATTGAAATTGGGTCAACAGCTTTCCTTGGGGTGTGTTGGGTACAAATGCTATGGAAAGCTGTTGACCTGAGGCATGTTGTGTTGATTTGTCTCATCTACAATTCTCATTCAAATAGTTCAGGGCTTATTACATATATATATATATATATTTTTTTTTTTTTAACCCCTCGGCATATATATCAGACGTAACGTCGGTTAGCCCACAGTTCCTGATGAGTTGTGAAACACAACGAAACCGGTCGAACTTCTTCTACTTCTAGCTATTGTGACCCTTGCTCGGTCCTTACAAAATATAGCTTATTAAATTTAGTCCCTGACCAACCGTAGGGAACTCAAGGACGTTTGCTGTGCCCTCATAGCTGGGTTTTATTAACTTGCAAGCCTCCCCAAATATATTTAAACCCCATTCTATCTCAGAAACAAGAAATATGCATTAATATACTAAAGTTAAAACATCTGGAGCCGCCTCTTTTTGGCTGAGGGTAGTCTCTGGGCTTTGTTGAATTTTAATCACATGACTGTAGCCTATGACTTTGTCACAAATTCTTGACTGCACAGAAAGGCAAATTAACCTTGCATGTGCTTGTGACTGGGATAGTTTTCATTTCTGATAAAAAAAGTAAAAACCAATGAGGCAGACGATATTTGACCACCAACCAGTTTTGGTTTTAGGGGGAGAGGGTTATCTTATTGACCATACATTCTGTTTGCATTTTGTATTTTCTCTTGATGTGGTAAATTTTCATTTTTATTTACTTGTGAACTTTTTGTTTCACATAAGAGAACGCCATGATGGATGCAGGATCTGCACAGACAATTAAAAATGACAGACAAACCTCTATTTACATACATCAAATGAAAAATTGCATGCTGATGTTTTACCACTTATAAAATAAGTTATCAGCTGGGGTTGAGACTAAGCAAGTAGCCTTTCTACAAATTTAAAAATGAAAATATATCAAATCAACTTCTTCCCAATTTCTTTGTGGGTGGAAACTGGAATTGCTAGAAAATCTTATTTTAAACATGAAAGGAGACTTCACCAGAATAGAGTCATGAATTCAACTGTCATAGCAGAAGAGGTCGCAAGCTACTAGAGATGGTTTCCCTGTAACCATGATAACTCGAATACAACTATGTAGTGCATACTTTTTTCCTGCCTGCCATCGCCTAGTGTTGTATCTCTGGCTAGAAGTTTTGTCTGTAACAGTGGTACCTGGAATACAACATTGTAGTGCATACCTTTCATCCTGCCATGGTGTCGTGTTGTGTCTCTGGCTAGGTTTCCCCTATAAGCATGGTAACTGGAATGCAATGTAGCACATACCTTTCATCCTGCCTGCAATGGTGTATTGTGTCTCTGGCTAGGTTTCCCCTGTAACCATGGTAACTGGAATACAATGTAGCACATACCTTTCATCCTGCCAGCCATGGTGTAGTTTTGTTCTGGCTGCAGAGACCTGGCACTGATGGCAGAGAACACGCCTCCTTGACCCCAGCGACCCGAGTCATCTGAAACATTGACGCATCTTGCTATTACACGTAAAGACTAATAAAAGTAAACTACATGCCACATTTGGATACTTATTCTTGGTACAAAAGTAAAAAATTTACTATTTATCATCATCAATCTATGGTCTCAAGTATGATGTGTATGATGTAACATTTAAGACAGAATGCTTCAATTGTAACATTTTGTAAAATTTATTGTACTGCCTCTTACAATTCAGGAAATCACATTCTGAAGACAGTACATGTATCTATCAAAGCACAACATGTAATCAACAAAATTACCAAATTTTCCATTACTTTTTAACCATGTATAATGCCTTTAAAAATCTATAAAAATATGTTGATTCCCTCTGCAACTTTTACCCAAGTATTCGTTTAAATTCCAGAGCTTACAACAAAGTCCTGCTCAGAATGTTGTCGAGTGTGAAATATGATCAATGCTCCTCACCGACACAGTGTACAATAATGGCGTCTGCACTGCCTGTATTAGACGGATGTGTGACATCTCCACTGACATACTTTATAGCTTTGCGGTCACTGAGCTCAGTCACATCCTCCACGTCCACAGCATCACCGCCATCCTGGTTCTCGTCTTCATCGCTTTCCCCCTCACTGTCCAGACTGATGTTAGTTGAGCTGTAGCCATTGGCAGACCAAAGCTCCTCTCTGATTGGTGGAAAAGCAGAGCAGCAATGCATCATTGGAAACAAAGTGAGCAGATGAGAAATAAATGCATATTTAGCTTATTTCAGACAGTCACTGCAGAAACACCGCTTAAACATAAACATCGAAGGACCAATTGCCACAGAAAGGCTGACACAGGAAAACGTGGCTATTAAGAACATACATTGGTACGTGTACACGAACATGAATGAATACATAAATAAATCAAATAAATAAATCTTAAAATTAATCTATCAATTTACTCTTGTATGTTTGTTTCCTTTTCATTCACAGCTTGAAAAAAGAGATGACTGATTCAATCAAACTGGTTCAATGTACATGTATAAGAAGATTCCTGCTGATGAAATCTTTAGGAAATCCACCAGGACGGTCACTGACATAAGTAGGTAAACTTCTGCATTTACCACACTTGTGTTTTTTAAAGTTTGTCGTGACACCATGACAACTGAGCAGACAACTTTTAAGGCTATTAACCCCTACATGACTCAACATTATGAAATGTTAACCACAGCAACAAAAGAGTCAAAGTTGACCTCTTCTTCCTCCTCTCTTGCGCTCTGCGTACTTCTTCCTCCTCTTCCTCTTTCGCACGTCTTGCTGCTGCTTCAGCTCTCTGAACAAAAAATAAATACATAAATAAATAAATTAAAAATCATGCCTGTGTTAATTAATTAGAAGGAACAAAGCTGGAACTCAGGGTTACCTTTTTTCCCTAGCTTTATGTAAATTTGGGCTACAAAAAAGTCTATATTATCCTCCTTTCACGTCAAAGGTGATAACTTACATGTAACAACACTATGATCAATTTACTGTTTTCAAGTTAAACAGAGATCACATCCTATGCAAAACAAACCTTTTTCTTCCTCTCTTCTTTTTCCTCTGGTGTGAGTTGCTTCCTTTGCTTGCGTGGTAACTCTGGCAGAAGCATGGCTACTGTATATGTTTTGGTCTTTCTCAAGGCCCGGCCCTCTGCAGAACTCTCTTCCAGTAAAGCTTTTTCAGCTGCAACCAAAAAGATCCATCAATTTTTACAGATTTGAATACCATTGTTCATTTATTCTATTTTTCAATAAAGCCAAATTTCACATTTCGCAGGGTGAAAATGATATGTGACTTAGTGTATTATGTTAACCCTTTTAAAGACTGTGCCAGGTCTTACAATAATAAACACAAAGGCATGCAACATGTATTTACAAGATAAATTGTACATGAATTCACATACAGCCTCTCCACTCCCTGTGCCTAGCATACTTGCCTGCCAGCAGATCATCAAATGCTTTTTGATCTGCCTTAGAGGGCTCCTTAGAGTAGTCTGTGCCTTCAAACATGTACAGAGTCTGCTCTGTCCCTTCCCCTTCCTCCATTGGCTCTTCCACAGATGCTGCCACCTGGGATGCCTTTGCCTCATTGGCTGACGATTCCTCTGGCTGCCATTGGCCGTCCACTGAAGGGCCTAGGATGGCTTCCAAGTTGGCCTCCTCTATTGTGCTGTCCTCTGTTTCAAACAGCTTGTCCACACCAAACTTGAGAATGTCTTGAAGCTGTGACAAAATTGGGACAAAACTATATATACTACAGTGTATTCTACAATAGAGACAAGTTAATGTTTGTATCCAAATGGCCAAAGATGCAACACTTTCGAATAAAATTTGTTTACTTGTTGCTGAAGGGGATATTAGACAAATCTATATACTTTTTCTGAAGCTTCCTCTCACAAAAAGGAAAGCATGGAAAATTAGTAAACAAGGCATGTTTGTAAAACATAGATGGACCCCCCCACCCACCCACCCCCACCGTCATCATGTTTGCCCTCATTACCCTGTTGATAGTACTAAATGGTGCTCATGACCTTGGGAAGTGGATGAAGAAACCAAATTCAGTAAAATAGCCTTGTGATCTTGGAAATAAGGTCAAGGTCCCCCTTCTTTGAAGCTTATCTAGCCCTAATAGAAGACTATAAATATCTACAAAATCAAAGCTCTGACTCACAAAATTCAGCAGTTATTAAGCAGAAACCAAATTCAGTAATGCGGCTGTGACCTTGGGAATTGACTCAAGGTCACCCATTTCAAAACTTGACCTAGCTCTTATAGAAGGCTATACATGTATCCCTGTACAATATGAAAGCCCTAAGTCCAAAATATATCTAGTTATCATGGGGAAACCAAGTTCACTAACAAAACTCTAGGTGGTGACCTTTGGAATTTGGTCAAGGTCATCCATCTTCTAAGCTGACCAAGCCCTAACTGAGGACTATTACCATATGCAGAATTGAATTCATAACTTAAATTCTGAGTTACAATGCAGAAACCTCACCAAAGTGCCCTTCTGATCTTTGAATTTAAATCAAGGTCACCCATCTTCCAACTTAACCTAGCACTGGATAAGGACAATACTCCTCTGCAAAGTACAGGTTCTATTATGAAACCTTTTCTTGTTATCATGCAGAAACCAAAACTTAGCATAGTACCTCCATAACCTTGGAAATACTGTCAAGGTTCATCCAACTTTATCCTTCACCTGGCCCTTATATAGGATTATATACCAGGGCCCTACCAAAGTCCTAT
The DNA here is from genome assembly GCA_964020975.1 of Hermodice carunculata. Lineage (NCBI taxonomy): Eukaryota > Metazoa > Annelida > Polychaeta > Eunicida > Amphinomidae > Hermodice > Hermodice carunculata. The sequence goes on from OZ026625.1 coordinate 50,249,997, forward strand.
CTCAAAAACTTCTTGAGTTATGGTGTGGAAACCACAGTCTCTACCATCCAACATGGTGATCTTTGGAATTTGGTCAAGGTCATCCATCTTCTAAGCTGACCAAGCCCTAATGAAGAACTACATGTATTACCATATGCAGAATTGAATTCATAACTTAAATTCTGAGTTACAATGCAGAAACCTCACCAAAGTGCCCTTCTGATCTTTGAATTTAAATCAAGGTCACCCATCTTCCAACTTAACCTAGCACTGGATAAGGACAATACTCCTCTGCAAAGTACAGGTTCTATTATGAAACCTTTTCTTGTTATCATGCAGAAACCAAAACTTAGCATAGTACCTCCATAACCTTGGAAATACTGTCAAGGTTCATCCAACTTTATCCTTCACCTGGCCCTTATATAGGATTATATACCAGGGCCCTACCAAAGTCCTATCTCAAAAACTTCTTGAGTTATGGTGTGGAAACCACAGTCTCTACCATCCAACATGGTGATCTTTGGAATTTGGTCAAGGTCATCCATCTTCTAAGCTGACCAAGCCCTAATGAAGAACTACATGTATTACCATACGCAATATTGAAGTCATAACTTAAATTCTCAGTTACATGCTGAAACCTCACTAAAGTGCCCTTCTGACCTTTGAATTTATGTCAAGGTCACCCATTTTTAAACTTGACCTAGCCCTGGATAAAGACTATAATCCTGTGCAATATACAGGTCCTATCATGAAAAATTTTCTAGTCATCATGTGGAAACCAAAACTTACCACAGTACTTCCATGACCTTGGAAATAGGGTCAAGGTCAGTCACCTTCATACTTCACCTAGCCCTTATATTGGAGTATAAGCCTGGACACTATCAAATTCCTATCTCAAAAACTTTGAGTTATGGTGCAGAAACCACAGTCGCTCTACAGACCAACATGAGCAAAGCTATATACGCAGCCTTCTTCCAAGGGGGGCATAAAAACACAAAAGGACAGAAATTGTAGTGCAATCCAAATATTTGCAAAATTTCATAAAATTATAAACATCTTAAACCATTCTTGGGATTAAATAAATTACGAAAGTGTACCACCCTCTAATATGGAAAAATAATAGAAAAAATCTTCACATAGTCTCATTTAAATAATGTACTAGTGGTCAGAAGAAGTCATAATACCAAGCTCATTATGTACATAAAAACTCTGAGATAAAATTTACTATTTATATTATTCACTGATTTTGAACATCTTAAGCTGATAACACATGTAGCGAATGTAGACCATCTGATTCCAATAATATTATGTTAAAAAGAAAGTGACGTTTACAAAAACAGATCTTCATCAGATACATGCAGCTCTCATTGACAAATTGTACACAAGCACCATCCTACTTCCTGCTGAAGCTCCTACAATAGGTCATCAAATACTCTATTTATAGATATTTGTTAGAGTTTATCTATTTATGATCCTAACTTTTATAACAAAATGATTCAACAAAAGGCATACAGTTGCTTTATTTTCCTCAAAGGAAAGTTTCGGAAAAGCCAACACTTCAAAATGCTCCTCTGCTCGTGTACTATTCATGTACGTGTACAGTGCATACATTTTCTGTTATCTCCTTGTTCATAGTTTGCCACATCTTTTAAACCATTCTGACCTTCATGTTATTGTCTTCTATGAGAGACTCCTTGCTGGCTCCCAGAGAGAACTGCCCTCCCTCAATGACAGTTGTGGTAAGCTTCAGTTTGGCCTCTGCTCTCCGAAGTACAATCTCCTCGACAGTGCTACGTCCTATCAGGCGAACCACTTTCACTGGCCTTAAAGTAAGTGAAAACATTATACATCACATTTCAATGCAGGGCTCCACAACTCTGCTGTCCTATTTTCCGGGACACATAAAGCTTTGTGGGGGACAAGTAAAATTTTGAAGAAATAACATGTAAAAGAAAGGAGAACTCGTCCCCGGATAAGTGGACTCCAAAGAGAAATGTAGAGCTCTGCAATGGTTTTTATTTATTTTTCTCCAAGCTGTTCTAATTTCTGTTCAGTACTAACTCATCTTTTATCTTTTCATTACTGTGCAGGTCTCTGCTTTGAGACCGTGCTGGAACACATTAAAAATTGGTCACATACAGCAGCTGACCTCTCAATGGAAGTCAAACGATAAACACATCAAACAAACACGGATCTGCTAAACAATGTCTTTTAAAAAAGCCAGGCAGTTTCTCAATGGAATGACATTGTCTGCTTCCTTTAACACAGGTACATATTGGACTTGTCCCAGTGTGACCTTGCATCTCTCTCTAGAATCTATGTGGGAATACAGGACATTTATTCAAGCTGGTTTTTGTTAGTCTTCACCTGCCACTACACTCTCTTTTATGTAACGATCTCATCAAATAATTCGACCGAAAGTTTTGGACAGGATCTACCAAAATAACATGCTCCTGGTCACCATGTTTTCCATCACACATAATAAATGTATGTGCACCTTAAGTTTATGAAATAAAGTGTTTACTTAGTCTGTTTATCCTTCGCTGGCTAATTACAAATACGATTGACATGAATCATTATAATGGCTCCATTTTCTAATTCTTTGTAACGAGACCTTTCATTCAGATTCTGATTCAGATTTGGATTTGTTGTCATCATTAATGTTATTGAAAGATGAGGATGATCATTCATTAATTCAAGCAGCTTTGACATTCAAGGACTATTCAAGTACCTTCTTGGGTATGGACAAATTTTAAAAATTCCATGACCTGCTGATGATACTTGACATGATTGCACCATCAGTGGAAAATTGGAAAAAGAGAAATTCTTGCATATAAACAAAACATTTACCTCCAAATCAATTTTCAAGGACTTTCAAGAAACAAATTTTAACTTTAACGGCTTTCAATGTACACACTTGAATTTTCAAGACTTCAGAGGGGCAAATTTCAAATTTTTAGGAGTTTCAAGGAACAGATTGGAATTTTAAGGACTTTCCAGGAACTTTTTGAATTTTAAGGATTTTAAGAGTTTTCAATGTGTCCATACATGTATATGCACCCTGTATGAGTCACAGGCTTTGCCCAGCATGCTTTGGGTGCATTGTGCCCATGAAAAATGTATGTGTTAAATCAGTTGGTAATCTTGTGCTGCAAGGCTTAACATGACTAGCTAGATCTTTCCATATGTGGCTGATCAAGGTATTGCCCTCCAAAGCAGACCAAAGCTCCAGTCTACTCCACTGGGGTCTGCCAATGTTGACCAGTTAACAAGGTCACTGTTTTGGCTTTGGAAAAGAGACTCAGTTTGTAATTGGCTGAGAATGGTTACCATAGTAACAGACTGCAGTACACTAAGGACCAGAGGCTGCTACTGGCCAAGGTGATAATGATCAACTTCCTGATTAGTTTCTCAGTCTAGGTGGAGGGTCACAGTATAATTTTATTTTCTTGCTGCACATTGCTATATTTTTACAAGTTGAAATGTTCACGGTTTTTGTATTTTTGACATTTCACTGTAGTTTTAATTTTACTGTGTTTTTATTTTCACGGTTTTCTGCCATCAGCAAAATAAGCAAAAATAAGAGTACAGCAAAATCAAAACAGTTTACAGTACTAGAAATAAAATCCTATCAAAAAAGAGCAGTAGTAGAGATAACAAGGAACTACGTCTGCTTTGGAGACAAGCAAAGGTACTGGTCAGTGGTTTTTATGATGCCTGGAATGTCATGCTCTAGCTGTTGTCCCAGCACTTAAAAGCTTTTCTAACAAGAAAAGTGTTGATTCAAACCTCAGTCTTTGACGAGTCATAGAGACAATGAAACTGGTCACACTTTTCACACTAGATTTACAGTTGGGTTTTCTCACCAGTAACAACCTAGCCCAGTCAAAATTGTTCTTTTCTAAGAAGCATTTGAATAGGCAATGTTCATTTCAACTCCCAGTACAGATAAAGCAAATTATGAGACTAGTATATGATGAGTTACCAATAGACCTTCTCACCCCCAAAATTGCACAAAACCAGTTGGTCATATGTCATCAGCCTTAATATCCTGGACTGATGTCAATAGTACATGTAATGAAAAACAATTTGAAGGAGAACCATGTCTAAGACTTAAGAAGATAACATGTTCATGCCAAGGCAGACTGTTGACTGAGTGTTAGTACTGGGGTAAAGGGTTAAGCCTCACCTTGTTTGTCCAATGCGATGAGCTCTGGCAGCTGCCTGAAGATCATTTTGAGGGTTAAAGTCACTGTCTACGAATATCACAGTGTCTGCTGCAACCAGGTTTAACCCCTGTCCCCCTGTAAAAAAGTGCATACATATTTATCTTCAAGTGAGTTTGTTACCTTGGTTAACTCAATTTAATGCATATATCTGTGTCCTTTTTAAATATTAGGAGTTTCTGGAATATTGAACACTTCTTTATCTGGTTTGCTCAGAATGACCTGAGGACATGCAATTTTAAGCCTTTTAAGCAGTCAGATGTGGGTGATGGTCAAATGCTGTCTGCTTTAATGTTTTGGACAAATTTCAACAATAATGCAAAAATATTTCAATGAAAATTGTACAAAAGACCTATCAAGGTGACAAGTCATGGGTCCTTGGCATGGGTAACTGCTCAACCCCATGTCCAGATTAATGTGTTCCAAGGAAAGCTGTTGACTAAGACTAGTTTTTGCTTTAGACTAGGCTTGCTAGTATTTAAATGAATGACATTTTCACGAGGAATTTGAATCTTTTAACCATTATATGTTCAACGGTAATGAGAAAATGACTATATCTTTGATAAGCACTTCAAGGATTAACAAAAGCCAAATGTGTACACTATTGCCACAAAATTCTTGTAAATATTGGGGCTGTTTAACCCAGAATATGCAGACGCTACAAACAAATGATATACAGATACAACCCTTTCATTCCTCAATACAAAAGCAATACCTTGAAGGTAAAACAGCAAATTAGTAATATGAAAATACTTCAGATCTACTCTTCTCAATTCTTGGCACTGATCATATCAGATGTGTGGATCTTTCATTGTCATAGTGGATAGACCCAAACTCCACATGCATTTTACATTTATAGCCTGGGCCCCACAGCAGAACAGTCTCTTAACTGACTATGTTACCCACTGTACATATGTTTTAATGCATAAAATGGAGCAAGAGTCTTCAACAGAAAAAATTTCACATCCAAGTTCCAGTCTCAGTGTATCCAGCGGTACATGCATTTTGCAGAGACCATTTCTGTGAACGCATACCTGCTTTAGTGCTCAGGAGGAAGATGAAGGTATCATCATCCTCATTGAAGTTTTGTACTGCCAGGTAGCGCTCCTCTCCTCTCACTGACCCATCCAATCTCTCGTATGTATAGCCTGTCATATCAAAACAATAAACAGACTATGAAATACCAAAGTGCAATCAGATACAGTGGTACCTGTCTGTAGACCATCTCTCGTGAGAAACCATACATCTTTTAACAGCGTCCATCCATGATACCAGTCTATTTTCTTTGTAATAATTTTACCTGTATTTTAAGACCACCTGTAATACAAGAGCACTTTCTGCTGGCAGTAGGGGTGGTCTTAAATCGCAGGTACCTGGAGGTTATCCTCTGCCCAATTCAGTATCCATGCAGGCAAAGATACTGAATTGCGCATTGGTGTGATTTACATGTATGTACCCTAAATACCAGTATCCATGATGTGGTTCTACAAAAACAAGTGGCTGCTGATGTTAGCCATATAGTAGTTACCCCACCCACAATAACCATCATGGTGGTAAATACACATGATGTACATTTGTTTACAAGTTAAGTGTCAAGTTTCTTTTGGTGGTAATATGGAAATAAAGACAAGACACCACACAACCCCCGCAACCCTCACCCCTGAAAAAAAACAAGTCCAAACTTTAAAAAAAATTGAGCAGGAGTCCCCTAGATAGACCACTTTTCAGATTTTACCCCCTTCCCCCTACACCTCAGTCCATTAACTGACAGGACTGTTCCTAAATTAAACTTAACAATACATGATCACAGAGTTTTTCAATATTATAAGCAGTTCCATGCTAATGATGCAAGAAACAAACATTCATTTTGCCACTACCTGGGGACACTTTCAGTTGCAACAGGTATCTCCTATGGCAAATCACACACAGTTACACTCATCAGTCAACCACACCTATTATGTGCAAATGTTGTGAGAAACTGAGGATATATTTTTTTTTTTTTTCACATTCTTGTTATCATTCCACTTGCATGTAAATTAGGCTACAATGAATATAATGTAAAAATGTAAATACCCACCCCTGTATCCTAGGTAATCCTGAATGATGTCCAGCATGTGTGTCATCTGGGAAAACATCAACACTTTGTGACCTTTGACCTTCAAGTAGGCCAACAATTGGTCAATCAAGGTCAACTTCCCACTGGCCTCAACCAAATGCTCCCCCAGTTGAAAGGGTTCAGGCTCAACACCTAAGCAATAAATAGATACATGTAATGAATGAAAATGCAGTGAAGCCTCAAAGTCCACAGAATTGTACTGGCTGATAGAAGACCAAGGGCCCATTAGGTGTTGAAATTCCCCGTGCTGCAAGCAGTACATCATCTGCTCAATAACAAACGGCATGCCTGTAGAGCAGAATCACAGCTAGCCACACAATGTTGGTTCTTAAAATTTGCTTAGCCTACCACTCCCACCTATTCTGTCAAGTATTAGTGTATTGTAAATTACATCACTTTCTTGGTAGTTATTAAATTAAATTAGACCCACATTTAAAACCCTGCCAAATTTTCTGAAGTTTTAATGACCCCGGGGTTCTCATTCAATTTAGGCTAGGACACTGCAATCTGTATAGCTGTCTCAATTAAGTCATTTTACACCAGGACAATCTGAAACTCTCTCAAAGATTGAAATTCATTGAATTAATAATTTTACTCCAAGTTTTGTACAGATTCTAAGCCAGCAATTTATGCACATCATGGTTGAGAAGAGGATATCTCACCATCAAACAGGTACGGGTGATTGACACACTTGCGAAGTTGCATCAGTATGTTATTTAATCTGGTTCTGCTGGTCTGGTTGGGATTTTCAAATGCCTCTGTAAGAGAAAACAAAAAAAGGTGCAAAATTTGTAAGGTGGAAAACTGAATTCGTTCAACAAACTAAGTCCATAGAACAATTTTGTTTAGATGTATCTTGGTGACTAATCTATGAATCAATCACCTGTGGCCATATTCAAACAGAATTTGATCTAATCCTGACTTCGATCCTGAAATTAAATTGGTGCACCTGTGATCCTGAAGTACTTAATCCTTGGCCTAATATATGAATAAAAATTTCCAGGAATAAACAATTTATGTTCTGGGCTACAATACTAACTCAGTTTTCAACATTTTCATTTCATTAAATTAAATCAATCTTTCCTTAATTCTCTACTTTTATCTTTTAAGCTGGATCAAGATCTGGATCACATTAAGATAAAGCCATAATCCTCAAATGTTAATCATTGACTCAGTACAGTAGCCATAAAAGAGATTGATTCATACTAAAATTGTTCATAGGATTAAGGAATATGTGATCAAAGAAGTTGATTTTAATCTTTATTCCAAATTTCTTATCAGATTAAAATTCTTTGCAAATATGGCCACCAGGGAATAAGTCTATGGCTTCCCGGGCCACATTCTGGGTGCAAGGTAGCCATAGGGCATCTTGCAAGCTACTGACGAATTGTCTATATACATGGACTTCTTCGTGAAAAAAAACTAGCAATTATATTTATGACCCTAAAACATCTCTGGTAATTTTCCATTTTATAATTGATGTTACTTGCCCGTTACATGGCCCATTATTACTGTACAGTGGAGTTGTCTCAACTAATTAAATCATTAAAGCATCTGCTTTGCATGTTAATTATTGTAAGATCCTCTCCAAATCAGACAGTTGTATGTCTCACAATTATATTCATACCAGATCATTGCAGTTTTACGCAGAAAAAAGGCCTGTGGGCCTAATGCTCTACTGACATGTAATCAAATGACCATCCCATAATACTCATCTCTAGAAATGCATTCCCTCCATGACCTTCAGCATGTAGATCTAGGTCATCCATGCCATGCAACATCAAACTTCCATCCAAAACACATATGTAATACAGTAAGTCTCATTAGCACTATTCTTTCTCAACATATGGAGTTTACTGTGCTTCAGTAATGTGCTCCATGATCCTTGTTATGGATGTGAACATAATTGTTCAATTTGATTTGCAAAAGTCATTGAGTTCACTGAATGTTTTACAGAGTCACTGAGTTGACCTACTTTGTTGATATGACTCACATGTTACTGGTAAACAAGAGAATAATCTACAATGTTGACCTACATTCATATGAGTATGACCCATTTCATTGTAAACAAAGGGAAAGCCCTGATGTGATCTACAGAGGTCTCAAAGAATTGAGATGTGTGACTTATCGGAAAACTCCGGAATACTGGTGAGAGTTCTCAGCATGGGTATATAAAGGAGCTCCCTTCAGGAATGACAGAAGCTGTGTGTTGTCATCAAACCACTAGGACTGTGAGCTATTGCTGCAGAAAGATACTCATATATCTGTGACAGTGCCTTTGAGCAGACTGGTATACTTTGTGTTTAAGTGTACCACATTGGAAGCAAACTGTACCTCTGTGGTATTTGGACCAACACCCTGCCTTTGTGTACCACATTGTCATTGGAACCAAACTGTACCTCTGTGGAATTTTGACCAGAACTGTGCCTTTGTGTACCACACTGGAAGCAAACTGTGCCTCTGTGGGATTTGGACCACATTGGAGCCAAACTGTACCTCTGCGGGATTTGGACCACACTAGAACCAAACTGTACTTCTGTGGGATTTGGACCAGCACTGTACCTTCATGTACCTCACTATTTGGCACCTGCTATAGAACTTGGAATTGTAGGACAGTACCTGTGGAGAATCTCTCACCAGGGATTAGGATTTACCTACAGTCTGTTCATTATTGGAGTATCAGCATAGCTAAGTGTATAATTTCTTTTACCTACTTTGTCTTGATTGTTAATTGTTAATATATTGTCATTGTTAATGTCATCTCATCTTTGTCATTCTTTGTCAAGTTCCGCTAAGGTCTAGAATATTCTGAAGGTGGGCATCATAACAATCCTGAGTAATAAGAGAAGATCATGAAACATATTAGAAACTTAGATCACTGACCTAATGGATATTTGATGTAAATTTTGTAGTTCCGCCTTAATCTATCATCACAATCATGAATTTAATGTATTTTTGAAACCCACAATGTTAGTTCCAATTACTACCAACAGTGGCACCACCATGATGCCATGTCATACTTTTGTCTGGATAATGAAGGGATGCCACCATTCAATGTGTCATTTTAGGGACAAGTTGTCAGCACCATCAGGGACATAAAATAACTAACAAAGAATGGAGCAGCAAATACTCAATTTCAAGGAGGGACACCCTCTGTAAATTGGTAAAATTTTTAGCTCATTTCCGGGATTGTCCCTGATGATGAGGGACAGTTGGCATCTCTGATAATGTATTATGTTCTTGTAATGGTACATGTACATGTATATATGTACACAAGTTAAGATTTAATGACAATCATCAAAAAATCCTGAAATGTATTCCCCCAGTGACCTTGACAAAGCAGATCAAAGGTCAATCATACTATGAAATATTTAATTTCCACACATGATACACAATACAAGACATGCATATTAATTTCCTGCCATAAGGCACAGGGTTCACGCCTCTTACTCACAGAGGACACATGGGCATATCAATGTCACAGAGGACACATGGGCATATCACTGTCACAGAGGACACATGGGCATATCACTGTCACAGACAGGGCTACATACCCCTTTCTCACAAAATTAGTGTCTTTTAGAGAAATTTAAGTTTCCAAATGCCAAAGTCATATTCATTCAGTGCTCCCTAAATTGGATGCGAGAATAAATTTCCATCTGCCTGTACGAAGTGTTTTTACTTTCAAAATATTACCAATACCCTGCTTGCTCGCACAGGTAGCTGCCCATACCTTGCCAAGCAAGACTATGGTTATCAAGACAACCAGGTATGTAGATGTGATAGCATATAGATATGCATGCCTTGTCTTGTTGTAAATTTGGTAAAATCAGTCTTTTAATATCTCAAAATAATGAATTTTCATAAATCTCACCAAACATTAACTCATATTTCCCATTAACCGTTCTGGTTTGACGTATCAGCCTCCAGAATATTGCCACTAAATTTCATAAGGATACACTGTAGATCAAACACACTAGAGTGTCTTCAATTTTCTACAATTTTCTTCCCATGTAATGCATGATACACCAGGTGGCATCACCAGTAACATAAGGAACCCAGATTTTTATGTATAGAACATGTCCCAAAAATTTCAAAAGGCCAAATCAAACTTGAAAAGCAGATGCTATCATGTCAAAAAGTAATTAAGAACATACACATAAGGATAGACTGACAGAAAGAAAGACGGACAGCTAGACATAAATGATTGCATAAGCTCTGCAACCTACGATCAGCAGAGCTGAAAAAAAACTACATCATCATTCACCACACACTGTCACCTGCATGTGTTAACCTTTTATCCCTGAGTGCTGTCATTTAACTAGTGACTAATTTTCTTATCAACAACTGGCCTATGTCCTTATCAGGACAGCCTTGTATATTTCTTCTCTACCATTATTTTACAAGTGATTTTGTTATCGATAACTAACCTATATCCTTGGTCAAGATGGCCTTATAGTATTTCTTCTGTAAACTTGAGATGCCATGGTACAGCACTATTTCAGATTTGTTTGGCAAGTCTGTCACCACCTCAGCCTTGAGACGTCTCAGAAGGAATGGCTTCAGTAAGCCATGGAGCTCTTGAACTTCTGTGGAAATAGAGATCAACTTTTTGTTCACAAAGTCCATGTGAACAGCTGTATACAAATTCTTACCAAGGCTACTGTTTGCAGAGGTTAAATGGTAATAAAAGTTGTTTTAAGTTGGGTGAAGACTTTTTCTCAAATAAAAACATTCAGAGATTGTCTCAAGAAAATACACAATTTTGCCACATATCTTACACCCACAGCACCGTCCAACCAAAATTGCATCAATGCGATAAACTTGTAAACCTCACATTTCATTATTCAGCTGCTTATTGACACATATATAGACATTGGTACATGACAGAATATTTTATTTCAAAGTACATGTCCAGTCAGTATAACACAGTTCCAACTTACGACAACTGTAACGCAGCTCAGAAGTTACTTCTTGTTGAAAATTACCGGTCATGATAGACTTTATATACTCAACACATGTGGTGGTTTTAAAAGAGAGGGGCTCTCCTGACACCCTTTGGAGAGATCTACTTTTACTCTTTTGGTGCCAAATTTTGAACTGAGTCATCAGCTTTTCTAGGTGTGCATTGGGAGCATTGCTCCCAATGCACACCTAGAAAAGCTGTCGACCTGGGATATTCTCTCTACAACTATAGGTATACTGGTACTTCAATGAAAGGTCTTTTTACGAGGAATACAAACCTGCAATCCTTGTGATAATTCAGACTAGGTTGACTTAAGTAGATCGACTTAAGTCGCGCTTGGCACTGAAAGAGTTAACTCTGCTGCTGCTAGTCTCCCCTTTCGAACCTTCACCCATAAAGCTAAACATATCTATTTTACACTGAAGTGTAGAGTTTTTTACTCATGTGAAAAGTAAGTAACTTTATTCACATGGCATAATACAGAGTATATATGTATAAAGAGAGTCAGTGTGAAAAGGCAGCCAAAGGTAGACCCTTGTAAGACTGACATATCTCTGCTTAGAACACACACATCTGTACCTTGTTCAACATATCGAAGTGATTACTACAAATAACCAGATTGAGCACCTGGAAATAATGTCTATACAAGCACAAATTTCCTGTATAAAAACAAATGACTAGACACTGATTGACTACTATTGGAAAAAATAATAAAACTCATAATATTTTAAAATATTTGACTGGATAATTACTGTCTATATAGGGCATATCTATGTGAAACAACCATCCTGTTAATGTCAATTGTCTGCTCGTGTAGCCATTGCTTTTACTTTAGTTACAATTTACACCTACTTTTGACAAAAGAAACATTGCAATCATAAAAAGAAAAGCATGGTTTGCATCATTACCTGACAACAGAAAAATCACAATGTCATATGGCCAATACAGAAAAAAATGTTGTTACACAAAGCAGACACTGACTGCTCACCTGGGGTGTCCTGTTCAGCATCAGAGTACTTCTCAACAAATTCCTCCAGGTGGCGATGTCTGAACAGTTTGTGAGCCACAAAACTAAGCAGAGCATACAGCTCTCGCAAATTGTTTTGTACAGGTGTTCCCGTCAGTAGGATGCAGTGGCCAATGTTAAACTGGAATGGAGACATACAAAACACTTTCCAAAATAAAAAGGTAATTTCCAGGATCATTACCTTTTTTTACCCTGAATTTTGCATTTTGAATGCATCTATTTTTCAATTTTTGCATGTTATAAATTGCTGAATTTGATGACTATAAGTGCAGAAAAACACTTTTGATCTAAGGAAAGTTACTTAAAAGCTAGGCCATTTTTCATGGATACAAACTATAAATATTTTTCACCCTATCTGCAATTTCATAAACTTTAAGGAATTTTCCTTAATCTGGCTTCAAGTGTTATGTACAGGCCAGACCACTTTAAGGAAAGTTCCTTAAATCTATAGAATGTTATTTTGACACTTTAACAAACTTTTCTTCTTCTTTGAATGATGGACTTGTTTAAGGAGAGTTCCTTAAATCTGCAAAAATGTGATTTCGACACTTTAAGGAACTTTCCTTACTCTCTTTTAACATGGACCAATTTTAAGGAAAATTCCTTAAATCTACACATGATTTGGACTTTCCTTATATTTTGAATGTGAGACTAGTTTAAGGAAAGTTCCTTAAATCCATAGAACGCAATTTTGATAATTTAAGGAACTTTCCTTATTTCTTTAACTTAGTTCAGTTTAAGGAAAGTTCCTTAACAACACAGGACTTGATTTTGCCACTTTAAGGAACATTCCTTATTTCTTTGATATGAAATCAGTTTAAGGAAAGTTCCTTAAATGTCCAGAATGTGATTTTTGGCCACTTCATGTATCTTTCCTTTTACAATGAAAGACCAATTTAAGGAAAGTTCCTTAAATCCACAGAAAGTGTTTTTTGATAATTTAAGGAACTTTCCTTATTTCTTTAACATAGACCAGTTTAAGGAAAGTTCCTTAACAACACAGAACTTGATTTTGCCACTTTAAGGAAAGTTCCTTATTTCTTTGATATGAAATCAGTTTAAGGAAAGTTCCTTAAATGTCCAGAATGTGATTTTTGGCCACTTCTTGTATCTTTCCTTTTATAATGAAAGACCAATTTAAGGAAAGTTCCTTAAATCCACAGAAAGTGTTTTTTGATAATTTAAGGAACTTTCCTTAAATCCACAGAGAGTGTTTTTTGATAATTTTAGGAACTTTCCTTATTTCTTTAACATAGACCAGTTTAAGGAAAGTTCCTTAAATCCTTAGAATATAAGTTTTGACACTTCATGTCACTTTTATAATGACAGACCAGTTTACGGAACTTTCCTCTTTCTTTCACATAAACCAGCGGTTTAAGGAAATTTCCTTAAACACACAAAATTTGATATTCCACTTAAGAAACATCCCTTCTTTTTTTTCAATGATAAGGCATTTCAAATCCTTAGGATATAAGTTTGACACTTTATATTCCTTTATAATGACAGACATTCCTTATATCTAATGATAGACCACTTTAAGGAAAGTTCCTAAAACCTGATACTTTAAGGAACTGCCATGTTTTTTCCAATAATACGCCAGTTTAAGGAAAGCTACTTAAACCTATATTGTATGAAGAATATGATATTGACACTTTTTGGAACACTTTCAGGAAGTATTATAACAAGCCTGACAATTTGTCCACATATTAACCCTTTTCCCTGATACATAGGTTGCAAGAATTGTCTGTATATAATCAATATGATTTGTTTATTAAAAACTTAGTATACATAGTTGTGAGGCTCATATCATAGTTTATTAGCTTCAGTTTACAGAAACTGTTGCAACTTCTTAAGCCCAGTATGGCATACATGCTTACCAGTGTCATGTACTAAGACAACAGCACATGGCTTAACTTTGTTCAGTGCTCAATGTGTCCTTTCCTGCCGAGTCCACAACATTGACACAGTGTTGCCAATCCTACTACTTTTATATGAGATCTACATACTCTTCTACCAATTTATCACTTTTCAAAATGAAAATTTAATTTCTGGAATGATAACCTTTTTTACCCTGAATTTGGAATATATCTCGTATATTCTTACATCAAAGATCTAATGTTTCTGTCTCTTGATATATGTGTATATGTAAGAAAATAAATATAAGCTCTCATGGAAATTGAAACTCAGAGATGAATATTTTATGGATATATCATTGTGACCTTAACATGACCTAGTGACACAGTTTTACCATATGTCATGAATAAATTTTAGGCCTCCTCCACGTCCGACTAACATCCTATATGACCCAATGGCAATAGGCCATCTTGTGTCAGCTCATTTGACTGAAAAGTCAGCATAGCTAAAATTGTAATTGTCACAGCTGCTCAGCAGTTTTCTCATTGTTCATCTGGCGTGTGGCTTAGATGATCCTGCTGTCATGGTGGGTTCTGCCTTTCTTTTCTTGTGAACCACGATGACCTAAAATTAAAACATATATAACATTAGAGTTTTAAATATTCCATTAGTTTTTTTCCCCAAATTGTATGATCTGATGATATTTAACTGTTGCAGATACACTCTAGTTCTAACTTGTGCTAGCTCATGATACAAAATTAAAATATGCCAAAGTTAATTAGTAAACATAACCTAGAGGATCAAGACTGATCCTGTGCTCAGGTGAGTCATATAGCAAAATCTTGCATGGTACAAATTAATGTGTGTGTGGGGGGGGGGGGGGGGAGGAGAAACACCCCTATACAATTTGAAACGAATTGGCAAAGTAGTTTCAGAGAAAAAGATTGTAGGATTTTGCCCGAAAATTTATAAAAATCCCCAGAGCTAACTATTTTAATACAGCTGGTAGAGACCCAGCCAACTCACACTCCCACCAAGTTTCAAGTGTATCTGGTTGATAGTGTTGGTGAAGAAGTGTAAAAGGTGAAATTCCATCTAAGAAAAAGTAAATTTAAACAAAATTAAAAATGCATGACAACTTCTACAGCTGCAGTAGCTGCATGGAGCTTCTCACTTGTGCTCCATTCATCATGTTGATGGTCAGATGGTTGTTCAGTCAGGGCCAGCCTTGGTTGACAGGAATGTTTTACTTTTAAGGATTATGCAATTAGCTAAAGTGCCTGCATCCCAGTCTAGTCAGTCATACATGTATATCAATTAGCTTTCATATCATGTCTATGCAGTTACCTTCTGGTAAAGGGTGTATGTGTGGCAGAAAAAATGTCTTTTTATTATTTTTGAAGGCCAATACTTGCAACCTATTACACATAAATGTTTAATACTCCTCTGAAACTTTAAAATGTGAGAAAATGAAGAATTAATTTGCACTTATTGTGCACATTGTATTTTAAGTGTATACAATCTGTGAACTGGCTTGAGAATATTCATTTTTAATTTTCTCACTGATCTCATCATTGTTAGCAATTAATGACTTTCACAAATTGTTGGCCTGAATTCACAAAATAATGGGAGATTCTGTTACAATTTCATGATACAGTGTATGAGCTCAAGTGGCAATATTAATGCTAACATAACATTGCACAAAAGATCATCATGATTTTCCACAAATCTTGATTTGACTCATTCAATTTTGAACATACATTGTACAATGTTGTATGGACACATACATGTCTGTTAATGGGTAGATATGAATGTGTGTGTAAGTGTGCCTCTGTGTGTGCTTATACAGTGTGTATCTCCATGACTGCACGGACTATCATGGCATGATATTTGATGTTTTGTTCGTTTTTTGTTTGTTCCTTTTTGTTTGTTTTGTTTTTGTTCGTTTTGGTTTGTTTTTTTGTTTGGTTTTTTTTTGTTTTTTTTTGTTTTTTTTTTTGTTTTTGTTTTTGTTTTTTTTTTTTGTTTTTGTTTTTTTTTGGGGGGCGTGTGTTTTTTTGTTTTTGTTATTGTTCTTTTTTTGAAGATATTTGATGTGGCAACTTCAAGCAGTTGGATATTTTCAACCATGACTTGCCTGGAGATTTTGCCACCTGATGCTGACTGGTTTGTTTACATAGTGCATAACAAGTGTTCATGCCCCTGCTGTACCATGCAGTTTCTCATATATATCTGTTAGCATGACCATCATTTTCAGGATGTGGTTTTGTTGTTAATAACAACAAGTTGTCAGGGAGTGCTTAGCTACAGTACTCAAGTGAACTAACTCAGGGTATCACAAACATACACTATGGATTGTTGAACTGGTCACCATTAATGATATGTTACCTTTGAACATGATACATGTACCAATATTTTGTGTTGAAGTGTTAATTTGTATGATCTATTTTCTTCAAAACCCATATTTCCTAACTCAACAAAAGAAAGAAAGAAAGAAAGAAGGAAAGAAAGAAAATGGAAATTTGGTGACTACATAATTATATATTTGCAACAGGCAGGTTTCATGGAGTGCATGTATGCTTATGCAAGCATTACAGTTACTGTAGCCATAGTCATAAAGCCAATTGATTGAAGTTAAAAAACTCAACTAATTTCAAAAATTAGACTGTAACGCCAACTCTTTGCATTTTTCTGCTTTTCTCTGTTTAACATGTACAGTGGTACCTGTCTTAAGAGACCCCTCCAATGAGAGACCACATATCTTTTTAAGACCACTCTCTCAGAACACTGTTCTTACTTTTCCCTGTTATTGCACCTCTAATGAAAGACCACCTGTTTTGAGAGAGCACTTTTACACCTGCCCTAGGGGCAGTCTCTCAAGATAGGGACCACTGTACATGTATGTCCATTTTGAATGAACTCATAAGAAAGCATTGGAACACTTTCACCCTAAACTAGTCAGCATCTTCTGTAATGAGTATGATACTCATTATTATAAAACATATGGATTAGTATGTCTTGTAACAAATGTATTTGTGTTCTGACTCCAAATACAAGTATATGTATGTTGCATGCCTTCTTCCCGTATAGCTAGCTTATGTCAGAACATCACTGTGTACTTTGTATCATTGTATTTTGGTATCTCCACATGGTTTCTTCCTGTCTTTATTTTTAACCAAACAGGGGGTCTGTACCAAATGGTATATTTTGCTTCACACTAAGTACCTCTTCTGTAGTACTGTTAGTAACCACCCTTGCCCCCTGCCCCCTTACCCATGAGATACTAAATATGTGTCACAGTGTGTCAATCCACTCAAACAAATAATGGGATGGAGAAACCGCTTGTTTGGAACACAAATGTATACCTATCATTTATTTCATTGAACACCTGTAATCCTTCCTGATGAAGTATCATATGAGGTTTCATAATATGAGCATAAAACCTACAGTCTTTTTCTTTCTTTTTCTTTTTTCTTTTATCAGTAACCCCTTTTTCTTATTGGAAAATTCAGGGCCTCCAAGGGTTGGCACTCCTGCCCAGTGTTAAGTTATTTTTAGCCCCCCCCCCCAAATAAACTGACCTGTCACTACACATTAAGTCATCAAAAATAAAACCTGCATGCTTCTACAATGTAACATGTGCACTAATTGAGAGTAGACATATTCATCAAATGTGGCAAATGCACATACCAAGAAAGAGCAAGTTCCACAGTGAACAGAACACAATATTGCTAAAAGAATTCTGTCTTACCTGCTGAGCTTTTTTTCTGAATCTAGATGATTTTGTTCAGCATTTTACAGTTTCTAGCTCTTCTGGCATATCATGGTCAGAATTGGATTCATTCACATCATCTCCAGCCTTTTCTTCACTGTGATGTACAATTTGTGTCTCTGACACTGGGGACAAAAGTGGGTCTATATCACTGACACTATCTTGAATAATCAACTGGTCTGATGGAGGGTCATATACATTGTACACAGAGTGTGTGTGTGTTTTTGATGGTGTACGTCTCACAATCCCTTCTTCACAAAGTGATTCTCCCAAATCCAGTGGCTTTGTAGATGAAGTGCCAGGAAGTGATGTGTTCAGATCTCCAAGAGTACTTAGTGCCTCATTGTCACATGTACAAAAAGATGTGCCAGGAAGTGATGTGTCCAGATCTCCAAGAGTACTTAGTGCCTCATTGTCACATGTACAAAAAGATGTGGGTTTTTTTTCTTTTCTTTGTGGCTACTTGCACTGCAGGTTCATTAAAAGTTGCGCAGTACAAGTATCTTCTGTTGAAATATCTGGGCTTAATGTCACTTTTTCCATGTTGACTGTATCTGGAAGAAAGAATAAATTGAATGCATAAAAAAATAAAATTTAGTGATCACAATTACAAAGTAAATAAAGTTCAAATCCTTGCAAAATCATCATCATCATCATCATCATCATCATCATGATGCCCCAATTGCCAGCTAAAATGCGAAAAGCTACTAATTAGGTTTTAACTCACTGCATACTACAGTGGTAAAGGCCTTGGTCAGTGTTTTTTGCACTGCTTGTATGTAAGTCATGCTGCAGCTGCCCTTGTAGCAGCTGCAGCATGACTTACCAGGCAGTGCAAAAGCCACTGACTGAAGATTAGAATGAAAGCTCTGTCTATGAAGAATACAAATATGCAGTGTTATTTAAAATTTAGGTAAATATATGCGGAAAAACTGGAGACTGGTATTGAATGAGTTAAAGTTCAAAGGAAAAACACATTTCCTAAAAATAAGTCTAAATGTAAGCCAAAAATAGGTTTCCATGATGATAAATTAATGTGGCATACTTTTTATGATGTGCATTAAAAAGAACTAAGAGTTACCATTTATATTTTCGGCACCTATTTTTCCACATTAATTTCATAGCTCAACTATTATGAAAGAAAAAGTGTCATACCTTCAAAGCTTTAGTTCCCAAGGAGCCAATACATGTCCAACTAGTTTGTATATCCTGATGGTGCAGTGGTACATCTTCCATTCTTGTTTTGTGCATCATTCACGGAGGCCACCATCATGCTGAGTACACTTTTATGATGATCACAACATGATGCTTGTATTGAGAAGGCCTAATCAAAAACACTGAACTCTGAGCTCTGAGATGGGAAAACAAACAAACCAAAACTTCCAGCTAGCTAATTCATGTTTTTACCTACATGTGTACTGGGCTGATAAAAGAATTCAAATCATCAGCTGGTGTGTGTAACACAGACTACTCCATGGAGAAAATGCAGCAGATTGGCTGCAGTGCAGCAGTGAACCAACCAAGCCCCCAGTTAAGTATGACCCACAGCTACAGGATCAGGTTTCATGGCAGTCGCACAGAGACATCAAACTTGTGCACAGTGGCAAATTTGGTGCACATGCCCTGCAAGTAGGACCATTATCCAACTCTTAAGGAGTCTTGGGTCAGCATACTTTAACTGATGTGACATGGAGAGATCTTCAAAGAAACAGATATGCACTGATACCTGGTCAATTGAAAGTGTTGGAGTCTTTTTTATTTCTGATTCAAAATGGTCATCCGGTCAAGGGGAAAATTACAAACATCACTCTTGGACAAATGGGATGGATGCATATATGCAGGTATGTCTGTTTTACTCATTTCATTGATTGTTATAAATGGAATGTGCAAGTATTGATCCATGTCCGAAATAACAAAAAAAGTACTGAAGAAAGTGTATCAAAAAGTGGTCTTAAAGGCAGGTGGTCTCTCATCAGGGTGGTCTTTCATGACAGGTGCCTCATCAGTGTCCCCAAGACTGTGTAATACAGTAGAACCTGTCATGAGAGACCACCTGCCTTTATGTGATATGTTATCCTGCTCTCATAGTATACATCATGCATGCATGCATGTAGGGGTAATAATAACAGGACCCAGAGTACATGTACACTGTTTTTCTGCACATTGAAATGTGTGTGGTATGATACATAGTCTCACACAAAACATAGCTCTAAGACACAAAATAAAAAAACAAACAAATGGGAATGCAGTTAACATTGTTCAATTTCCTTATTTATTTGTAAATCAGGCCTCACTTGCGGCACTGGGTTGTATGTCATTCTCTCTCTGTCTCTCTCTCTCTCTCTCTCTCTATCTGTCTCTCTCTCTCTCTCTCTCTCTCTCTCTCTCTCTCTCTCTCTCTGTTTTGTTTTCTTCAATTGACTAATAACTGTGTGATGAAACTGTATCTCTTCTTGTGTTTTGATAACTGTTTCAAAGAAACCCAGTCATTTGATCAAAGAAATCTGATATGTTAGAAACACAGCACAAATCTCCTAATGGGAGGGAGGTCATTTTGTACAGGATGTAACTGTTATTGTTGGGGAGACAAGATGCAGTAACACAACAGGCTACTTTGTGGTCAGGCAGCTCTGCAACTTGATCAGTTTGTGAATCACAACCTTTTTTTCAACTGTAACTGCTGCTGCAGATCTGAAAATTTTGAAGAGAATTGGGTGAACAGTGTATGAAAGTGGTAAAATTTTTCAGTGTGGCCAGGACTGTGTTGATTTTTTTGACCTTGCTCCTAATTTACAGGCACAGCCAAAATAATAAACTAGCAGAAAAGCTCTCAAGGCTTGACAATCTGCATCCCCCTCCCCCCCCCCCCCCTTTTGATTGATTTTGTATTCACATAGGCACTGATTAAATTGCCTGCTAAGCCAGAACATTGTTGTTCATCAAAAACTAAATGTCAACAAAGGATCCTTTCCTAGACAAAAACTGGTACTGAACTTTTGATCTATCTAGGTTTTCCTGCATACACTTCCTCACCATTTGCCTGCTGATCAGATTCTGTTTTTTCCTTCCCCTGATGTTTTTCGCTCGGGTGGGGGGAAGGGGGAAGGACTGATTTGCAGACAACCTCACCATATTCATACAGAGTCAATGGTTGAACCTGCCCCCATCATGCTGCCAACCAGGACACTCCCTGACTGCACTGGTGTATGTTACATGTAGGTGGTCACATATCTGGAAATGACTGATGAATGTGGGAGAAAGGAATGTGGCAATATGAGACAATCCCAACCCCTGACACACATGCAACCAATTATGATAGGAGGAATAAAAGTACCCCAGTAAGATCACAGAGTGAAGCAGGGAACATGGCTCCTGGACCCATATGTTTTAGACTGTAGAAACATACATCCACTGACATTTTTTTTTCACTTCACTGGATCCTTGTATTTTGCCTGCTGAGCACACCTAGGGCCTTTGACCTGTGGACTGAGGACACTACACACTGAGGACACATGCCAAAATGGCTCAAGAGTCAGCTATGAACATTTTCAGTGCTGTCCAGATGAAAATCTCTGTAGCAAAATTTTCTTGACTTGTAGCATTTTTTCCACTTCTTTACATAGGAAACACTTATTTTTGAGAAAATCTGTAGCAATTTTAAGGCGCAAAATTTTGCTACAATGCTCCAGCTAGACAGCCTGATTTTTTTAACCACAAGGTCGCAGAGCTCAGAGCATCACTCATGTCTGTCCATAAACTTTAAGGTTGTGCGCGCGATAACTTAAAAAAAATTATGTTAGCCCAATATAACTTGCAGGACTTATAGGGTGTATGAAAATCTAAATTCCTATCAATATTATGTAATATAGGGGTCAAAATATGAAAATCTTGTGATCACTCTAGCCTCTTAAATTTGTGGTGGATCTTCACCAAATTTGATGGGGTTGTGGGGGAGGTCAAAGTCTAAGTTACTAATGATACTGGTGGTGCCACCTATAATTTGACTGAAATTATGAGCCAAAATGTGTTTTAAGATATAAAATTCCATATTTGAAAAAACAATTGGAATAGACTTGCCAAATTTCTAGGAAATAGAGACCATGTCCAATGCTAGAATGTTGTTTGATATGAGTGATCTTGACCTATTTTTGTGACGCCACCATGTCTGTAAAGTTGAAAAAGGTGATTTTGTAATGACAGGGTGTAGCTTGGACATCAATGGCAAAGAGAATTGAGCGTGCACATCAAAATTGCACTTGCTTACATTGTATTTAAAACTGTACTTGCTGACCTATTTTTTTTGTCACCATGACCTGGTTATTATGGAGTTTGGCGCTTATCCAAATTTATTGTCATTCTTCAATAACTGGAAAAGTTATTACCCGATTTGAACAAACAGACCATATACGGAAAGCTGCATGTGGGGCCCATATTTTGAATAGCAAAAATTTTTTAATCCAAGTTGAAGGTCAAGGTCAAATGGCCAGTTTAAATCTAGGGGTCATCTGGTGAATGCTCTGCACCCCACAATTTATCAGTTAGGCCCATATAACATTTAGAAGTTATGAGGTGTATGAAAATCTTTGTCGACATCAATGTTGGTAACACAACCTATAGTATTATGTAATATTCAGGTCAAAATGTGAACATCTTGTGACTGTGATATTGTCCACAGTTTTCAAGTCAACCCAATATAACTTTCAGGAATTATATAGGGTGTATGAATGTAGGTTACTTTCAATATTGGTGGTGCCACCCACAATATTATGCAATATAGGGGTCAAAATGAGAAAACTTTATGAACACTCTAGCCTCTTTAAATTTTGGTGGATCTTCACGGAATTTGGTGGGATTGTGGAGGAGGTCAAAGTCTCAGCTGCTAATAACACTAGTGGCGCCACCTATAATTTGACTGAAATTATGAGCAAAAATGTGTTTTAGAATATAAAATTTCACATGTGGGACAGTAATTGTATTAGAATTGCCAAATTTATAGGATGTATAGACCGTGTCCAATGCTAGAATGTTATAATATGAGTGACCTTGACGTATTTTTGTGAGGTCACTATGCCTGTAAAGTTAAAAGAGGTGATTTTGTAATTGCAGGGCCTAGTTTGGACATCAATGGCAATGTCAGGCCAGAACCAGGCCTATGGGCCTCTTGTATTTCATAATCTGCTTATAAATAGCTTATGGAGAGTAAAGAGTTCGGACTGCGGAATAGGGTAAGGACTACTAGGAAGTGGTTTTGGACAAAAAGACACAAATACAATAATCTGGGTGACCTTGATCTTCTGTCCCAAGGTCACTGAGGACATTAAATGAAGGACTCACTGATTGTTGTATTGGCAAATGCAACAGAATCCATCACAAGAATTGCACAAATAAGTTATGAGTACGTGTGGAGCAAAGTGCCATCTGGTGGACAGTTTATACACTAAATGTACATAAGCTTTTTATGTTCAGAAGCCACTTGAGGACTCACAACTTTTAAATGAAAAAGACTTTCTTTATTAGGAAAGCCAGGCCACTTCAAAAAGAGATCACGTCATATCAACAAAGATATGGATGTGGGGCTACTGTCCTACGTAAACACATGCATGTGCTTTTACATAGAAACCACGGTAGCTACACACAGTATATAAACAGGATACTTGTGTTCTTTTCATCAGTCCCTGATGAGATGCACAGCGCATCAAAAATAGTGGAACTTCCCTCCCACCATCCACGGCTACTTGCCCAGTCATTAACGGTTAGCTCAACTTTGAAATGAAGATGCAGATGTAATGTAGCCATGCTGCCAGCAGAGCATTAAACCCATGGGCCTCTTGTTTCTTGAAGCTAGTTGATTTCAGGTCCGCATATTACTCAAAATCTTTGATTAGGATTGGTTCTCATGTTATCAGCTCTAAGCTGTACATGTACCTGTATATTTCACAGTCACACAACTGCAACCCTTGATAAAAAACAAAAAATAAATAAATAAATAAAAAGAAGGAAGATTTGTTGCTCCCCCATATTACAATTGCATTTAAGTGGCCTTGTATTTTGTCTGATGAGCAGACTTAGGGCCTTTGACTTGTGGACTGAGGCCACCAGACACACAAAACATGGCTTAAGAGGCAGCTATGCAGGCAACCTTTTACCCTACACAAAGAACATCTACATCAGAAATAATAAAAGATACCATTGTTTTGTAGGTAAATAATTATCCAAACATTATATGATAAAGGCAAAATCAAAGGCTTAAAGTGTATCTTTTGTTTTTCTTTAAACTAGGCTTGGCATTAATTGAGGTTTCTTTTTCACAATATGATATACATGTTTGGAAACAATTAAATGTGCCTGAAATCATAAATGATCTTCTCATTACTGCTTCTGGTCAGATTGAATTTTATCATGAATCACTGTGCTGCTGCTAGAACTTTTATATCACATTGAGCAGTCAATGGCTAAAAGCCTACTAAAGAGATCCTAAATTTATTTGATATCAATACAAATTATTCACAAAATTCAAGTACCCATAGGTGCTTAACAAGAAAACCTTAACTTGTGGCCCTGTTTCATTTTAAAATCTTAGAATGAGTCAAGCTAGTGTAAGAAAGCTTAGTCTGACATGTTTTGTATTTTGGGTATGTCAAAACCACAAATTGATTCCATCTACAAAAGGTTTGCTGTATGACACATTTAAAGGAAGATGATTGCAAACTGTTAAATATTGGTGTAATGTTTTCTTTTCTTCATCATTTGCCAGAAGTAATTTGAAGATAAGAATATGTTTGTATAAGCAGATACTCTAGACATAGTCCAGCATATTTCCTTACAGTAAAGTATCTCCCTGTCCCCCTTTCCTTTGTCTCAGCAGTCAAGTTCTTTTTTTGCCCTTCCTTTTTGCGCTGACTCAGCAAATGTGACATATTGGCTGAAATCTTAACAAGAGGAGTGGGACAGTCCTGTGCACTATGGTGTCAAGATCACCTCTGTTTCAGACAAGGATCACTGTTGCTAACACGTACAGATCCCCTTGCAGATCAAAAAAAAAAAAAAAAAACCCAGAAAAATCGCTGCACCACCTGTTGAACAAATTAAGGTCTAGGGTCCCCAGAAGTGTCCCTATGCAGTATGAAGCAGTTGCCAGGGTTGTTTTCAATAAGAAGATTTTTTAACATTTTGCCAAAAATCAACAAAATTCATTAAAAATCCAGAATTCACTGGCCCATGACCATTTAATCAAATCTGGTTGAGACTCTTCCAAAGTATATCCCACCAAGTTTCAAGAGAAGACAAAAATGTAAATTTTCATTGCAATCCCCATTCACTTACATAAATAGAATGCATGTATCAACCAGGAAGCACCCGAATTTTCAAAAAAAAAAAAAAAAAATATATTCAGGCATCAAGACCAAATTAAGTGATAGGAGTCCCCAGGAGTGTAGGAGTCCCCAGGAGTGTTCCTGTGTGATATCAAAGCAATTGGGCAAGCAGTTTCGGAGAAGACTGTTTAAGATTTAGCAAACAAACAAACAAAAATTAAAGAAATAAATAGAAAAATAAATCATAACAAATGAAAAATCACTGGAGCATGACCATTTGGAAAAAACATGATAGAGACCCTCCCAAGATATATTCTCACTATATTTTAAGAGAATGGGCTGACAGTTTCGGAGAAGTCAACTAGAGGATCAGGAGGATCCTGTGCTCAGGGGAATCATAAGCCAAGTCTAGCTTGGTGCAAATTATGGTCTGGGGGTTCCCAGAGGCACCCCTATACAACTTCAAAGCAGTTGGCATGATTGGCTGAGTAGTTTCAAAGAGTTCTTTTTTTTCCTTTGGATTTTGCGGGAAAAAAGCTAGAGAAAAAAAGATATACAAAAAAATGTATAACAAATTTAAAAGTCAATGGAGCATGCCCATTTGAATACAGTTGTTAGTGACCCACCCAAGATACACCCTAACCAAGTTTCAGGTGAATCTGCTGGACTTTTTGGTGAAGAAGTCTAAAATGTGAATTTCTATTGCAACCCCATTGACTAACATGGTTATGAATATGATCAATAAAAATGCATGCATTAGCCAACAAGTACCCAAAATATAAAATTTGTTGAAAATCAGGGCTGCACAGTATAACTACTTAGTGAACAAATTTGTTTGTCCCTGACACAAGCTACATAACTCCTATGTTTGAAAACAATCTAAGTTCTGCAGAAGAAGTAGACAAAAGCCTTAACAAACAAAAAACAAACAAAAAACAACAACAAAAAAAAGAACATGAAGAAATGTTCATTTTCACCAGCATCATAATTAATAATCGATTACAATTTACCTATTGCGTTTATGGAAACAGTGAAGGAACCGAACCTGGACATGATTACGAAGTTTCATTTTGCAAATTTTCGAGTTTTTAAGTACTATATTTTTCGAGAATCACGCGAAAAATCTCCAAATGGAACCCTTTTGTAAAATGTCCATTTTTAGCCCAAAAAAGGGATTTTAAAATTTTTTCTTGGTGGATATATAATGTAAAGATCCCAAGCAACAAGAATTTGTATAGTTTTATGGGTCTAAAAATAAAAACCAAAACAGGAGAGCTGGTTGAAGACAGCACTCCTATAAGTGCCTAGCTTTGTTTGTGCCACCTTAAGGATGTGGTGCTGAGAATTCATTTTGACAATTTTAGAAAGGTCATTAAAGATTAAAATGCATGAATTGATCATGTTGCACTTTTCGTTTCTTCCAGTCGCAGAAAACAAAGGATCAAAATAATGCAGTTTTTCCAGTGGAGTACAACAATGCAGCAGTATATGTTTGTCAAGATGAAACAGTGACAGCAATCAGCTGACTTACTGCAGGAAACCATTGGGGCACATTCGTGGCAATCCAGCACAACTGGTTGTACAGACTACCAATCTGCAAAAATCCCTGCACTTGAACACAAAAGATGATGAACAATATATCGTTGACTGTCTGCCAGAAGCTGAAGTGTTACTTGAAAGAGATGTATTCATCCCATGCTACCAAGACTCCTTTTTAACAGCAGCCAAGAAAAAAAGTGCAAAAGTACCTTGCTAAAAAAAGACAAAAAATCTAATTTTGCATAGTGCAAGCATATTTACATATAGAAGTTCAAATTTCACTTCCTTACATTTGGAGTCATGTTGAATGATTTTTGAAAAAACACTGAAAAATTGGGCTTTTTGGAATCTTTTAAAAGTATGAAGTAAATGGGTTGAAAAATATGTAGATCTCATACAAAAGTAGTAGGATTGGCAACACTGTGTCAATGTTGTGGACTCGGCAGGAAAGGACACATTGAGCACTGAACAAAGTTAAGCCATGTGCTGTTGTCTTAGTACATGACACTGGTAAGCATGTATGCCATACTGGGCTTAAGAAGTTGCAACAGTTTCTGTAAACTGAAACTAATAAACTATGATATGAGCCTCACAACTATGTATACTGAGTTTTTAATAAACAAATCATATTGATTATATACAGACAATTCTTGCAACCTATGTATCAGGGAAAAGGGTTAATAAGTGGACAAATTGTCAGGCTTATTATAATACTTCCTGAAAGTGTTCCAAAAAGTGTCAATATCATATTCTTCATACAATATAGGTTTAAGTAGCTTTCCTTAAACTGGCGTATTATTGGAAAAAACATGGCAGTTCCTTAAAGTATCAGGTTTAAGGAACTTTCCTTAAAGTGGTCTATCATTAGATATAAGGAATGTCTGTCATTATAAAAGAATATAAAGTGTCAAACTTATATCCTAAGGATTTGAAATGCCTTATCATTAAAAAAAATAAGGGATGTTTCTTAAGTGGAATATCAAATTTTGTGTGTTTAAGGAACTTTCCTTAAACCACTGGTTTATGTGAAAGAAAGAGGAAAGTTCCGTAAACTGGTCTGTCATTATAAAAGTGACATGAAGTGTCAAAACTTATATTCTAAGGATTTAAGGAACTTTCCTTAAACTGGTCTATGTTAAAGAAATAAGGAAAGTTCCTAAAATTATCAAAAAACACTCTCTGTGGATTTAAGGAAAGTTCCTTAAATTATCAAAAAACACTTTCTGTGGATTTAAGGAACTTTCCTTAAATTGGTCTTTCATTATAAAAGGAAAGATACAAGAAGTGGCCAAAAATCACATTCTGGACATTTAAGGAACTTTCCTTAAACTGATTTCATATCAAAGAAATAAGGAACTTTCCTTAAAGTGGCAAAATCAAGTTCTGTGTTGTTAAGGAACTTTCCTTAAACTGGTCTATGTTAAAGAAATAAGGAAAGTTCCTTAAATTATCAAAAAACACTTTCTGTGGATTTAAGGAACTTTCCTTAAATTGGTCTTTCATTGTAAAAGGAAAGATACAAGAAGTGGCCAAAAATCACATTCTGGACATTTAAGGAACTTTCCTTAAACTGATTTCATATCAAAGAAATAAGGAATGTTCCTTAAAGTGGCAAAATCAAGTTCTGTGTTGTTAAGGAACTTTCCTTAAACTGAATTAAGTTAAAGAAATAAGGAAAGTTCCTTAAATTATCAAAATTGCGTTCTATGGATTTAAGGAACTTTCCTTAAACTAGTCTCACATTCAAAATATAAGGAAAGTCCAAATCATGTGTAGATTTAAGGAATTTTCCTTAAAACTGGTCCATGTTAAAAGAGAGTAAGGAAAGTTCCTTAAAGTGTCGAAATCACATTTTTGCAGATTTAAGGAACTTTCCTTAAACAAGTCCATCATTCAAAGGAGAAGAAAAATTTGTTAAAGTGTCAAAATAACATTCTATAGATTTAAGGAACTTTCCTTAAAGTGGTCTGGCCTGTACATAACACTTGAAGCCAGATTAAGGAAAATTCCTTAAAGTTTATGAAATTGCAGATAGGGTGAAAAATATTTATAGTTTATATCCATGAAAAATGGCCTAGCTTTTAAGGAACTTTCCTTAGATCAGAAGTGTTTTTCTGCACTTATAGTCATCAAATTCAGCAATTTACAACATGCAAAAATTGAAAAATAGATGCATTCAAAATGCAAAATTCAGGGTAAAAAAAGGTAATGATCCTGGAAATTACCTTTTTATTTTGGAAAGTGTTACAAGTTTTTGTCCATCATTTGAAAAGCAGATTTCCTGCACAAGTGAAAATGAAGAACTCTGCACAATATCTACCTTGTGTTCAGTGAAAAAATACTTCATCATCAGGTAATAACATACATTGAAAACATTCCATGTTTAGTTCTCATTCAATAGACTTTGTAGGTCTGTGTGTGAATTTTCCTGGAATGACATGTTTTTTGGATCAGCTGCAATACAATAATTAATAGTTCCAGTATACCTTTTCATTAAATGGCATCACTTGAATCAAATCTTGATGATGGAATATCTCCAAGACATGTAAACAAAGAAAGTAATGACACATTGTGGACATTATTTGAAGTCTAGTCCAAAATGAATTCCTCTTCTTGTGTACAAAACAGAGCGAGAGAAACTATTATAACATTTATGAATTTCTTCTTGCCACAAGACTGAGTTAACATCTTTCCTCAGTACAGGGTGGACACCAAGCCGCCATCTTGTGCTCTGTGTCATGGACAACTATTAACCCAAAGCATGCTATTTTGATGGGCCTCACCCACATCATTCAATCTACAAAATATTTTTCATTTGTCTTAAAATTGAGTGAAAAAATAAAAAAATAACTCCCCAAACATTCTGGCAGATGACTTTGCGCATCTAGCTGGTTTTGGTCAGTTTACACCAGATACATATAATTTCATTGGTTCTTACTTCACTCAAAGCCTGGTACAGCAAGGACTCTTGGTTCTTCAGACGGTGAGCTTCATCCACCACAAGAACCTCCCACGAGATCTTCTGCAGGAAGTTCTCATCCTTCAAACAGATCTGTACAGCAGACCACACACAAATACTAGAATTTAAAACTGTTTTTCTTGTGTCACACTTACACGAAAATACAACTGATGCAAATTCTGACTCATATTTTTAGCCTATTCAAAGATTGTAATTTAGCACACTGAAACTTCATGTCATATTTATATGCACACATGAACATTACACAAACCATCTGTAGTGTAAAAGTTGTGTTCAATTCCTCAGTTGTCTTTCAAATGTTTTCAAAAGACATCAATATTTTACACATGGTAGTTCTTCACGCCCCAACTTAACTGTGCATTTTGTGTGTATGTTCTTCCACGGATATAACATGCTGTAATATTTATTGTGGAATCTGCACTCTGACTACATCACAGAGAAATTTAATATGTTTCACACGATGCAGTGAGGTAATGTTTTCACTGATTGATTTCATTTATGATGAAGTTTTTGTACATGTATGCTACATAATTAGTCGTACATGCAGAGGTGTCAGATTTACCTCGTACGTGGTAAGAAGCACATGGAACCGGTCAGAACTGTGGCGAAGCTCGTGGCGTATGTTTGACCGACTGTCCTTGTCACCAACATAAGAGATTACAGTCAGCTGTGGTGCAAACCTGTACGTGTAGCAGAATGAAAGCAAAGAAAAGATAGATATATGCACCACTTTGCCAAAGCTACTCAGCAGAAGGAGACCCCAGATCTACACAAATTATAATATCAGGGTTTCCGTTGACCCCCAAATGGGGGTATATTACCCTTTCAAAAGCTGAAATACCCTCTGAGAAAATTCTAAAGGGTCATAGATCTTGTTTGTTTACATGTAAAAATTGTGAAAATCTAGTCTGCTCCCATGAATTTTCCATCTTGTGACCCCCTGAAAAAAATCCTAACAGAAACACTGAATATGGACAATTTTAGGATACACATGCATACCCTCAGAAAATTTTAAGGAACAATATTTTAACAATTTTACACTCTAGCAGCCACCATGGCTTACTGACCCTTAACCAATGGGTGCAGGTGAAGCCACCTGGTGGTAAACAACCCTAGCTCCTCTGATTGGTCAGTCATTGCCAACAGGAAATGGTGTGTCCTGCAATAAGTCCCCATGTGCTAGTGGCTCTACCTGGTGGTGACATGCAACATTGATCTGTAGATTGAATAATATATTACTCACCTAGCTAGTTCGTTCTGCCAGTTAGCCAGGACAGACAGTGGGGATAGGATCAGAAATGGACCTTGACTTTCCTTAGTACCAAACAGATACGTCAGAAATGATATTGTCTGGAAAAGAAAATTACAAGGAAACATTACATCATGATATAAACTTTACTCAGCACACTCAGTATTAGTTCAAGCTGTACACCTTACACATCATTTATCAAATAGCTACTTCATGCAGTGAAAGGAAAATCAATCCTTTCTTGTGTGAAGTGAGGCTGAGCTTAGGAGTCAACAGTTTTCCTTCACACGGATTGGGCACCCAACCCATACTAAGGAAAACTGTGACCTGGGGGCATGTTACCTTATAGATCTCAACTAATCTGGAAAATTTAGATGTGTCATAAAACACATTGTCTTATTGATCTACACCACCATGTACAATTCGCAACAAACTGCTGATTATAACACATAATATGAAATTCAAGTAATGATAAAAACAATCAATTTAATCTAAGTACTTTGAGACAATTTGAGTTGGACTGGGTTTAACCTACAACATCAGTGTTTCCGTTAGCAATTTTTTCAGGGGGTCACCAGAAGGGAAATTCGGGGAGAAGACCAGATTTTTACGAATTTTACATGTAAATAAACAAGACTTGTGATCTTTAAGAATTTTCTCAGAGGGTATTTGAGGTTTTGAATGGGTAATATACCCCCATTTGGGGGTTAACGGAAACACTGAACATGGACTAACATACCTGACAAGTTTTCCCAAGTCCCATTTCATCTCCAAGAATGCAGCCATGTCCTCGATGATAACGCTCGATCAGCCAGTTTACTCCATCTTCCTGGTATGGCCTCAAAGTTATATCTGACAAACAACAAACTGAACATTACTGTATTGTCTATGAGCAACTTATCTCTTTAGCTCTGTCTACCTCTCACATAGAACACCTGCATGTATGCATGAAGACATATCTTCAACTACTTTATGGTGTATCTTTGAATATGGTCATAAATTTTGTCATTTAGAAATATGTCTTACAGCATGTGAACATTTGTTCATATAAACTTAATGAGATCATTAAATAGTTTACCATACGATCAGGGAATGCTCCCACCATTAGCCAAATTTGGCTAATGAAATGTGAAATGGATAAAATATTTTAAAATTAATTATTGAAAGGCAACAACAAATTGCTGTTAATTATGCTTATATCCAATTTTGGCTACAATTTTTTTAAGTCTAGATCTGTCCCTGTATGTTTAACATCAAAAGTATTTTGTTAATTTCTTCAGACTGCATTCAGACTAGAACTCACAAATTTGGCCATGTGACAGACAACATATAAGTCTGCGAAACTATCTCATAATCCCAAAATGGACAAGATCATCCAAAACTAGTAGGATATTACCTCATGCATGTTACAGTTGAATCAATTTAAACATATACATGTAACTGAATATATCTAAAAATAAGAATGAACATTTTATTTTTTTTCATACAGACGTGTGTGTGTGTGTGTCTGTGTCTGTGTCTGTGTGAAGGAAGCACTGGATTTGCATTTTGTTTAACAATAAAACCAAACCAAATACAAACTTCTTTTTAATTAAAACATAAGGAGTACTTTTTTCCCCATCTGACCACAGGAAACATGTTTTTCTTCACTGAAAACCTGGGTTATTTATATCTTCCTTGTTTTTTAAATATTGTTAGGTGTCATTGGATGTAAAGCACAATTATGGAGAATGTGCTGCAAAAGAAACTTTTGGTTCCTAAACCTGGGTTTATTAATAGGGCACAGCCAGGAAGAGTACAGAGAGATCGCTCGTCCCAGAGAAGGCACCAAGCACAGGATCCTGCCCAGCGCACATACAAATGCCGAAGGAGCAGGTCACCACGACCCGAGAATCGACCGTTCTCACGGAGACCTCAAACACAACCGGCACGTCAAAACAACACATTTTCGCTCACCACCTGCCAAACAGAAGCATCAACAAACCTCTTGAATTCACTGACAAGTTAAAGTGAAGAGGACAGGCACAGGGGAAACCCGACCAGAATACCCCAACAATACGTAAGAA
Organism: Hermodice carunculata; assembly: GCA_964020975.1. Taxonomy (NCBI): domain Eukaryota; kingdom Metazoa; phylum Annelida; class Polychaeta; order Eunicida; family Amphinomidae; genus Hermodice; species Hermodice carunculata. The sequence goes on from OZ026625.1 coordinate 50,283,084, forward strand.
GGCGCTAAATCACCCTGAACTCTACATGTTCTGTTAGTGTTTCAAGTTCAAGTTTGGATTCATCAGACGTTTTATGCACTTTACAATTGGACTGCAAGTTTTGTCATTTTGAACATTTAGTTGGATACATTCAAGCCTCCTCTTCAGGAGCTCAACCATCGTCACCAGAGACATTTTCCCAGGAGATTACCCCAGACCTGTCAAGGACAGGGCACCCTTACTTAGTGGATTTTCCACAGTCTTTTGCAGCAGCTACAGCATGACTTGCCAGACAGAGCCAGAACCACTGATTTAAGACTATAGGCATGTTGGTACTTGAACGAAAGCTCTTTTCATTAATTTAAATATGCAATTGTCATCTTAAATCTGGGTTAATATACAGAAAAATCAGGGACTGGTATGGAATGAGTTACTGGACAACCCTGATAGAGTGATCAAGAAAGCAGACAAAGGATCAGCAGTGGTCATTCAGAACTCGACTGACTACAGGAGTGAGGCTTTGAAGCAACTGTCTAATGATGATCACTACTGGAAAGTGGAAGTGAATCTCACTTCCACTCACAATGAGAAAGTAAGGCTTGTATTACTTGACCTAGTGGATTGCGAATCCACCACAAACGAAACAGCTGATTTTGTTTACATTAAGGAACCAAGGGTACCTTGTTTCTATACTCTCCCTGAAATACACTAGGGTGTTCTCCCACCCCCACCCCACCCCCACCAGGGCTTCCAATTCTGAGTGCAAATGAGTGCTCCACAGAAAGAATCTCGGGTTTCGTGGATTTCTTCTTGAGACCCCTTGTACCAAAGATAAAAAGTTACATCAAAGACACAACAGATTTTGTGAACAAAATTTAATCTTTACCACTACTGCCAGACAATACACTTCTGGTTACTTCAGATGTAGGCTAACATCTTTATACACCAACATTCATTTTCATGACCAGCAAGGGTGAAAATGGAAATGTAATAGCTGGTGCGCCAATTCAACTGCAACAAAGCCGTTGCATCTGATAGCCAACATGGACAACTTCTTAAGACTGAAGCCACTGGCTGCATGAATGTTGACAGTGACAAAACGACGTCCTACACCACGCTTACTCTTTCATTTTCCCTGTAAAGAGGACAAGTGTGCAGAATATTGAATTTAATCCAAGAACGCTGCATGCAGTTAGCTAGAGAAAGGCACACCTTGATCATAAATGGACAGGCAAGTGGTATTCTTTTTCGGCAGTAGGATAAAAGGTAACTTCAGAAAGTTGTACAGGTTGGCTATCAGGTGCAACAGCTTTGTTGCAGTTGCATTGGCACACCAGCTATTACGTTTCCATTTTCACCCTTGCTGGTCATGAAAATGGAAGATAAATAAACTGAGTATCTGTACAAAACAGGCGTCAGCGACGGTAATGTAAGTGTTTAGTGCACCGTATGCTTGAAAACGCACTGAAACTTCATTCAACATGGAGAATAACAGATAAGGAACACATACATATATGACTTTACCATATTCAAGCAAGGAATATGTACTTTATTCACATGTATACGGAGTGGTATGAGTAACATTGGTCGTGGGATACTGGCCTTGTCGTATTACTAGATAAGCAGCATCGGTGCTCTCGCATTCAGAATATTTTCATACCCCTGTGGTAGCAATATCCTTTGAACAATAACTTGAGACCACTGCCAGTCCTGGGGTAGGTTGTCCCATGGTGGATCACGCCTCCACAAGCCCCGTTCTCTTCATCAGAAGACATGTCAAATGTGAAAACCAAATCAAAATCCTCAGACCTCTATATCTATCGCCAAATCAAACAATGAAAGGCAATTAAAGGGACCAAAGACTAAGTTTGTTTATCGGCAGCCTGACCCAGCGACGAAAGTGCATTAGACCAAACTGTGACCAGTCAAAATGGTATTTTGACTTACAGGCGGCTAGGCAAAAAAGCAATTATTTTAGGCAGAATATGCAAAAGACGTGATAGTACCAGTTCGACTGACTGGTGTCCGACGAACTGTCGTGCCCCGCTGGTGAGAGGCACTGAAGCAGCAACTGGGCTTGTGTTGTTCACACCTTTGGGTGACTGTGTGACTATGGGGCTAAATTGTGTTATTAGGGGAAACTGACCTTCACCACAAACTCAGGGACGTGCTATTCTGAACAGCACGTCCCTGCTAAAAATTTTATAACATACACAATCACCAACCAACAATAATGTGCTGTACGCAACAAATGCACCCGTTTTAAAAAAAGCCCTATCAACAGTAGGAACATATTGATAATACATATGATTTGGTCTTGGAGGAATGACTGGTCAAGGATTTGTCATGATTCATTTGCCTGTAACATGGAGCCAAATCAAAATGTGAAATTAAAGAAGCCAAGCCACAGCTACAGAAACAACTTGCAAAACTCACCTCGAAGGCCCAAATTTGACAGCCTGTCATTGTTGACTTTTAAATTGTCAGGCAACTTTAAAGTATAGAGACTTTCGATTTTTCTTTTAATTTTCTCCATACTACTGTCGATTTTGTTGTACTTGAAACTTTGCTGATCAACTACAAATTTCGTGAAGTGCAAAATAATCAAAACATGTTCACAACGGCGCGCACTTACAGTTCGGCAAATTACCGTGCCACCTAGCGGTAATAAATGAAACACACTGTTTCTTAATAGGCACTGCAGCGCGACAAGGACCTTAAAGAGGCAATTTGTTGGGCCAATGGGTTGGAACTCCTATACCTCTTAAATGTATGCAAGTGTGAATTGAGACACGGAATCTTCAGTACTCCTTGTCTAATGACACTTTCCCTCAACTGGACTTGTCAGTGAGCTGAGCTTCGAAGATGGTTGTTGACCTGCCCATTGTCTGTCCACGTTTTCAACTTCTTGAAAACCATCACATCGATGTGATTTTACAATTCCAGTAAAACCTCCGTTAAGTGGGCACCCTTGGGACCGGAGCAAAATGTCCACTTTAGGGAGGTGCTCACTTTACAGAGGGTCGGCCATTTTGGGTTGTATGGATGAGCAACAAAGATAAGGGAGAGGCTATACATATGCATACATACACATCCAGGTGTACACGTACGTGTACATGTATCTATCTATATGTACACATATGTGGATACATGTATCTTAATCCCACATGTATACGGAGTGGTATGAGTAACAAAATGAGAAAAGCAGTTTTTTCAACATTTCACCTTTATTTTTGGGAAAAAAAATCAAGTAAATGTCAGCTACATGTACTCAATGATTACCAGCAGGCACATCAAACTGCAAGGTTCACACTCATCCCCACACCAACTTCCTTTCCAGCAGAGTCAATTTTTCTCTCCGCTTTGAAACCTTAATCCAATGGTTAATCCACAAAGCTGTCAAAAGTCATTGTGGACTAAACAACTGTTATGCTTTGATGCTTTGTTTCATGCTGGCCTATACATGTACTGTGCTCTGTTATGATAGGGGGATTATATAACGGGTGGGGAGCACTGATAGAAAAATCGCACTTGAAGAATTAAAAGTTAATGGTGGCAAGTCCTGATGCAAAATAAAAAACAAAAACAAAAAAACAACAACAACAAAAACAAACATTTTCACAAAATAAGATATTCATTGAACAAAATAAGAGTGCCCACTTTAACAGATTTTTGGTACGTCTAGGGTGCCCAATGCCCAGATTAGGGAGGTGCCCACTTTAGAGAGGTGGCTTTATAATGTACATGTAGTCAATAGGAAAAATGAAATGAGACCAAAGAAAAGTGTGCATCTTAAGGAAGTGCCCACTTTGGAGAGGTGCCCACATATGCAGGTTTTACTGTATTCCCATGTGGACCTCTGGGAGATTTAGAAAGGACATTATGATTTTTTTTTCTATTTTTCATGAATTTAAATTAACTGATTGATTTATTTTTTGACCAAAAAAAATCAAAATTGACAAATTGCTCTGATATTACACACAAGGTTGCCTGTAGGTCCCCTACTTTTCATTTTGGCCATCAGGTGGAGCTATAATTTATAATTTTTTTTTTTTATGACTATTTGTGTGTTAAAGCTATTTTTGACTTCTAGAGAAAGGCTGTATAGAACTTGGCTCTTTCAAATTGCCTCTGAATGTGATGTGACCAAACATGATAAAAGTTTGCTAAAAGGATGATGGTATATTAATCTTTGACAAAGCCGTGGGATATCAAACTTCGGGTCATGTAATGACCAGGGCTATTGCTGTACAAGTATGTGGATGTAACAGAACATTCCATGTATGACAATACTATAAAAACTGTTCAATGAAATTTGCTTTAATTTACACACAGATGTTCCCCAGGTGGATCTCCACTGAGTTTGCTGAGGAAATGATGATCCAGCATTTTTTTTTCTGATAAAATTTCAAATTAGTTTCCGTGAAAACAATCTCAAGAACTTCTAGGCCAGTTGCTTTGTACCACACTCAGGGTCATCTGAGGTCTGAGAAAGGCTGTACAGACTTGTTTGAAATTGGGTCAGAATACATCTGTACCCTCATTAAATTTGAAGCAAGTTTGTGACAATGATATATGGATCCCTCAATTTGTGATGAAACTGTGAGATATCAAACTTTGGGACTGCATGCTGGTAAGCATTAATTCTGTAGGCCTACATGTATACAGCAATAATAATAATACTAATAAATATAATAATAATAGTAATCATCATCATCATCATCATCATCATCATCATCATCATCATCATCATCATCATCATCATCATCATCATCATCATCATCATCATCATCATCATCATCATCATCATCACCCAGCTTGCCCAGGTTTATCCACAGCATGTTGTACGTAAGTCAGGAATCCAGCCTGCATGATATTGTGGCATATACTGTCATCAAAGATAATTCAGGTTGGTGCAAAGCAGACCTAAAATTCGTTTTCTTTTTTCTTTTTGTCTGTTGTTTGATTCTGTGCCATGATAGGTTTTAAAACCATTTGTCTACGGCAGTTGTAAATTTAAAACCAGGTAGACCAGACCTCCTTCATTATGCATTGGTATTTCTTCCTTTAACGAAGTGCACCATAATCAAACATAATGAAAAACTTGACTCGCTTCATGCCACTTGCTTCACTTTCATTTCCACTCCATTTTCAGTATGTCCAGAGAATACAGATTGAGTAAAACATGACAGAAAAAGATTGAAAGTAACACAAACAGATTATTGCTTCTGTTTTCAGTTCATGCAAAATGTGAACTTGAAGCGAAAGCAATTTTCATAACCAAAAATACATAGTTAATTTGAAAACATGAGAACTGTGACAGTCCTCAGGTCCAATTAAAGAAAGACTTTTAGAGAAAAAATATAAAATAGGGAAAGCACACAAAAATTTATTTTAATAAATAGAAAATGTCACATTGCCACCTGTTCAACAAATTAAGGTCTAGGGGTCCCTCAAGTGTTCCCTTTTAATTTCAAAGCAATTAATTGGCTGAGCAGTTTTGGAGAAGGTTTATTAATATTAAAGATTTTGCCAAAATATTGCTTACAAAATCCAAATTCACTGGAGCATAATCATTTGAATGAATTTGGTGAAGACCCATCCAAGATACACCTCCACAAAGTTTGAACTGAATCTGTTTGGCAGTTTTGAAGAAGTAAAAAAATTTACTTTCTGCTGCAATCCCTGGTGACTTACACAGAAATCAACAGCAATGCATGCATTCACTCACAGGTACCCAAATTGAAAAATTCATTAACAAGAGGACGGTGACAGTCCTGTGCTCAGCTGAACTTGGCTGTCAAACCTTCATGAACACACTTCTGGAGTTATACTTTTTTAGATGAAAAAGTAACAGGGCCCACTATTCTATTATGGAGATATAAGCTGATATGTCAGTTTTACTTTTCAAGGTTATTCAAGGTCAAAATGAATAACACCAAAATAAACCTCATAAGGTACTAATGTACTTTCCTGTTAGTGTTTAATGGGCCTAGGAGCCACCGTTAACAAGATAAAAGGCAGTATGTCAGCTTGACAGCCAGATAATTCTGTAAAATCTACATTCACAAATAAATGGTATGCGAGCCAAAAGTCCACTATCAAAACCCATATATGCCATACTGTGCTAATTAAGTCCAATAGCTGTTTTAACTCTTTATTATCATGATTTCTACAATAAGCACAAGTCTTCGTATATGGCACCCATTTTACACAAGGCTTTTTCACACTAGATGTCTTAGCATGCACATGAAAGCTGACTTGCCAACCTCATCCATGAAAGCAGAAAAAAAAGAAGAAGGCTGTGTTAACAGCCCATCCTCAACTGACCTTGACAACCCATAAGTCCCACTCTAGTCTAGGGGATAAAGATGTTGGAGAGGAAGAAAAAAATAGGAGTTTCTATTATAATCCCCATTGCCTAATGTGGTAATCAATAGGACTACATTAATTTAATGACAGGTATCCAAATTGAAAAATTCATAAAAAATCAGAGATCCAGAGTATCACTACCTGGTGATAATTGGAAAATATCACGCTAACAAAGGCAGGCGGACGGACAACTTGAAAACATAATGTCCCCCCCCCCCCATTGTGGGGGAGGCATAAAAAAAGTGCAGCACCACCTGTTGAACAAATAATGATATGAGGGTCTCCGGAAGTGTCCTCATGCAATTTTGAAGCAATTGGCTTGGTGATCTCAGATATTTTTTTACGATTTTGCCAAAAAAATGAACAAAAAAATTAATTGAACTAGGCAGACAGGCATCTGGACACCCCCAAAACATAAAGGGTCCTCCCTATTATTAGTATCAAACTTTAATTAGAACATAATAAATGGAGGCATTCTGGAGATATCATGGTAACAAGCCCTAACAAACATCTAATTAAGCTGACATTCGCTCAAATTAGGTCATGGTGACACCAAAATCTAAACAGTTCATATTGTCACGCAAGATCATTGTACTGCAAAATATGAACAAATTATATAGAAGCATTTTGGAAATATTGTGGTAACTAGCCCTCCTGAACATGTAACTAGGCTGCCATTTGCTCAAATTAGGTCATGATGACACCCAAATCTTATCAGATCATCCTGGCATAAGATAATCATAGTATAAAATTTGAGCAAGATACATGAAAGCATTCTGGGGATATCACAGTAATGAGTTCTAACAAACCTATAATTAGGCTGCCATTAGTTGAAATAAGGTTATCGTGACACCAAAATGTAATCAGTTCATCTTGGCATACTTGATAAGCATACTGCCAAATTTGAGCAAAATACAGCCCTAACGAGCATGTACCTAGGCTGCCATTTGCTCAAATTGGGTCATGGTGACACCAAAATCTAATCAGTTCATCGTGGCAGGCAAGACAAGCATATTGCCACATTTGAGCAAAAATACAGAGGCATTCTGTAGATATCATGGTAATGAGAATATGCACATCTGGACGGATGGATGGACAACCCGAAAACAGAAAGGGTCCCCCCCCATGGAGCGGACCCTTAAAAAATCCAAAAGTCACTGGACTGTGACCATTTGAACAAAGTTATTAGACACCCACCCAAGGTACTTCACCAAGTTTGAAGTAAATCTGGTAGATGGTTTTTGAGAAGTCAAAAATGTGAACTGTTGACGGACAGAGGCCGACGCCAATGCTGATGGAAAGACTATGTATGTAATTTCAAAGCTGTTGGCTGGGCAGTTTCGTCAGAGATTTTGAATAATTTCCTCAAAAAAAAACAACAAAACATAAATTCATGAATAAAATGACAGAATCGGTGGAGTTTAACCATTTGAACAACTTGATAGAGACCTACTATGGGTCAGCTGAGCAAAAAAAAAAATAAAAAATAAAATAAATAAATGGCGGGTGGGGGGTGGGGGAGAACATGGAAGTTTGGAATTCTCTAACTTATCAATGAGCAAAAATTAGCAATTTTTTTTGCATACATAAACTGTGAATTTTTAGCATGCTTGAATTTTGTCACCAAAACCTGTCAAAAAAAGACGTGGTTTCATTGTCAAAATAAAAATACAGCTGTACGAGTGAAACCCTGAATGTTATTACTAATGCAAGTTTGTTTAGTTGAAGCTTACAAAAATGTCTTGGTTTCATTGAAAATGAAATAAATCCTTTTAGCATTGAAATATCAAGAAAGTTGGGATAAATTCTTGCCCTCAAATTTAATACAATCTAAACCTGTAATTTTCTTTATGGACCACCCTGTCACAGTTTGGTAAGGTACAGCCACAAAGACATGCAACCATTTTGGAGTAGTCCCTTGGTGACACAGAGGATCATGGGGTACCTTTGCCAGAGGGACTCCCATAAGGCAGACCCCCCCCCCCCCCCCCAACAGTGGATTAAAATTACACTGTGGGCTACTGGGTGACACCTGGGTACCATGCAAGACATATTTTAATTAAAATTTGGAAAGTGGTACTGGCACGAGGACCCTCCAGTGGGTATGGTGCAAGACTTTCTGGCAGCATTGCACCTTTGCAGTTTCACTCAAGGTTATGACTGCAATTGACCGATCTTCACCCCACAAAAGCATGACTTCACACTATCCTTCATCATGAATTTGACATGATCTCATTCATCATGAATTTGACGTACCATGGATTATACAGGATTTCTTTTATCCCGAATTTTGACAGATGATTCATTCTGGATTTGACAGTTTCATTCAACTTGCATACTAGATCCTGTTTAAAATTTGCAGTGGTCTCAGCGGCTTGTGAAGAGGGCTGGACAATTTTAATTTAAATTTAAAAGGGCACTTTTAACACCAGACAGGGAGCACAAAGGGCACGTGGAAATATAAATCATAGCATGTCAGCATAAATGAAATGGAAATCTATGAAAATGTTTACCAAATTAAAGCGAATCTGCTTTTGTACGAAACAATGTACTGTTATTAAAACAAATATAAATAATTTGGAAAAAGAGCATGGAGCCAAGTAAAGTGCGAGGAAACGGACAGAGAGCAAAACAAAGAGGCAGAGGAGATCTCACCTCCACTTTAAGTGACAAAGAGCACTGAATCTGCCAATACAGTTGTTCCACTTCAAACACAATCTCAATATTGATTGGCCTCTGGGTTTTGAAAGCTCCAATGTGTTTGTTGTATGCTATAAAATACTTTCCTCTAATTTATACAGTGAAAAATCGTTATAATTACACCATCTGTCCCCTTAGAAATGTGTCAGATAACTGAATTTGTCAGATACATGAATCAAACAACAAAGAAACTGAACTTTGGTCATTCAAAACTTGTGTCATTATAATGAATATGTTGATATCTGGGTGTCGTTATACTAAGGTTTCACTGTACCTCCTATCAAGGAGAGTCTGTTTTGACAGACCATAATCCGATGACTCCTATGGACAGTCTGTCAAGTCAGGTTTCACTGGATTACATGATCTCATTCACTCCACGCGCGGGTATAGAATCAAACACATACAACTCCATGACTGAACAATGCGAACTGTCCTTAAACACTTTATTCATCACATTTCTGGAAATTTAAATATCACATACAAGTAATATAATAATTCTTTATACAAATGCCCATAACTACCATGTAAAAAAAGTGATGCAAAGTCCATTGATTTTGTTTGTTTGTTTGTTTGCTTGCTTGCCAAGAAATGACCTACAGGGAGAGTGAATTGGATTAACATACCCCCCCCCCAACTTTGAAATAACCAATGGTGTCCATTGACCTGAAGAGACCAAATTCTTGTATTGTTTTTATATTCATGTTGACTGGACACAACAAAGAAATCGGTCTGTCAAGCAGGCCACAAAGACTAACAGTCAAACATCTGCCTATTTCCTTCACAACAGAGTGCAGTGCACTTGTAAGTGGCATATAGTTTTATACCTGCAAACAACATGTGACAAATTTCAAGACCTCAACTGCAGATTGACAGCTGATGAAACAGACAATAAATAAATTTCTTTGTGTTCAGAAATATGGCTGGCATATACTGTAAATTGCTTTAATTTAGCTGTACTCTTATTTTCGCTTATTTCGCTGATGGCACAACAACATTAAAATAAACACAGTGACATAGTATTTTTACATTGTTTGAATAGGAGATATGTCCAAAACAGTGAAATTAAAACTACAGTGAAATGTCAAAAATACAAAAACCGTGTAAATTTACACACGCGAAAGTAAAGCAATTTACAGTACTGTTGTCACCATGAACTTTAAGCTGTGAACATTGTATTCTTTATTCCAACATTTTTTTTTTAATTCGACTGTAACACACTGCTTGGCATAACAGCATCATAACTTTTTCACAGTGCATCAAAACTAATACCAGTGATCATATTTCCCTTATCTCTTTGCCATGATCTTAAGATGACTCTCATCAGCACACAGCAGGCAAAGTATGTGTGTATGTATGTATGCATGCATACACACACACACACATGCATGTATAAACAAACAAAAACTTTGGCCTTTAAATCACAAAACGAAACAACTATTAATGCATACCTTTAAGCAACGAAGTATATTCACTCCCAATTCAAAAAAAAGATAAGAAATAAACTAGACCTGATACAGTGCTCCCTTATTTCAAGATGGGATTCTGATATGACATGGTGGGTTTAGTTCCTTGGCTCCCACTAAAGCACTTTCCCGATTTTTTTCTGCTATACGCCCCTCATTTTGGGGCCATTTTGCTAAACCCCCATAACCACCATTAATACAATGCGGGAGCACTGTCATACAAATATGACTTTTTGGTTGTGTGTACATCATGTCAAAAACCTCTTTGAAATCTTCATCCAGTTCACCAGTTGAACATAACCTTGATTTTAAAATGTTCTATCAGCAAGTATTATCAAAAAAAATTATCAGCAAGGTTTCATTATATCTTCCTGTTTTTCTTGTTGGTACAAGCCATCGCGTTCCAAAAATACACTGGCATTCTTCCAATGCTTTTTCTCTTTGGTACATTTTCCATGTAAAACTTTCTACTCAGCAGTAAACATGGTAACAGTATATTGATTCAGGCCCTGTCAGCAGGGCAAAGTTTACTCTTGGTACCAGGCCTCTTTTCAACACAGAGTTTGTCATTACATTAAACAGGCTGCCTTTGCAACAAAACACTTTACCTGTTATACATATATACCAACTGATGACATTACTGTTATCTCATATCAGCAACACCTGGCAGAGAGATCCAATAACCCCACTTTTCTCTTCTTTCAACATTCTGTAGCACACTTATTAAACTTAATTTTTAGCAGTGTTCCTCTCACAATCAATACTGAAAGGTGAAATGGATCTGAAGATACAAAAGTTAAGGGCAAAATTTATCGAGTGCAGTGTTATTTCTTGTTACTAGATGGCACCACCTGTTTACATCAGTCAGTTAGATTTGGCACCTGGAGCCATTCACAGCTGGTATTGGTTTATACTGCAGCATGTTAATAACAAACCAACCTACAAGTTTACCTCCTGAGTGTCCATTAAGCAATGACTGGGGTTGTCAACTTTTGTTACGCCCCATCCGGACCAAACAAACACCAGATATACCAGACAACATATATATACAGGACAGCCCACTGTGATATACAATAGTCCCCCCATTGACAGAGCACCCCCAGTGTTGATGCCAGTGTCCATTCTCACAATAGAGGGCAAGTAACCTGGGAAAGGTACCACTGGGGACCTGATAAATGTGTTTTTGAAGGGCAGGTTGTCTCTCATTTGAGTGATGTGAACAGGTGGTGCCATCTAGTGTCACGAAATAACACTCCACTTGATCAAACAAGGGACCGTTGTACAGGGAAACCTGTCTTAAAAGACCACAGTTTCAATATACTTTGCTCAGTACTTATCACTAGTTTATACCTCCCATACATACGGGACCATCTCTATTGACACACCATTCCGGTATCCTCGGGGGTGTTTTTTCAAGACTGGTTTCAATCTACATTTTTAAAACTTAAGTGTTTATAAAATGCCAAGTAATCGCATCTAATTGCCTGTAAAATGGACCCTCTAATAAATGCAGCATCATTTCCCAATCTAAAACTAAATTTGGACTAGATTATTTTCTTACAGAAGCCACCTGCGGTCGCACCTCTCCCAATCCCTCTCTCCACTGGATCCCACGCTTTATTACAGTAATGTGCAACATTACCTCAAAAATGATGTCAACAACCACCCGATCCTAATACCTTCAACAAAGCCTGCCACCAATGAAGCATGGAGAAACACTGTTTTCCTCACCCTTTCTCTCCATAAAAATTTACAAAAAATAAAAAAATAAAAAAAATAAAGAAATAAATGAAATAAAATAAACTAAAATATAATGCAACATATTTCCAAATGTTAATTAAGAATTTTACAGGTGACCACCGCTGTGATAATGGAATGAAATCTGAACCTCTCACCAAAGTAAAAAAACGAAAAAAATACCGTTCAAAGAACGCAGTACCCTTCGGCCGCCTTCAATCTCTTTTGCTGCAAGTGAATAGGAATGGTGTCCCATAGTATCAGGTATAGTTACCTACACAAATACTATTGTACACTTGACCTTTCACCTCAAAAACATTAGGTCAAATATAGAGGTATAACCTTGACTTTCAATAGCGTTCTAGATCACCCTATGTTGCTTCTTTTGTCTTAAGATTTAGATTTCTAGATGCACAATGTCACTCAGCAAACTTGTGACCCATGTGTGACCTTGAAAATTAGGTCAAAGTCAATTATGCTTGCAGTGGTGTACTATCATATGGAACTTGAAAGTCCTGTCTCAAAAGCTTCTGAAGTTAAAATGGTAAACAAAATTTCAATGAATAGGTCACTGTGACCCAGATACTTGACCTAGTGACCTACTTTTGATTCATGGCACATTTTTTGGTTATGATACATGGGTGTATAAAATTTCATGTAACTGACTAAAATACTTCCTTACTTATACAAATACCACCATTGTGGACTTGACCTTTGATCTCAAAAAGTAGGTCAAATATAAAGCTATGACATCGATTTTCAATAGGCTTATAGATCACTCTATGAAGCTTCTTGTGTGTAAGATTTAGATTGCTAGATGCAGGCTTTTAATAGTTAGAGCGGTAACGTTGCTTAGCACGTGACCACTGTGTGACCTTAAGAATTATGTCAAGGTCAACTATGCTTGCACACAAAGTAGGCCATATAGGAGTGTACTATCATGTGCAATTTGAAAGTCCTGTCTCAAAAATTTCTGAAGTTATGGTGGTAAAACCACAGGACGGATGGACAGACGGACAGTGCCGGGTACGACAATACCCATCGGCCTTATGAGGCCGAAGGGTAATAAAAACCACAAGAAACAAAAACAAAAAAATTAAATGCACTATATCACTGAAGAAGACAATTTATTACTGAAACACGAATATCACGTGTGCGTGAGTGCATGCCTGGGCCCGCTCGAATCTTGAAACACCTTAAAATTTTCATATTTTTTTCTTTTTTTAAGCCTTAAACATAAAAAACAACATGAACATGTAGAATTGAAAACAAAAAAAAAAAAAAAAACAAGAAGTCTATGGACATGTAACTGGATGACCATCACAACAATTCATTTCATGAAATGTAACCCGTGACCTTGCAAAAAGTAGTGCAAGGTTATCCACATACACATTTGGGGTACATCTGATATTGTTAGCCTTGTTTTTTCTCGAAATTTTTAATTTGATGTGTCTTCAACATACTTCAGACCATAGGTTCCATGATACTGTATAAGTGCCACCAAATTTTGGCATGTTTCTACTCTTGACCTGCTCAGTGCCCCTACCAAGTTTTGTGATCATCCATGGCATACTCTTCAAAAAAAAAAGGCATTCTGAAAATGTTCACATTTTGGTCCCTGCACTACATAATACTACAGCTGGCGCCATCAACATTAAATTCGACCTAGCTTTTTATACCTTTGTAAGTCCTGAAAGTTACATGGTGTTACCTTGAAAGCTGTGGACTGACATTACTTCTGTGACATGTGGTCAGTAGAGCTAAAAGCCTCTGCACAACAGTATTAATGACCTAAAACAACCAACACAGGTGCACGTAGTCTATACTTCCATTTGCCCACCACTTACATAAAGTCGAGGTACATGTATTTGCAAATTGTACACATGAAACGGCACGTCTTTCTCCTTAAGAAGTCTGCTTTAAGAAGAAATCCACTAGGAAGCCTTTGAAACATGCGCAACATTTCGGTTTTTGGTTTTCAAATTATGCTCAGGGATGTGACTGACATGGAACAGAAAGGCAGGATATTGGCTATATGCACAAACATACATCATATTTGCACACACTTTACACAAAATTCATAACATTTTGTAACAATCAAAACGCTAAATTCTTCTGAAAAGTGGAAAAGTCACATCCTTAAATCTGGGATTTAATTAGTTATCAGACATGAATTATTGACATTCATTGGTCTTAGGCCTTCCACTATTCTTTTCCAATGTTGGGCATGCCAGATATCTTGTACATTTTTTACGCCAATGATAAGAGTTTGAAACAATATGCTTTATATATGCAAGTATTTTGATGTCGAGAATCATGTCTGACAAAATATAATCATGTGATGATTTAAACAGTATTTAGTAACTGCTTTATTAAAGCAGTTAATTTAAATCACAGATTATTTTTCATTCATATATTAACACATATCCCTTAACTGAAATACCCATTGAAGTCATCATTTAATATCACATTATTTTCTTTACTTGCTCAAAACACACATCTTTCATTAAATATAGAACTTTCTTTTGTGTAATCATGTTGAAAGTTCCCTTGGAACATCATACTGAACAAGATACTCATTTTGGAGACCAAACTTCAACAATTTGTTCTACTTGTTTACAGCCCTCTGTTTTTATTCCAAGGTGACAGACAATTAACCATGTGGTACGTAACTGTAATGGCATGCAACTTTTTCCCATTAAACAAATGGTCTAGTGTCATAAATGTCGCCTGCTTCTGATACCCAGAGCATTCCAAGGAAAATTGTTGAACCAGTCCTCTCAGGGAAGTTATATACATCATATTAACTTTCCATGTTGAAATACCAAAGAAAATATTTTCTTCCAGAAATTTTTTGCGACAAAGAATGCAAGTTATTTTTAAAATCAACATGGTATGTATATATATATGCATACACACACATCATATTAACTTTCCTTGTTAGAATACCCCCCCAAAAAATTCTTCCAGAAATTTTTGCAACTATTGTGTTATTTTTAGAACATGGTGTACATACATATATATATATGTGTGTGTGTGTGTGTGTGTGTGTGTGTGTGTGTGTGTGTGTGTGTGTGTGTGTGTATATATACACACACACACACTTAATTGTTTACTTGCAGACATCTCAGTGATTCCAGTGCAGGGTGCTAAAATAGGAACTTGATAAATATGTGTAACTCTTTGTATATAAATTAACATACTGCAAGACTCACAGCAACATTGATTCCAGGCATCAAACAAAAAAAAGTCATTAGATGTGAACTGAAAATGAACACTGGATTATTATTTCTGACCAAATAATACAAAAACAATCCAGCATCAGAAAATACCATGTTTCTTGAATAATCCCTGCCATTAATAACCTCTGTCCTCTCTTTTGCACTCAAACTTTCAAGCAACTTGTGGTTCATATACAAACCATATCTGTACACATAGCTATGATGCTCAATATGAACCATGACCCTTATATGCAGATATGGAGCTAAGCCAATTTACTATTATCAAGTTACTGCTTACATTTTCGGCAGCTTGTTGATTATACATTTACACAATTTTGACTCTTTCTTTCTTTCTTTTTTTCAATCTAAGTGTAATATGATATGGTGTCTCACCTCTTTGCAAACAACCTTCCTTCCACATTTACACTGCAACTGGACATGTACCAGTGCAACTACTACAGGTCAAGACTTGATGCTGGCTTCCAATCAATTCACCAGTTAGTCACATGATTACTACAACCATTCTCATTGGCTTCAAGTTTTAATCACATGATCATACCAGCCAATCAAATTATGGAAATGACTTTGAAAGCAGGTTGGCACCTGCACATTTGCATTGGACCATGGTGCTGCCAATACATCCATTTGTAAATGTTCAAAGCAGCATAGACTATCAATAAAAATGATAATGACTGTGCTAAAAGGGCACAAACTAAATAATATTATGCACAACATTCCCTGATAGGTTCTACATTGTAAGAAAAAGTGACATCACATTTGTGTTGCTTGCTTGACACAGCAACCATCTGGGATTCCCATGCTATCAGAAAAGGTAACTTCAAGACTTCAAGTGAAAACTTGAAACTAGCAGCTCTACAACCAGCCAAAATTGGTAGAAATCTTTCTTTCTTTCTTTCTTTCTTTCTTTCTTTTTTTTTTTTTTTGAAGGGGGGGGGGGGTGTTTTGTTTTATTATATGCCAGTCTGGGTTGAAGGTTTCAAATGAAAGCTTAATTTCTAGTCTGCATTTTTGATAAAATCTTTAAAGTTTCAGTGCTCACCCATTGACAAGTTTAAAACTTGGTTTTGAAATGTTGTCAACTTACAATTTTCATTGTAAACTACGGAAATATTTGAAGAAACCTAGTGTAATCTTCAGATGAGTTTTGTGGTACAGGTAGGACCCCTGATGAAGCCATGTCTCACAACTTTCTCTTAACACATTTCACCATAAGGTATGAGGTAAAGACTTATTCAGTGTTTTTTTTTTCTGTTTGTTTTTTTCCCCTTAAATTTTTGCATTGTTTAGCATTTACAGCAGGTGGGATTGGCCATGTAAAACAATGCAAAAACCACTGACTTAAAGACTAGACATGTTGGTATTGAGTAAGAACTCTTGTTGTGAGAAATCTGAATGTGTTAGTATCATTTGATACCAGATAAACACAGGAGATTTTTCACTGGGATGGAATGATGTAAGGCAGACTGCTTTGAGTTTCTGGATATACAGGATGATCAAAGCACCATGATACACTAGTGGAATTTAGGACCCTAGATGGCAGCACTTGCGGGTGTTCCTTTGCATAACAAAAGCTTCAAAGGGATTTATCATTATGCAAATGAGTAAAATTATGCAGAAAAATCACCCTCACATGCTGCCCACTGGGGTCCTAACTTGACCAAACCTTTGAAGGCAAAGAGCAATGCATGTACAAGCTTTAAACTTTCACTAGAAAGTTCCAAGCAGCTGATTTAATATTTATCTCACAATGTTCATAATATATAAAACAGTTTAAAAAAAATCATCATGTCTGACTCAAGCTTTTTTTTTTTATATGGCAGGTTCACCACTTTTAAACCCTCTTAACTGATACAAGAAGTTTCTTTATAAGCAATGCCCACAAACTCAAACTGTTATTATAAACTGTACCATACATAACATACTATAAACATAGCCCTAGTCGTAGCTATACAACATCTCTCCAATAAAGCCTCTCCGTATACAACAAATATATTTTCAAAAATACAAACTTAACACCATAGATCTGTCATATAACACTTTGCCATATATATAGAGAGATATCTTACAATTCTTAGCCGTCAGACCACCCTCTTCATCGAAACACTGACGTGTGTCAACATTTGCATCGGCTATGCTTGCAACAATGGACTTTTTCATCCAGATAAAAATCTAAGCATTATGAAACTTTTATAAGGCTGCGAGAAAACTTACAAGACACAGAGCCACACAGTAAGGTTGATAAAATTGTTGTCTTGCACTAATTAAGGACTGCTGAGATACACTGACACCAAGCCAGTAATGCTAGACCACTGCTCCAGTTGATTCACAATTTATTTATTTATTTTTTTTTTCTATTTTGCTTGCATATTTCACACTTTCAATGTAGTAACATACTTTTCGAATCAAATTCTTATGATGCTGTTGAAGAAAATAAAATGATTCTTTACTTTGTAACATCAAATATCACTGCAAACAATGCTAACCATTCGTCCTGTACATTTTGCTAAGCTCTGGTTCAGGTACAGTGTGAGAGCAGATTTTGGATGTAGGTGAAATGTAGTGAAAAATTGTTTTCTTTTCAAGACTTCACTTCAGATACATGCTTTTATTTCAACAAGTTTGTACTTACATTTAGCATTCATATTTTTTTCCCTAAATTCATGTTATTTTTACATGATACAAACAAAAAACAAAACAAAACTTCTGTGTAACAGCAGATTTTGGATGCAGGTGAAATGTAGTGACCTTTTCTTTTTTGCTTTTTAAGATTTAAGTTCAAAGACTTGCTTTAATTCCAACAAGTTTATACTTACATTTAGCATCCAAATACTTTTCCTACGTTCACAATATTTTAAAATGATGCCAAAAAAATTTAAGGGGTTGGATAGCCTAATCAATGGTTTAATTCTGTTGTCTGAATAGAAAGGAGAAATCACCTGCATTTTTTTTTTTACTGATTTTCAACTCTTTTTTATTATTTTGCCAGTCACTCTTAGATTAATTCCAGTCAACTAAATGCAAATTTAATTTCATTCTATTGCTGTGCCAATTCTCTAATTCACAGTCTTGCTCAGTTACCTGTTGGGCAGACCTTCAGGTCTGTGATTATGTTGACTATTTGATTGGCCCTTCACCAGTCAAAATCCAGTAAGCCCAAAAGGAGGCCATACAGCAAAGAAGTTCTGGTTGTGAAGAGTATTACGAAAAGTACATGTATTTGACATTATACATCACATAATTCACAGGAAGGAAATCGAAGCAAACTGTGGCAAAAACAGAGAGAATTACATCAATTGATCTTGTTAAGACATGTATTGAGATCCAAGCTCCTTCCAGACGGTCTATTGGAACAGAGTTCAGACAAACACAAGATACTCTTGATGATCTCCACAACAGTGATAAATGGCATTGAGGGGAAAAAGACTAGCAATCTAATCTTAAAACAACTCCTAACAGTTGTGACAATTTTTTGGCCAAGCTGCTAAATAGTAAATGTACACTTAATTTGCTTCTTTCTTTTTTTTTTTTTTTTGTGGCCTTAACCATTTGTACCAAGTGTACGTCTTGCTCATACACCTGCCATGCTCTGTCTGTACAAAGCTATGTGGCATCATTTCACCAAACGATGCACCACCTACACTCAAATATTCAATATTTACCAATGTATGGAAATAAAATATGGAAATTTGGTTCATACTTGATCAAAGGGTGATCCTAGGCCTCCAGAGAAGTGAGACAAGTCAAAGGGTGATCAAAAGTGCCCACACACCAAAATTCCCCTATAGTAATTAATGTATTCACTTTGTTTCTTGTTATCAGATAAGAACATGCTCAAAAATCGCAAACTAGACCAACCAGTCAGGATGGTGCATCATCATCATCATGGTGCGCTGTCGTCATCACCGTTGTCATCATCATCATCATCATCATCTAGCACAGGCAAGGATTTTATGTACCCAACTGGTGCCAAGGCACATTGCTGACTAAGCTTTACTCAAACCAAGAAAGACTCAAAATGTGTTCTTAAGGTAAATCTTATGAAACGTGGATAAACCAAAATAAGGCTTCTTCATCAAAATCAATTCATTTCCCAGCCGGGTGTGTGGGTGTGTTTCCCATTGCCACATTCTCAAATATCACCCTTTAATGGGCACTCCCTAGATTGTAGCAAAATTATAATGTTAGAGATAGGAGATGCACACCTTGTTTTGAATTTTGCACATCCAATTTGTCCATTTCTGGCTAATACTTTGACCAAAATTAGCTCCTGTGCAAGCAAATTAAATAAAAGTTTAAACAAAAACAAAGTAATCAATTTAATTTAAATTAAAAATAAAAGAAAGTGAAATAAAATGAAAATAAACCAAATAAAATAATTCTGATTATTTAACATGTACAATACTAATGTACACTTAGTGCACTTTTCTTCTCAAAAGTACACTGTACAAGAGATGCACTTCTATTTGTTAGTATGCAGTAATATTGGAGCTGAGCCATTCATGTTTTTTTTCTTTTTCTCTCTATCAGGTTTACAGTACATGTAAGGACAATGCCTTCCAGCTAAACCATGGCAATTTTGACTGAAAAATCAAGCTATCAGCTCAGAATTTATCTTTGTAATATTGCAGCATATTTAGTGAATTTTGTACACTGTTTATCTGATATCTTCACTCCCTTGTCTCAGGTCCTAAGAAAATTATTTCCTTTGTGGCTACTTTCAGTTTTTCCTATCGGATCCTATGATGGATACCACAGTGAAACCCATGAGCAGAGGACATTCACCAGTGTTTCCCCTACGCAAAAATAGGAGGGTGCTCCACCCTGCTCCTTTTCCTAGTTTCCTGCCCTTTTTTTAGATTTTGACATAGGAGAGATAGGAAAGTAGGTCATCTGCTCTGCCCTAAATTTCCTTGCGCCCTGCCCTTTTTTGTGGTCTGCCGGAAACACTGTTCACTGTATCACATAAATTGTTTCAACAGATAGGTTTAATATACTGTCAGTGCAAATTAACTTTATAGCCTCCAAAAATGGATCTTTATTTACAGGATCATCTATGCACGTACTCTGTGAACCCTTTTGCCCTTAAACTGGCCCAAACCGACTGGTGGTCAAATGTCGTCTGCCAGAGGATGTTCACTGTGTCACATAAATTTAGTCTGAATAGATAGGTTGCACTTTCAGTGCAAATGAACTCTATAGCCCCAGAAAAATGATCTTTATGTACCGGACTACCTGTGCACACACTGCTTGAACCCTTCGCCCCTTAAACCGGCTTAAACCGGCTTGTGGTCATATGTTGTCTGCTCCAATGCTTTTGACTAATTTCAACAAGTAATGACAAACTATTTGAAGGTGAACTGCAGCTAAGACCTATCAAGATAACATGAACCAGGTCAGCAGCTTTCCTTGGAAAGCAGTCTTAAGTCAAGGAGGGAAAGGTTAACTCTTTTGTACAAGTTTTAGTCTGTTACTGAGAATATAAGCTGCTGTGCAGGCAAAACAAATCTATTTCACAATGTTAACAGCGTGTTTGTTTTGTTTTTATCTCAGGCTTCCTTTTGTGCATGGTTATCATAAATTCACAAAGTGACCAGTCAAAACTGGCCCTGGTTTCAATAACCTACTGCCACGTTCATCCTTACATAAACACGATAAATCTGCACGGCAGTTTGGATTTCTCCTTTCAGCAGACTGTTCACTTACGCACGTCTCTTGCAGTGTCACTGGATCGGGGATGGTAAATCTTTTCTGACTTCTAAAGCTTGGACAAATGCAGCGATGCTCTCCAAGGACACTTCTTCTGGTACTTCGTAGGCTTGGTGACCAAACTCTTGTGCCAAGGTGATGTTTTCGATGTCATCATCCAACAGCAGTATTTCATGTGGTTGGATGATTGCTTTCTTCTTATTAAACAGTTCTGTGACTATCCACGCAATGTGTTGCTGTTTTCCCAGACAGATGGCGCTGCTGTAGCCCTGTTCTTGCCAGTCTTTGGAATTGGCTCGGATAATGATCCTGTTCACATCACTGAAACAGAAGAAAGTCAATTATTATTTCGACATACCAATTTTCATGTGCTATTATCATCAAGCCTGTCACTGCAACTTAAAATAAATTCCTCTTATTGTAATTTCACAGGCTCCAACTCTCCTGACCTGGGAGGGAGATCACGCACCTTCGCTCATAAAAATCACTCAAACTTCACTTTCTCCTCCCCATTGGCAATCTCCTCCAAAGCAAATTAACCCTTTCCCCCTTAAACCGGTCAAAACCAGGTGGTGGTCAAATGTCGTCTGCTTCAGTGTTTTCAACTAATTTCAACAGTTATGAAAAACAATTTGACTGAGAAATGTACATGAGACTTATCAAGATCACATGCCCCAGGTCAACAGCTTTGGCATGGGTTGAGCACAACCCATGCCAAGAAAAGCTGTTGACTCAGTCTTAATTCAAGGGGGAAAGGGTTAAAGGACTCCCTTCTCTTTTGCCATTTTTTAATTTATTCAGTCTCTTGTACCCTCCGTAATTCATACCAGATATATACATCAGATATATTGACAAACTCTCTCTGTCAATATATTTTCTATATCTATTTTATTTCCAGCATCAATGTATTGCAAACAAAAATCAACTTATGAGATTTCATCAAATATACTGCTGCTTTAAACGTATTCTTTTTACCTGCCTATCAGCTTCCCGCTGCTGGTATCAACAATCCTACCAGCAGTTTTCCAAATCCTGCCAAATATGCCTACCATATTATATTTGTTTTAAGGGAGTCTAGCATATACACCTATATTTGGATTTTTGGAACAATATTCCTGCATAAATTATCTAAAATGGAAGGAAATCTGGCAAAATTAATAAATTTTGGGATGAGAAAGTGGAGTGGGAGCTTAAGAAGGCAGGGGCACTTAAAAGGGATAATATGGTAATAAAAGGAGTTTTCATCCACCTCTCCACTACAAAGAACTTTTCTTGTGTTCAGTGACAAAAAAAAAAAACAACAAACAAACAAACAAAAAACTGCTGAACAAACTAGGTCAAGAGTGGCCCAGGTATATCCCAATCAAGCATCCTGCGCATGATGAACATCTGGTTACCAGTGTCAGAGAAGTTGACAGTGTACATTGTGGATGACACAGTTGATGGATGAACAACAGGCTATCTTTAAAACCTCAGCCAAGGTGCAAAACCAGGCACTGAGAGCAGTGGCTTAGTCAACAGTCTGTGAAAAGCTGGAGTCTTGGGAAATGAAATATGTATAAGTGGCTTATAGCCCAGTCGGCCTGGTTTTAGTTTGGATTTATCTTTGCAAATGCTCAAGAAAAAGATCAATTCAACAAATGTAAATTAATTCAATACATGTAAATTAGTTTCAGCATCCTATCTGATCAGTGTCATCACACAAAAAGAAGAACAAAACATATCTGCTCCCCCCCTCCCCACCCACCCACCCACCCACACACACACACACACACACTCTGGCAACTCACGAAAAAGATTTGGCTGGGAATCAGACAGCTCAGAGGGGCCTCACTGTCCTTAACAGTTGGTGGAGCAAAGATCACCGTTAAGCAGGCAAGAAAAAGATTGTCAATAAGTACAAACACAAACAAAATGCTGAGGAGCCCCATAACCACAAGGTTTGTCAGCGCAATGAAACTTTAAGTTGTGCATTGCCAAATGTTCATGTTTCATTTTTAGCTTAGAAGTTAGAATGTAACACCTTGCCCAACAAATAATTTTCCAAATAGAGTGGTATCTGCTGTTTAAAACTGTCCCAAATACTATCACAGAATTATAACACACAGCAGGTGATCTTCAAGTGCTGATGTAAATATATACTAAATGGGCTTAAGACCTAAAAAGATATCTGGTCTCATTATGGAGGTGGTCTTTAAAGTAGGTATCAGTGTATTCCTAACATGATGGCACATTTTGGAGAAAATCTGAAATGCGTAAACACTGAATTCTCCTTGTATTGGTACAAAGTGCCCAACAGACCTGAATAGTGATATGACAAAAATGCAGCTAACAACAGTCAAATTGCCTGGAGGTGCGACAGTCCGCACAGCAGACAAAACAAGACCAGCATTAAACTTGTACGACATACACATAAAAAGCAGGTTTCCCTTATAATTGCTGTCGTATTTGTCTTTTTGGCTTGCATCCATAAAGCTTCAAAATGGGTTCCAAAGGGTGATTACATTTATGAGTGGCTTGAGTGGCGTAGGAAGCACCTGTCTGACTGGGCAGGTGAATGATTTATAGGCGTTTTGTCCAGCAGGGATTTGAGACTAAGTTATCACAGTGCTTATCATCGAGGCGTGAGTGAATCTTCTCCAATCACATTTCCGGGGACTCCCCGGTGGAGAATAAGATATTGGAATTCTGAAAAAAGCATTGGGACAGGACCTTTAACTATGGAGTAGTCATTTTTGTTTCACATTTTTAGAAGCAAAGAGAGACAAAGACAATTTAGCAGGGGTTGCCAGTTGCAGATAATGTTTGTGGTACCAATCACAGGATTTTCCAGTTTTGACAAGGCTTGCCCAACAAAAATTGAAAAATCAAACACAGAGTGTCACAAACATTATCTGTACCTTGACAACTCATTTCAAATTTTCTTTCGTACATACTAGGTTTTCATCCCCAGTAACTTGTATCTAATGTTGAGTACACGGTGCAGGGATATATAAACGATGATGCTATTGTTGGCGGGATAATTGACTTTACAGAGCCTCCAAGTCTCCCACTACGGTCAGAGATCTCCCACTTTTTCGTACTTTCTTACAAAGTCTCCCGCTTTTTGTAAAACTAAAAAAAAAAAAAAATTCCATCAGTGGTTGTAAAGTTGTACTGTTGTGCCATGTTGTTGTACTATTTACACATGGAATATGTCTATGATGGTGCCTAAAATGGTCCAAAATGCAGGAAATGAAGGTGCAAATTTCAAATTTTTCTGAGGGAGCATGCCCCCCCCCCCCCTGCTTTGCACCTTTGGCATACACACCCTCCCACTTTTCAGTACATGCGGGAGGCAGATCTTCCACTTTTAACATAGGCTAGCCTGGAGGCTGTGACTTGATTCACAACTGCATACACTTGTCTTTAACAGTAACCATAGTATCGCCTGGCAAGATAGGGGCCGCTGCCTGTGTGGGGAAGTGGGATATTACTAAATTTGGAAATAAAGAACACTTAATACAGGCACATGGAAATTTATTCTTGTAACCAACCTAAGAATCACTAAATGAATATGACTTTGGCATTTGTAAACATAAATTTCTCTAAAACACACTAATTTTGTGAGAAAGGAGTGTCAAGCCCTGTCTGTGACAGTGAAATGCCCATGTGTCCTCGGTGATTGGCAGATGTGAACCCCATGCTTTGTGGTGGGAATTAATATACATGCATGTCTTGTATTGACTCTCTTCATTACCCTGTATATCATGACAATTTTATTATACCATGGGGCGAGGGGTAGGTTTTTCATGTTAGCTGGGCATGGCATGAAACCAGTGTCCCAAACTCTTTGTGTTTGCTGGACACAGACAACATACATATGCAGTGGTTCCTAATTTCTTTAACTCTAGTCTTGTCCCAGTCTTGTCCCATGTGACAAAGTGACAAACTGTCACTGTTACATCTTTTACCAATACATATCTAATGTATATATCAGGTTGTCAGTCTTGTCACTTGTGACAAAGGGACAAAACTCACTGTCAGTGTCACAACATGCGCCAATACACAGCCTCATTCTTATACTCTATCTTCTTCCAGTAAAGATTGTCACTTGTAACAAAGTGACAAACTGTCACAATATGCGACAACACATGACCTCATCCTTATACTCTATCTTGTCACTTGTGACAAAGTGACAGCACACACCATATTATGAAACACACAACATTCGTGTCCAGCTATCATGAAGTTACAACCATCAGGTTGTATACTGGCTGTTCTTGTCACAACCTTGCCATTTCTGACAAAGTGACATACTGTCACTACCAAATTTTGGCCAATATATGGGTTCACATGTATGTATACAGGCTGTTCTTGTCACAGCCTTGTCACTTGTGACAAAGTGATATACTGTCACATCTTGGGCCAACAGGTAGCCTCTTGTGTCTTGTCTTGTGACAAAGTGACAAACCGTCACTGTCACAACTTTTGCCAATATAGGGGCTCATATGTATGTTAACAGGCTGGTTTGTCACAGCCTTTTCACTTCTGACAAAGCGACATACTGTCACTGTTACAACTTGCATCAATAGTTAGTCTCTAGTGTGTAACAGGGTTTCCGTTAGGAATTTTTGCAGAGGGTCCCAACCTGAAAGACAGTCAAATTTTCAGCTATATTTTGCACACTTAACAAAGAAAATAAAGGGAGTTTGGACCCTTTGAAATTTGTTGAGGGGGTATTTCACGCTTTGAAAGGGTAATATACTCCCATTTGGGGGTTATCGGAAACCCTGTGTAACACTCTTTTTCTGTCTTGTCACTTGTGACAAAGTGACATAATATCAGTGTCACAATACGTTCCAATAGATAGGCTCAAGCAGAATTTGGATCACTGATTTCATGCCAAGTCCAGCAAACACAAAGAGTTTGGATCACAGATTTCTTGCCATGCCCAGCTAACAGGAAGAACCTACCATCCTAACTGTTTTACTCACTGCAAATTTTTAGTTTCTAGATCGAGTCTTGATATTAAGCTGGACACTTTTTATGTAAGTTACATATTTTAATGCCAGACAACTAAATTCTCCTTTCAGCAATCTTCCTTTAAATTTTCACATGATCCCTTTATAAACTTTTTCGCCGATTTGGACTATTTGGTTCCGGTCTCTTTTCTTACGAGTGGTGGGGCAATTTGTTCCCCATGTAACTTCCAGTGTTTGCACTTCGTCCCACTTAAGCAAAGCCCCTGGATGCACACAGTATATTTTATGTGGAAAAATGTACATATTCTTATATTTCAGTGCAACTGTCTATTATACACTGTACTTTCTTTTCGTGTATTGTATCAATGTTTCAATTTATGATTTCTCCCCAGCTCCCTGGATTCAGGGGTTAATGAATTAACACCATCCTCATTATCGTCTCGCCAGCATAAGCTGTTGGCGAGACTAAGCACTCACTTTACAGACGTCAGTCCTTCCGTTTGTCAACAAAAACCTCCGGAAAGGCATTAACTCCTTAAATACACTGGGTAGGGCTTTAATACTTAGGTATATGATTTATAGTGATGGTCACTACAGATTTGTACCATCACTGTCACACTTCATTGGTTACAACATGCTTGAATGAGCTCTGTAGAAAAACTTCAGAGTGGTATTACTTCATTAACCACACTGGCTAGGGCTTTCATAGTTGGGTAAATGATTGATAGTGATGGTCACTACGGATTTGTACCATTGCTGTCACACTTCATTGGTTATATTATGCTTGAAGGAGCATTGTAGAAGAACTTCAGAGTGGCTGGAATTATGCTGGCGAGACATCCATCCCCCCCCCCCCCCCCGGCATGGCATACATGGCTAGGCATGTGAGGAACAGGGATTATGTAGCATCATTGTTATCATCGACAAAACTGTTGAGCTGTTGCTTTGAAGCTTCGTCACTCTGACCCCATTGTCACTCTGACCCCATTGTCACTCTGACCCCATTGTCACTCTGACCCCATTGTCACTCTGACCCCATTGCGTGTATAAATC
Organism: Hermodice carunculata; assembly: GCA_964020975.1. NCBI lineage: Eukaryota > Metazoa > Annelida > Polychaeta > Eunicida > Amphinomidae > Hermodice > Hermodice carunculata. The sequence goes on from OZ026625.1 coordinate 50,310,300, forward strand.
TTCATAAAACTTAACATGTGTCTTCCACACATCACTAAAATTTGCTGGGTTAAAGTCACAAGGTTATCTGACCTCAGGTCATCAACATCACACAGGTTAAAGTTCTATGTCACTTTGTGAAAATCATAAGTTCACAATATTGAATCTGATGACGGGTTTGTTACTGGCTTTTAAACTTTATTCTGTATCTGAATCTCCTGTAGGTCCCTCTGCTATGTATCATTTGATTCATTTGAATTTTTCAAATTGAGTAAAAATCCTTTTTTTTTTTCCTCTTTAAGCGCCAAATTTTGGACTGAGTGAACAGCTTTTCTCAGCGCACATTGGTCACATTGTGCCCAAAGCATGCAGAGAAAAGCTGTTGACCTGGGATATTTTCTCTGGAACTTGAGGCATGCTGGTACTTGAATGAAAGGTCTTTTTACGAGGAATACGAATCTGAGACCCTAATAATAATACAACTTGTTCGACTTTAGTAGATCAACTTTAGATGTGACTGGCACTGAAAGAGTTCATCTTTGTCATGAGACAGTTCCTGTCTGATAAGACCACTGTGAGGAGAGGGCAGAGGTCTGCCCTGGCACAGCAGGGGGCACCTTGCTCAACTTGTCATCTTATCTCTACTTCCTGAGACAGACCACCTGTCTCAAGACTACAATTCGGTCATCCTTACGGGAGCTTTTTGGTGACAGATTTTACTGCATCAGGCTGTCTGTCAGTATAGTATGTTACACTCTGTTTGTGTGATGAGTATCCGAGTCCTTCTGACCTTCTTTCCAAATTAGTTTTGCTTCAATCTTGCATCCTCATGGAATGTCCTCCATCAGGTTTGACTTATTGGACATGGACACAGTGCACCTTTTATTTTTCAGTTTCATAAGTAATAACCATATTTTGTCTCCTTTCAGTCCCAATCCAATAGTGTTACCATGGTCACAGTGGCACCAACACCTATTGATTATTAGGCACTGAGTGTTAGTCAGGGACCATGAAGGACAATCAACATGTTACCATGGTTACAGTGGGGACCAACACATATTGATGATATGGCACTGAGTGAATAGTAAAGTACATGTATTACCTTTCTAAAACAGATACGGCTATGAAAAATTACAGATAAATTTTCACAGATATATGTGTTGAGATTATACTAGCACAAATTTGACCATTTTATTTTACTTTATTTTTTTATTTTTTTTTGAGATTTATAACAAAAATTACAAAACCACAATTTTTTCCCCAAGTTCTTTGAATTTTGAGTTCCATGTTTAGTGTGGACAGATTCTCCAAAACTTTCAGTCAGTTGAGTACATATAGATCTGTTTATTATGTTGGGGATGCATGTTTCTGTGACATTTGGCCTAAAAGTGAAATAACTTTTTCCAGGTTGGACATGACCTTAAATGTATAATCAAGGTTTTTAATATCATGACATTTTTGCTCACAAAGTACAAAGCTATTACTCTTTACAAATTTATAATGTCCACCTGCACACATTATACATGTACATGTGTAAAATTTACTAAAGCTACAATGATGCAACGTCAGGTTGGCAAGAGTTAAACATATAGAAAGTGACAGGAAAGTTGTGTGTGAAACTGCTGAGATTTTATGGGTGATGGGTCCTAGTGACATGGATGTAACTGTTTAATGTTTAAAGCCCATTTCCAAGAAAAATTACATGCATTGGCTCAATAGTATGTTTACACATTATGCATATATGTATGTATGTAGAAACACTATACCATCACTCTGAAAAGAACCAAATTCTGGCATGTGAAATACCACAATTGACTGCCACAGAATCAACTCAAGTCATGCTGGTCACATGGTCACAAAGTGGAACGGGTGAATACTTGTCATTGTGGGAAGGTTTAACATTTTCATCATTTCTGAACTCTGACTTTCCGTGCGGGAGAAGGCTAAATGGTCATGTATGTTTTAAGGTCATTTGACGGGAATATAATGTACACTTGGGTCCAAATTAAGTGGCGTGGTCTATGAATTTTGAGAAAATCATTAACTTTCCAACAATCAGTTACAGGGATGTATGGGGAACTATGAAATGTGGTCCACATACACTCTGGTCTAGACAGGTACTTTATTTTGGAAATAGTAGAAATGTAAAGTCAACCCCAAAGCAGAATTTAGCCCTCCATGATGGATACACTATGCATAGCATGTCATTTCTGCATGTTCAAGCTGATGACTGAATTTATTCTCAAAAGCGATATCGAATCTAAGTATTAAAGCATTATTTACTGTTACAAAATATGTCACTCTTGTTTTTTCATTTAAATTCTTCAGTACATCTTGGTAGCTAGAAGCTTCACACAAATACGTGTACAGAAAACTTGATTTGCATTTTTGTTCATGTGTGGGATACATATAACTATGGTAGTCTAAGACCTTACATTGTGAGGTCTTATATTATTCAGTCTGATCCAACTGATCTTTCCTTTCTGGGTTTAGGAATTTTGCACGGATTACCCTTGGCACCAACTTTTTTTTCCTCAAATCTGCATTTTTTTTTTTTTTTTTTTGAGAATTCCCAGTAGAATACTTTACGTATAATTTCCATGTTGTCTGTGAAACGAAACAGCACTTTTGGATGTGTTCTTGGGGCAAGTTCTGGTGACAGAGACCACTGTACTGTACCTCACTCTGACAGCCATCAAATAAATACATGTACTTAAATAGTTTCATAATAAGTTTAAAATTAATAAGCGGAAGCTGCTTTTCAAGAGGAATGTGGTCCACTATGATGTTCATCTCTGAAAAAAAAATGGTGAAGCTGCAATGGATCCTTGTTAAGATATGGTAATGTCATGCCCTTGTGCACCACTCAGACAACCTTGAAGATAAATACTTTAAAGTTTCATACAAAGTTTATAAATACAAAGAGGAAGCTGGTTTTAACCTGGTCCATCATAAGACACACCTTTGATAAAAATTTAGTAAAGTTGTGGTAAACATTTTTGAGATATCATGGTAATGTCATCAGGGTTGATGCCACTCAGAAGGCTTTCAAATGAATACATTAAAAGTTTCATAAAAAGTTTAAAAATAATCAGAGGAAGCTGGCTTTACAATGGAACCTGGTCCATCATAAGATACATCTCTAACAAACATTTGGTAAGCCAATATTTTTGGGAATATTGTGGTAACATCGTCAGGGTTGATGCCACTCCAAATGAAGACGGCCTTCAAAAAATTACATTAAAGTATAAAAGTAATCAGAGGAAGCTGGTTTTCAATATAGGAACCTGGTCCATCATTAGGTCCTTCTGTGACAAAAGTTTGGTACAGCTACACTGAATATTTTTGAGATATTTCAGTAATGTCGACAAGACGGACCATCCAACTGACAATACAGGGGACGACAATACCCTCCGGCACTTTATGTTGCCGACGCTAAAAACTGCAGGTCAAATACATTATTTGTGGTTACAGCAATATCTGCTAAGTGTAACTTCACAATGCCATGAATTAACCACAGTCACACCAATGGAGACCACAGATGATTCACATGCCAGAAGTTTTTTTTTTTTTTTTCTTTTTTTTTTTCTGAAATTAATAATATACATCAGATTCTACCCAGAATGGATCTTGAAAAGTGCTCCACTTTTATCAATCTATATTTGGTGATCTGATTTGCCTTTAAGTGAGTAACATGGCTTGAACTGAGAGCGGACACCAAGGAAAACCACATGCAACAGCAAGTCAACCACATTATAAAACCACAATCTCTATGAATATGACAATGGCTTGACATGATGTGTTTCCCAATAGCAGATAACTTATGCCAATTGACTAGAATCTGATAAAGAAAAAAAAAAAAAAATCTTCAGTTCTTTATATACTGTGCTCAACTAACTCACTACACTAAGTCTTATTTCCATACTTCTGGATTGCTGCATCTACATTGTATTTTATGTCCAGAGTGCTGCTGATGACAACATGTGCAGTTTTGTCAGGTTTTCCGCAGCTACAGGTACACTTTTGACACAAACATATATATTAGTTGAATCCAGTGTAAAAACAGTCATGTAATTCATGTTAGACTCCACTATATGCCCCCCCCCCCAAAAAAAAAGGAAACTAAAAACAAGAGGCTCATGGGCCTAATGCTCTGCTGCCACCAAGGCTGTATTGCACCTGTTCATTTCAAAGTTGCAAGTCCTCATGAGGCTTCTGAACATATAAAGCTTCTGTACATTTAGTGTATAAGAAGTCCACCAGAATGCACTTTGCTCCGCATGTAATCATAGCTTATTTGTACAATTCCTGTGATGGATATTGTTGCATATGCCAAGACAACAATGAGTGAGTCCTTAACTTTATGTCCTTAGTGACCTTGGGACAAATATCTAGCTCAAAGTCACAGATATTACATCAAATTCCAGCCTTGGACATTGTCTATATATCCTATGAATTTGGCAAGTCTAATGCAATTACTTTTCAAGATATGGAATTTTATATCTTAAAACCTATTTTGGCTCATAATTTCCATCAAAATATAGGTGGAGCCACTAGTATCATTAGCTACTTAGACTTTGACACCCCCCTCCCACAATCCTACCGTATTTGGTAAAATTTTGCCACAAATTAAGGATGCTAGAGTGTTCACAAGATTTTCATATTTTGACCCCTATATTGCATAATATTGTAGGTGGCACCACCAACATCGAAACAGACCTAGATTTTCATAACCCCTATAAGTCCTGAAAGTTATATTGGGCAAACCTGAAAACTATGGACAGTACTGCGGTCACAACATTTTCATATTTTGACTTGTGTATTACATAACACTATAGGTGGCACCACCAACATTGATGTCAACAAAGATTTTTAAACACTTTATAACTCCTAAAGTTATATGGTCCTATCTCAAAAATTGTGGGGTGCAGAGCATTCACAAGATGACCCCAATATTCAAACTGGCCATTTGACCTTGAACTTCAACTCAGATTAAAAAATTGTTCTGTTCAAAATATGTGCCCCACATCCAGCTTTCCATATGCTGTCCGTTCGTTCAAATCGGGTAATAACTTTTCGAGTTATTGAAGAAAAACAATAAACTTGGAAAAGTGCCAAATCCATAATTACTGGGTCACTGTAACCCAAAAAGTAGGTCACCAAGTACAGTTTTATGTATTATGTGATCAAGGGCAACGTTGATCTGGAGGCTCAATTCTCTTTGCCATTGATGACCAAGCTACACCCTGTCATTACAAAACCACCTTTTCAACTTTACAGGCATGGTGACCTCACAAAAATAAGTTAAGATCACTGATAACATTGGACCTGGTCTATATACATGTATCCTATACATTTGGCAAGTATAATCCAATTACTTTCTCAAATATGTAATTTTATATCTTAAAACACATTTTAGCTCATAATTTCCGCCAATTATAGGTGGAGCCACTAGTATCACTAATAACTTAGACTTTGACCCCCCCTATAATTCTACTAAAGCAGACCCAAGCTGCGTATTTTGTCTACTCTGCAAGTGCAGTATCACAGAGCTTGGTCTGCTTTGCAGGCAAAAAAAGAAAAAAGAAAAATCTGCTTCAAAGTAAATCTGTCTGTGTGCCTACAGAGGAAAGTTGTTGCCTTGTACATTAAAACTGACATTGGGAAAAGCTACATGACAGAAAACATGAATTGCTGGAAAAAGAAAAAAAAAAACTAGCAAAATAAGGTTGTTGGCATGTAAGGCAGTTGCACGTAAAAAAGAAATGCCAGACAGAAAGACCAAATTCTTGATCCAACAGCATGTCAAGTGTCAGCAAACAAACTAGATTTGGTGATGTAGTGAGAAACTAATTCTGGTACAGTGAAACCTGTTTTGAGACACCACTGTGATGAAAGACCACCTGCCTTTTAAGACCATATATCCAAAGTCCCTTTTGCTATCTTTCCCATGTTATTGCACCTCCATTAAGAGACCACCTACCTTATGTGACCACTTTTTAGCCTGCCATAAGGGTAGTCTCTCAAAACAGGTTTCACTGTACATGTTTTATTACAATTTTAATTCATTTACCGATCACTGTTGGTCCTACACTAGTTCAACACTGACTGATGACAAAATGGTGACCATATGATACCATAAAGTGTTACATCTGACATGTGTAAACAACCAATCCTAGTGATGTACATGTATGTAATAACAACTGACGGCAGATCATGGCCTGTTGCATGTCTGGTCTGTCACAAGCATGTACAAGTCTGCTATTGTTGCTCGTAGTTTGCATTATTTCAACTTCCCTTATAGGGCCACACACTGTTCAGAGATTCTAGTTTCAGTGGTGTCTGAAAGCTAGCTCTGGACAAAACTGATGATGGACAAACCTAGGATGTGAAGTGGTAATGGTACATCTGCACATAGTGGTTTTGAAGATCTAGATTTTAAACATTTCATTGATATTAAACATTTATTTTTTTTGATGTCCCCCTAACAGGTATAAATCCAAATTCTGCAACTTTGTGGTTCACTGCATGTGCCTTGAGCACAATCCAATGAATTGAAGTTGGAATGGCATGTCTACCTATAATAATTTGAAGATGTTCAACAATTCAAACTTTTCAAGTGTTCCTAAATAGCAGAAGTTAAAATTCTACAATTTTTGTTTGTGGTTCATTGGATACACTTACAGCAAAAACCTATGTCATAACTGAAGTTGGAATGGCAACTCTACCTGTGATAGTTGTGAAGATACTAGAGTTTAAATTTCCAAATGGCCCTAATTTGCATAATGTTGAAAACTGTCACTCCTCTTCATAAAAAAGCCAGACTTCCCGACGGAAGTATAAGTATGCCAAGTTTGGAGCTACTTTGCATAATAGTCTTCAAATAAAATGTCAGACAAATTTGCTGAGGGAGAGAGAGAGAGAGAGAGAGAGAGAGAGAGAGAGAGAGAGAGAGAGAGAGAGAGAGAGAGAGAGAGAGAGAGACAGACAGACAGACAGACAGACAGAGATAGAGAGAGACAGAGACAGAGACAGAGAGAGAAGAAAGGGGACATGAATGAATGAATTCATAAAAAAAAAATGTCTGTGTTGGCATAGACATAAAAACAATGAAACAGAGGATCTTATATGGGTAACTGTAAATGACGCTTTTTATCCGTCATGCAAGGGCACATTTCTCTGCAAACATCACGAGTGACTGAAGGTCAGGAGTGATTTTTGCCAAGAAATTTTATGTGTCCTCAAGTGACAGAGAAAAACCGTCACTCAGGTAAGATTCTGTATCTGCAGTGACATTGCAAATATTCACCAAACAAATTTTAGAAGCAGTGACCACACTTAACACCAAATGGAAAATGAAAATGGAAAAAAAAAGTTCTCACCTGTCAAAATAGTTCCTCAATACTTCATTTTAATTGAGTGATGCTAAAACTCCTTATCAATGGGGAAGAACGGTCTAACGAGTAATATTAGAACTCCCTATCAATGTGCAAGAACAGTCTAACAATAATGATCTTTAGTGTGACACTGAAAGTCAATATATAAATGTATATGTATTTACCGAAATGCCTTTGTATTTGCCAGCCCCTCAACACACGTATTCCACTTAAGGTGTTTGTCTATGGAAATTCTATGGCTGTTACAGCCTGGGTCCACATGTCCCACAATGCTTTCATTTATAATCATATTTGGTATCTTACATATATCTTAGTGTATTACAACAGTTTGTTAGTTTTGCTATACTTTGCTTTGTTTTATTTAAGGTGAGATCAGGGAATCCTGCAGAGGGGGGCACACCTTCACATTTCACAAAATCACTTTTTATCATGTACTGGAAGTTTTGCATTTGAAGTTTATAATCACTAAAATTCATATTTTAAAAATCATATTTGTATTTGTAGTTCATGGTCAGCAAAATTCAAATTTTAAAAATGATTTTTACAGATGAAAGTTGAGCTTAGAAATCAGGAGGTTTCAGCCTGGTGTCATTGAGCACGTAGCATTTGTTAATTTCAATAAGCGAAAATCAATAGCTAGTGTTTGTCGAGTCATTAGCCTGGGTCCCAGTGCAGGTCGGGCCACTTGGTCAGGTGGAACTGAGCATAATCTATAATCTGATACTGTCCCACAGACCTTACTGGCAAATTAATTTCCTTCATAGAGTCACACATATCCCTATCTGAGGTCTGCTGAGTTATAGGAAATGATATACAGGCCTTATATCAAAATGGAAAATAAACAATACCACTGTGGAAAAAAACAGGGACTGGAACAGCCATTTGGACTAACATTTCAAAGATTTCAAAATGTCAAACAAATGAGCTCACTGTGAGGCTATGGAAGAGAACAACTGTTATTGTCTCCAGTCACTTTGATGTTGGACACTGATGCAAGGCTGTTCTCCCTGCAATATCTCCACTTGCTGATGAAACCGCAAAGCAAAACTGACAGTTGGTTGCATTTTAAAAAACAAAACGAAACAAACTTGATTTTTATGTCATACAAAGGTACATGTTCTGCACTAATATTACTGTTAAATGGGAATGTTTGAAGTGTACTTCATTCTCGCAGGGAATCTTAGGATGAAGGAGTCAGTGAGTATCGCTTTTGCAAAATGTAATTTTGTGTCTGAGAAATGGCACCAACTATCACAGTGTATCGTGATTTTCTCAGAATTTTATTTTTGTTAGATCAACCAATTTTGTGAGTGACTTGACCTTACATAAAAGTGAATACTTCTGTGATCTAGAAATAAACAGGTCTTGAAAGACATTTAATCCAGGGTCGGTTTTCTTCACATGTTTCAATCGCATATCCTTCTGTCACTTTGTAGGTTATTAAAAGAAGAGAATATAGAACTATCCACATAAACAAATAGGAAATTTGCAATAGCCTGATCTATTTCCATTATAGTTGTCTCATCGCATCAACAGATGCATGATCAGTTGTTCAATGACCTGAATGAAAGCCATAGACTATTATAAACTTAGAATTCCTGGAGACAGTCACACACATAACAACTGATCTGAAACTAATCAAAAAGGGGGGGAAAAAAGCAACATAAGATAAGGCAAGTAGCCCAGACATTGGGCAATAATTCGTAACACGTATCACCATGACTTTCATCAGTAGGAATAAATTTTGCTATTTTGATGTTTTCAGGGTACATGTTGATTTTAAGCATTTAGCTAATAATGACAACAAGCAGTTTTACAATTTTATTTATCATGTTACATGTTGTTTCCTGCACACTCATTCATTCCTTTAGACAGGTAGTCAGGGAAAAATGAAACAATTTTTTCCCCCTGATAATGGCCTTCTCTACCTCCCTGTAATCAAAATGATCAAAATCCCACAGTCGATGATCAATTTCACACCACTTTATAGCTTTCAAACAAGGGTTCTAGATTGAAGGTTCATTTTTACTTTTATTGTATCAGTGGTGCCCCAGGCACTCACAGACAGGAATGTCCATACTAGTACCACTACTGTATTGCAAGTTTTGTCTCAAATTTGCTGTCCATCGAATCAAATATAAAGGAAACCTCTTTGCTTTTGATATAATTTCATTTCATGTCATCCAGGCTACAATTATAGACTCTCAGGAAATATCTGTACACAAGACTCACAAGATCAAACTTTGTCAGTCCTCAACGAGACAGCCCTAGGGCACCCAGCATAAAATTACTACGGGGTCTACAGGCATGTTCCCATGGAAAACTTTAAAACTGAACAGGCAAAATGGTGCCTTCTGAGACAAAAATACAAACTACATCTCTCTCTCTCTCTCTCTCTCTCTCTCTCTCTCTCTCTCTCTCTCTCTCTCTCTCTCTCTCTCTCTCTCTCTCTCTCTCTCTCTCTCTCTCTCTCTCTCTCTCTCACACACACACACACACACACACACACACACACACACACACACACACAAGCAAATCCTCATATCATTTTCAGGCATGAGCACAGAGGAAAAAGAAAAGGTCTAAAATAGTGGTGAAAGACCTTCAATTTTGTATCTTTAAGAAGAAATATATGAGGTTCACTTTGGTTAAAAAGCCTGAGGATTCTCATACAGGTCTGCATTAATTAAACATAAATTACTTAAAATAATTTGTAATTTATATTTCTGTAAAATGTTGTTTTGTTTTCCATGTTTGTGGTGGCTTAGCCAGCTGTGGCAATTTCTGCCATTGTTTTAGCAGCCTTGACCTTTGACTTTTTAATTGGGTCTCTACACATGTATAATGGTCAAAATAAAGATTCCATCTGTCTGTTCTTGTGAGCAAAACCATGGACAATGATAGGGGTTTTCCACCCAGGATCTTTCTGAACAGTATTTTCATTACTACAAGCTAGTCCACGTGAGTGATACTACTGAGATTTGCTAAAATTTATACCCTTCAGGGTGAACGGATTATCACGAGCATAAGCCATGACATGAAGCAGACATTGTTTTACAGGGAGTTTTTTTTTTGTTTGCCAGGGAAGCTGTGAGCCAAGGAGGCATGCATTAGCAGTTATTGGGTTATCCCCTGGCACCCTTGGGGGAATCCCATAACCACTTAGGGAGAGCTTTGTTTACCTGGCTGTCTGCCAGAAGCCCAGATGGCACTTGGGTGCAACACTGTGAGCACACCTGTCTGGACACTGGACTTTGGGAGCAGGGCTATGGCCAACGGGAGAGCTGAGGCGCAGGCCTTTGGGCACATGTATGGGTATGGGATGTCTTTGTCCAGCAGAGAGAGCAGGACCTTGGGCACTGCATGGGTGTGTAAAGGCTGGTTTCCCTCAGCATAGAGAACAGTTGTGCAGTCGTCAGATGAAGCCAGAGGGGCACAGACAGACCCGCGCATATCGAGTACAGAACATTTTTACATGTGAACAGAGCTAAAGCACTATCAACACTTTGTTATCAACTTGTTGCCTATGTTTCAGACCTGCAGAATAATTGGTGAAAAGCGATCTATCTCCATTTTTATTAGATGAAAACCTAACACTACTATAGCTAATTTCATGATAGGTTGTGCTCATTGGAACAACAAATGCTTTTCCATATGTATATGTAGCGCTGGCAATTATTTGTTTCTACTGTGAGTTTTTTCATGCAACAATTAAGATAATTTCTGTTATTCCACAATGACACACACGTAATTGCAATGATATGATATGATATTATTTTTCTTTTGTGTGCAATAATTCTATTACGAAATGTCCTGTACCTATTTCTCTCTCCTGGTTCATTCAGCATAAATTTGTGCTACTTCACAATATTAAATAGGACATAATCTTGACAGGCCACAATTGCAGCTTGAAAAGTTATAACTAATGTGCTCAGTACATTTTCATGTCACCAGAGGGATGCACAACATGCCACTTCCTGCTCTTGTGCAAACAAAAAATGACACATATACACTGATAATTTCCTGTGACTCTTGTTGCCATTTGTTGCTGGACTATGTCATATCTGACAAGTTCTGCAAAAAAAATTAAAAATACCAACTACATCAAGATGATATGTGGAATTGTCATGTGTCAATGTGATTTTATTGAAATATGAGCAAACAACCACTGACAAAGATATGAGCAAGTTATAATAAACCCGATGCAGCATGAACAATTCATGAAGGAAGTTGATGTGCAAGTGGAACTATTTGAACGCTCAATTCTTTCGATCAAAAGAAATTGCATGATTCAGTCCTTTGTTTTCATATGAAGAAAAGAAAAAGTTTTGCTGAATGACAATAATACACAATTCATTTCAATGTAAAATGCCTGACCTCCATCACTTCTACTCCATAAGCAATACCATGTCACAGTCTTCTATGAGCTATAAGTATGTCATATTGACAGACAGGGAAAACAGTTATGTCATTCCTAAGATTAATCAAACTGCTGGATTCTGGCTGATCAACAGGTTTTAATTCAATCCCATCATCCATGTTTTTCAAGTCTTTTCATAATTTTGCAAGCACTTGTACATGTACGTGCGGAAGCAAGTAATTTTAGTTATGGTATTCTATTAGTTAGAATTATTTCAAGTTGCCCTTTTTTGTTTAATTGTATCAAATCTGGAAAGACTTACCAATTAAATAAAAACACACAGTGAGGTTTCCACTTTGTAAATTCATGCGTACAGACCTGCAGACCTGTGCAGCAAACAGGTACACATATATATTTTGGTACATGTATTTTGGAAAAATTCCAAAGAATTTCGGGTCAAATGAATGATTCCACCATTGAAGGACAAAAACTGTGCAGAACAGCCAGATGCTAGGAGTCTAACTTGAAACATACGCATGTCAGGGTAGACACTCTGCATATGCAAGATTTGAGGACTTTAAAAAGCCTAGTTCCTTTTTCAGTTCTGACAAGACAGCAAACATGAGCTCATCCTTTTTAATGAGGTGAAGCTTCACTCATGATTGAACATTACAAAATGTTCTTTCTTCATGTGGAGCGTAAGTGATTGGGATATAATTCCCTATAAAGCTGCAGCCAAGTCAGTCAACTGCTTCAAGAACCGTAAATAGGGGCCTAATGAAAAACAGTTGGAGTGCAGAGTGTAACAGAACTAATAAATCACACTCTTTTTCCTATCGCTGCCTCTGGACTTAAATTAGGTTAGATATGACCAGAGGAGGATCTTTTTGTCTTTTTCAGCATGTTAGATCAAAGAAACCACAGCACCCAACATATTTTATGTTCAGAACGAGTGGGCCTCGTAATTTTACATGCACTTCGGCATTTAACCCCAGCTGAGTGCTGTATGACTATGAGCACACTATCTGGAATAAAATCTAGGGCACTTCAACAAAATATACTTGGTCCTTAAAACTCATTTTTGTGCTCATGATTAAAGATAAATAGACAAGTGAACACATGATACTCAGCCAAATTCAACATCAGAGAACTTCAACAAATTTAGTCAAATTGTCCTTCCATCACTCAGTTTAATTTTTTAACATTGTTTACGGACAGGAGCCAGCAAACACACATGAACGAGGTGGTCATGTACTCATTATGTGACTTAAAATAAAAACAATCATCCTCATTTTAATAACATTAACTTTTTAAATTTATAGTAATCTGCTTTAATTTCACTGTATTCTTATTTTCGCTAATTTCACTGATGGCACAAAACTGTGAAAACAATAACAGCATGCAATAGTTTTTCAACATTGTATGAAAAGGAATTATGTCCAAAATAGTGAAATTAAAACTACAGTGAAATGTCGAAAATACAAAAAAACGTGAAATTTTAAACATGCGAAAATAAAGCAATTCACAGTATGTACAGTGAAACATACAAGCACTGTTGTGGGCCCAGTAGTGGACAACTGGTTGTATTGTGGATCTATTATGAAAAAGTAAACTTCCTCAGATTTGACTTGCACTGAAACTGATTTTGACAAACTCCCCTGAGGACAAGATATCTTTTCAAACAATAAAGATTTGCCGCACAATGACTTTTCAGCATTCCTGCAAACAAATCATACTTTTGTGCACCATATACAGGGACTGTTGGTGCCATTAGCCAAATGCTGATATTTCATTCATAAAAATTGAACAAAACAAAAAAAATCTTTCATTTGGGTCAAATTCTCCAGTGAGCACTGTTTTATTTCTCGATTTGGCTACAAATTTTTGAAGGCCTAGATCTGTCCCTCAAAATAACTGGGATTTTTTTGTGTGTGCGATGTTAAGTTCATCATGTTCTAAAGACAAGTTCAGGGGTGATTGGACAGCATATATGTATGCAAGCATCAGCCGTGACATATAGTTTGCCCATAGTCACTATTATTTTCTTTTTTATTTAGTTAATAAGTAACTAAGCAAAGTTGGTAAAATAGCTCATGGATAATAAATGCAAGCAAACTGTAGCAGTTGAAAGTGCAGACAAAATAGAATGCCTTGTTCAAATGACTTCTTTATCAAAGAGTGCACTGGACTGGTGTAACTTGTTCATTACATATTTGGATAGGCACCCTGTACAACTGAGAAGTCCCGGTCATGTGGTAGATAATGAGTCTCTTTTGGAAAGGAGGGAATGGTTAACTTCTTCATGCTGTGACTTTTTATGTCACAACTTTTTTTTTTTTAATTAATCAATAATATGATGGTATAACCTACTTTGCCTTAGGATCTCATTTCCATGTTCTTTTGAACAAAGTGAATTTTACTTTTATGCCAATGTAACAGTTGTGCTTCTGATCTTTCTCACACAATGTGATTTTTATGGGACTTTTACTATACTGAGTGTGCACAACTTTTTAACATTTTACTTTAAGTTTATTCTTTTTACCATGTCTGAAATAAAATTTATTCCAAAAAAAATTCAGTCTTTGTTGTTCACAAAGTTTATGTATTTTTGCAAACTTCAATTGATCATGCTCGCAAAAGCATTTTATGAATTACATCCATGAACCAAATCATGTTATGTTTGTAAAATTCTGGAACACAAACTTTTCAACCAATTGTTTGTTAGCACTGCAACAGTCATAGGCATAGCAACCATACAGCTGTAGTGGACCAAATGCCACGGCATCCGAGTTCGTGACAGCAATTTGTGTACATATTAGTCCATTGAGATGATTGAGTTGAGCATACATTACATACAGCATTTCAATAACGAACTGAACCAGAATATGTGCGAACTAGGCTGATGTTTGTTTATATACAGAGCCCATATAACCAACAGTCAATCGATTACATCCTGTTTATTGTTTTGTATTTGGGTCAGATGGGGTCAGTCAACACAACCTGGGACTGGTGACTGCCGCTAGGTCAGAGCAGCATGGCATCTGCAACTTTTCAACCTACCTTCTAGGTAACACGCTTTTCAGGACGTCTTGGATGAGGATAGGCTGCATAGAATACGTGACCACACAGACGTGAAGACTAGAGTCTAAAGCGGCTTGAATAAACTCCTTGAAGCAAGGTCGCACGTGCTCTGCCAACTTGGGAGTACCGCCTCTCCAAAATCCCGCCGTGTGTACATCCACTATGGTCTTGTCGAAGTCCAAAGCTATCAGTTTTATGCCTTTGGCAACCAGTGTCGACACTATAGTTGCTGCCATTTTATATTTCTGAGCTCTTAGGCTCAATCAAGCACAGTCAACCCTCCGATCCACGGCTTCAGGCGCCGGGATTTCTTCTTACAACATTTGCAAAATCTGTTTCAACGTACGTCGAACTGCCATATTTATTTACTTCGTCTGTGTACAAACAGATAGGCAAATTCCAGTTATTACCGAACTCTGCTATCAGTTGGAATTTAATAAGAAATAATAACGCGTCAGTGAACTAATGATACTGGACAGAAAGGCCAAAACTAAAACAGCAGCATCAAGATTTCAAATTTGCACATGCACACCTGGTGTTAATGCTGAGACTTGTCTTGTAGCATTGAAACAAAAAGCACCATATACTCCTTTGCAGAGTGTGATTTTCTTCACCAAAATTTACATTTGTACATATTATTTTACAATTAAACAAAACAAAAACAATAAAAAGGGAACTTTCTCTCTGGTTTACTCAGGACAACTGTTCCATATTAGCATTTCAGCCCTGTATGGTTGCCACTATAACAGTAGCCATATGCTGCCATATCTGCCTGTTTTCAAGTACAAGTTCAAAAGAAAATTAATATGCAGCTCTTTTAAAAGTCAGTGCATATACATACATACATACATACATACATACATACATACATACATACATACATACATACATACATACATACATGTGTATTAATGGATGGATGTGTATGTAGTTTTACATGCAATTTTGGTTCCACTTCATGTGCTTATATGCTTTAATTCTTCAAATGGATTGTCTTCAAATATTTGTCTCTGGCATGGATCTGCTATCAGAGACACAGTGCCAAAAATACCTTCAGGGTAAAGATTCTGTAAAATATGTAAAAGCAGAACAATAGAAGAAGAAATGCACCTCATTATGAAGTGTTCTAGTCTGTCTAATGAGAGAAATACTTTATTCAATAGCCTTAAGGTGGAAGCTGTGAAGCTAGTGCGCAGTGAGACTGGCAACTTTGCATCGCAATTACCCATTTAATTTTTTCACAAGTACATTAAACCTATATATTTTCTGATTACTACATATCCATAGATTTATATCCATAGAGTTTTTTTGCAGGATTGGAATTTTTTGAGATTTTATAGCATTATTTCTGACATGGTAGGATTTTCCCATTTTTCGTGCAGAAGTCACACAAAATTGTTTTTTTTTTTTTTCCAGTTGAAATCAGAATAAATTAAAAATATATATCCATGTCTAGGATCGAATTCAATGGTTAGTCCTGAAATAGCATAAATAAAAAGTTCTAAAATTTTTAATTTAGTTCTGACAGGTTGTTCATTTTCCTTCTATAAATTGCTCCAAAAGTCATGGAAGGGGTTGTCAGAAAAAAAAAATTCTGGGAACCGTTCCTGGATATGATGTTTTTCTTTTAATGTCCATTGATTTTAATGTGATAGGGCAATTTGTACGTTTGTGAGGTGAGACACAAATTGCAGAGGTTGAGCAAAAAACAGTTCCGAGAAAATCGCATTGAAAGAAAAAGTTGCCAATTCTTACACATTTACGGCTGTAATATGACACATACTCATTTCTTCTGTCCTGTGTTTTAATTATTGTGTGAAATAAACTTGCAGCTTTACCTCTGTGATGTTGTCATTAAACAAAAGTATATTTTGTGGCTTAAATCTCAACTTTTTTAACTTGGGAACACCACACTTGGCTTGTTCGGGTGTAGGTTCACATGTGGCTTTCCATATTTGGGGACCAGTAAGTGGATTGTACTAATTTGTTTTTACATCAGTAGAGAATTTCAAAGTAATCAGAACAATGGTAGTGATTAGTCTGAACTGGCCCATTCTTAGCTCCATGGCTAATGGTTTCCTGTGAGTGACCCTTGTCAATAGCTCAATTGGTTTCCAGCGGTCATGGACTAATGACTGTGCAAACAATGACATGGTTCATTATCATGCCCATGCAAACAAAGCCATGTGTCCGTCACTGTTTAAACTTTTCATTGTAAACAAAAGTTTAGAGATCAATTATCTCATATAAATTTTATGTTCACACATCTGAGTTTTAGGGAGCATGTAGTTTAAGTATCAGACTATCCAAAAATATGAAAAAGTGATTAGAGGTTATCTGAAGGTGCGGCTTCAGACCCTTCACCTTAAGGAAATCACAACCTTCTCAAAGTTAAATGAACAAGAAAAGGTTATTTTTATTATGTCCTATAACAATGGGGATACTTAAGTTCTGAACCATGTTATGACCTTTATTAACTCGGCTTTCACTGAACATTACAAAATATTATCAAAAATTTAATGGTACCAAAACGTGCATAAAATTGTATCAGTTTGGCCATACATGTGGAGGTTAGTTAGCACCATTGCCACCCGATAGCGCCACATGCTGGGACATGCAGCATTCTGCCCGGGGGTCCTGGATTGCAATCATTGGTTCTTTTTTTAGGTGAATTCTAACATCAGTGTATCTATTTATTTGTTGCACCACCTCATTTTATGTAATCATTTGCTCATCTTTTTTTATATCTTCTACTTGAATGTCATAACATCTTTGTATTGTTGCATGGCACATGTCCAGCTATATTGGACCTTATGCTCAATAAAATCTGTGATACACATATTCAGGTATTCCAGGCTCCGAAATGTGTTCTGATGGATATTAGAAAGTGATAGTTACCCACTGAAGACCCTTTACTATCTTTCAGGCTGATAGTAATTTATCAAAATTATCTGTTGAAACTGTTTTGTTAAAAAAAAAAAAAGAATAAGTTCTTCAACATTTCTGACTTTATATTTTTTATATTTCAGAGGTAGCTAAGTGTTGACAGGGATGGACACATGAAGAGTGCAGAACCTGGCTAACAGATTTCTGGTATTGATGATATGGGAGTATTGAAGGACATATTCTAGCTGAGATGAACCTTCACAGGTTTAATTACTCATAGCGTGCTTAAAAAAGAGCCTCCAGTATTAGCTCCTACTTTAAATGTTCATGGTCTATTGGGCAGTGCGAAGCGGGTGGAATGAGCAGCACAATCTGGTGTTGCACATTCACATCAAGACAACACAATACTGCATCACTGTCTTTCCACAGTAAATCCAATTTTCTTTCAAAGGTTTTTAACCATTTAAATATTTACAACCTCCGCAGGCAAATTGTTCCAGTGATCTGTCACTCTTAATCCAAAAGTATATTTTCTGATATCTAGTTCACAACTTTGTCTAAATATATATTGTAAGTATGATCTCTCAGTGTGGTCTGTTGGAGAAGTCCCACAGTGACAGTTACATCATAGATGCTTTTGATGATTTTAAAAGTCTCGATTATATCCCCCTGTACCTTCCATATGCCAGAGTTGGCAGCTGAAGTTTTCTCAATTTTCCTTGTATATCAAGTTCCAAAAACCAAACAAGAGCATAGTGGCTCTTCCTTGTATATTCTCTAAGGTTGTCATGTTTTCTTAGATGCAGGTTTTAAACTGCCTTGACATATATTCCAAATGTGCTCTAAGGTTCTATGCAGTAACAAATTTTCCCAATCTAAATACTCCATTGTTTTTTAAGATGCAGATTTCAAACAGCATTGGCATAGTCCAAATGTGGTCCAAGGCTTCATACAAGAATAATGATTTTCTCCATCTAAATACTCCATAGTTCGACATATTAGTCCCATAATAAAATTTGCTTTATTTACTTTATTTGACAGATTTTTCCACAGTTTATTGTCTATAAAAATTCTTAAGTCTTTTTCTTCCCCAGATACCTGGAGTGTATGACCATCCATTGTATAGTCCCAGTTTGGTTTATCTTTATTACCAATTCTCATTGCTTTACATTTGTCTGGATCAAATTTAAATATGGAGTCATTTGTCCAATGTGACATTTTGTTTGTGTCACCTTGAAGTTTAATGCAGTCATTTTCTGCAAAAATTTCCTTAAATTTGTTGGTGTCATCTACAATTTGTATTTCTCTCAATCTATAATAGTATCTGTCAGTTTATTGATGTAAACACATTAATGCTGATGCTCACCAAATCTCCCGCCCTGGTAACTATAATGCAATGGTTTCCGTCTTGAGAGAGCACCCCAAGGAGCTATGCTAGGCTTAAAAGGTCATATTTGAAAGGCTCTGTACTACTATATTTTTGCTAACAGTTTGGGAGAAATGGCTAGGAAACCATTCTGAGACGTTTCATGAATATCACTAATTAACTTACAAAGGGGAATAATTAGCCACACAAAACCACTGAAAGGCACATCTAGCAGGTAAGGGCAATACAGTCCATAAAAATTTCAGATTGCTAAGTGTAAAAGTTTTGGAGAAATGGCTTGAAAACACTTCTCAGACCTTTAATGACATCACTAATTAAGTAATGAAGGAGAATAATTAGCCACACAAAACCATCAAAAGGCACATCTAGCAGGTAATGACAATAAGCCATACAAATTTCAGATTGCTAAGTGTAATAGTTATGGAGAAAAGGCCCCAAAACCATTCTGAGACCTTTAAGGGATGGTTCAACATTATCATCATTTTTGAAATAGTACTTAGGGTACTAAATTTTATAACCCCCTCCCCTAAATTAGTACTTTAAAAATGACGATTTTCCCAAAAAATCATGGAAAAATTGCACAAAACAGACCAAAAATTAACCATCATTTTCCACATTATGTGAAAGTGTACAGACCCATTTAACCCCCTCCCCCCTTGCGTACTATAAGTACTAATTCAAAAATGATGAAAATGTTGAACCATCCCTAACAAACATCACTAATTAACTGATGAAGAAGATTTAGCTACACAAAACCATCAAAAGGGACATCTGGCAGGTAAGGACTACAAGCCACAAAATTTCAGATTACCAAGTGTAATAGTTTTGAAAAAATGGCCCGGAAATGATGCCAAGATGGATAGATGGACGGTCGGACAGTCATCATTACCATATATTCCCCCCCACCCACACTTCGTGGGCGGGAGATAACAAAGAGTGTTGATCCCAGAACTAGGTCCTGTGTGGTATACCACTCATGAGTTCATGCCATTCTGATACAGTTCCATTTACCATTACTCTTTGTTTTTTGCTGGTTTAGACAATCTTGAATCCATCTGCAAAGCCATGAAATTATAGCCCTGAAATTAGTCTTCTATGGGGAACTTTGTCAAAAGCCTTCATAAAATCACAATATATGTATATAATATCTACACATCCTCCTCTAAGTACTGTCAATAGTTAAGGTGAGAACTGTTGATTGGCCAGATATGAATCCATATTTCTTGGTACTAAATTGCAAGGTCTTTCATTCAAATAACAGAAAATGTTTTTATACATAAATGGACCAGTTAAGAATAAAAATGGATTTCATGTCTTGTTGTAGTGTCAGAATTTGTGTGATGTCAAATTTAAGATTTTAAATTAAAATTAGAATGACAAAATCTGAAATACAGTATGCTGAACAATTTCAAACATGCTAGCAAGAACATGTATGAAAATTTGTAGACATATTTTATAAATGTATTTTTTTGTTTACATGTCTTCAATGCAGCAGAAAGATACATTGCAGACAGAATATTTTGGGTGCATGTACCCCCCCCCCAAAAAAAATAAATAAAACACAAACTTGTAACTGTGTTCTGTGTGCATGTTGCATTGAAGTGTTTTCAATGTGAAGCAGGAAGACAAACTGTATTTTTCATCCAAAGTGCTAGTTTGCTTACTTGTGTTTCCTATTTTCATCCATTCATCATCAAAGGATCATGCTGTGGGCAGTGTTTGGCTTTGTTTAAGCATAAGTATGATATTTTCATCCAAAGTGCTAGTTTGCTTACTTGTGTGTTTCCTATTTTCGTTCATTCATCATCAGAGGTTCATGCTGTTGTCAGTGTTTGGCTTTGTGTAAACATTAGTACCAGATGAAAAACACGAGTCTAGTGGACCTGTACCAGTATTGGTCCATGTTGTTCATATTGGTTTTATGCAGTTTTCAGGAATTATACCAAACTCCAGGGTCACCCTTTGGTTTTATCTAAAAAAATATCTTTCACACAATTTCGTCATGAGGAAAGGTGTATCATGAACACTGTAGTTTGAAGTATACCTTTTTTTTGTTTTAAATTGGTTTCAGACAAATCACCAAATTTGTCCTAGGAAAACTGGATAGGAGAGAGAGGACTTCAGATAGCTTCACATTTGGACATATTATAGAACTAAACAAAGATTGACAGTCAGCAACTTTATGCAAGAGCCAACACCTCCACACAGAATGTATAGGTGTTGCTGCAGGATAAATCTCCACACTGGGACATTTTTCAATAATAATTTATGAGATCATACATGAAACATTTACTTTTAAATCTGATGTTTTTGGAACAGAATGCGAGAAATGAAGTGTAATATTTCACAATTTTCTAGGACACCTGGCCTCAGCACCAGTCTTTTTTTCAGCCTGGCCATTTCAGCCTTGTCATAAACCAGCTTTTTGGGGGGTCAAATTTGAACTTAAAATTGATCATTTGGCAGAGTGGACAAAACTTCCCCCAAATTTGTTTACTGACAATAGCTGTGTATATATGTAATCCTCTTCATTCCACCCTTCAAGATCTTTAAAATAATCTCAATGAAAACAGAACAAAATAAATGATAAATTAATAGAGCAGTTTTATTGATACAAACTACGCTGCTGTCTGCAGAACTGAAAACCAGTATTCTAATATGTACATACAAGGTTTTGCAAAAACTATGCTGCTATATAAATCAATATAATACAATATTGACACACACAAACGTCAATCTTGTGGAAGCAAGCATTTCATATATTTTGCCTGGACAGCCCCCAATGTTTCCTTAGAGTCCTTCCACAACAAGCATTCTCACAAATGGGTATTAAAATTAAAAACTAATAAAAACAAAAAATCAGTATGCTAATTCTGTACGAGGACTGTTTGATAAGTCTTGCATTTTTGAGAATTTTTGTCTGCTTATTGTAACAGGCAAAAGGCGACACTAACTAGCACTCCGAGACAAGTTGTACAGTGGGAAAGGCACCCAACTTTGCTGGTAATCACACAAGGTGAGATGAGTACCAGGCACTATGTATGTGTAGATTTATCACACACCTATTATTTCTGTTTCTTTCCTGCTAAATACATATTTTATTTTACCTTGTTAATCATCATACCAACCATAACAATTCCAGGATAGAAAATAAAAATCCCCTACACTTTGCCCATGGTACATCCAGATCTCTGTTACATGTATGTGTAGGTTAAACAGTTATATGATTCTTCTGTACAGTGTGGATTGAGCGTGCTTCAAGATTGGCCGACATTGGGATTTTATCAGAATACATACATGCCAATTCTGCTAAAATCTTGTACTACATAGAGGAGTAAATGACTGTGAATGATAACAAAGGTATGTTACTACAGACATGGTGTAACTTTCATTTGACCAAATTTAAATCCCTTTTTGTGGATGGCTTTACTAACACCCTTACCCGTCCCTCCAAAAAAATGATACATGTTCATGGTTTTAGATTTCTGATATTGTTGGTGGGCTGGCAACATTATAGGGTTGCCTCCTTAGCCAAACCTCTTCAAGTGCCTGCAATTTCTTTGGAGGGCAAAGAGATGACTGCTTGCACTGAAGCAAAATTCAACAGCCAAAAGAGTTGGGAGCAGGGAGTTCTACGGGAGATTGCCTGTAATGTCAGCAGTGATTTCCCACACAAAAAAGAGCATAAAAATTCGCGGTAATGACTGGAAACTGGTCAAAGCAAATGAACAAATACAGTAAAACCTGTTTCTATGGCCATCCTTCCCACCACATAACACGTCCTTTAAATAACATGCATTTTCATCAAGGTCAATCAAAGCTACAATTGGCGTTTTCTTGGCCACCCAGATATGGTCCTCTGTAGCAATGACAACTGCAGCCCACTTCTTTTTTTTCAGCTCATTTTGTCAAGTATGTATCTATAGCCATAGCGTTAATTGACAGGTTTTATCATAGAAGGGTAACAAATATACAACCTTCACTTGTTCAAGTGAAAAAAAATATAAAATAAAAAAAAATTAGAGAGTAAAATTGAAAAAAAAAAAAACAAAAAAAAAAAAAAAACAAAAAAAAAAAACCCTGATACAGTATCATAAGTCATTTTTAAATATAAAATGGCAAAATATAGACTTTCTTGAGCACCTAGTTGTCGGACGACCTCTGGAATGTACTGAAGATAAAGGAGATCCTCATACAGTCACTAATCTATTTTTGCTGACAAGTATTTCGTACAAAATATTTATATGTACACTGGTACCATATTAACCATTGAAGTTTGTATTTAATACAGAAAATACTCCTGTCCCAAAATGGTTTGTTAATATTTTATTAAGAATCTTTATACAATTTGTACAGACTCTTGGTGTATGATACACTATCCCTACACTTGAACTTTTTATATACAAATTGCTAACTTTTTTCAGGAAGTGCTTATCACACATTTCCAACAAATTGTACCGACTTTTCATAATTTCCTGTTCCAATTGCCATAATATTCCTGTAAAAAAGAATCTGCCCATTGATAAATTGGATGGACTTTTGTGGACACACATGGAACATGCCTTTTGCTACAACAGCTAGCAATGTTGATTGTGTTAGATGAATGCAGTAACTCATACAAAAAGCTCTTTGAGCTAAGTTTTTAGTTATGGCCTTTTTCCTGTGTTCAAGGCCAAAACATGAATCTTATCTCATGGACAATATCATGCAGATTTTTCCAATTTACGTACTTCATGTTTCATTCTGATGCAGATCAGAGTTCACCAAGCCTTGACAAAAACAATGGCACCACATTTTACGAGTCACTGTCAGCTAAACACACCACGGCTCCTCACTGCACATTCGTATTCCTAGACTTGGTTGGTTGTGTTCTTGTGTTTTACTCACACCAGGGCCACCACACTTGTTCATACTTAACAATTCCCGAACTTTCAACTTTTTTATTTTTCTTCCTTACTTTATTCTCATACTTTTTTAATATTTTGCATCCCATCTTTTACGGTTTTCAATCACATTCTTCAGTCACTTTTTCTCAAACATAAACTGTAACAAAGACATCCCAACAAATCAACAATGCTTTCAATATGTCCAATTCCAACATTCTCATTAACATGCATAATGCACAACTTATGCACTATCTTCTCCATATATCTCGAGTGTGAAATATTTACTGCATGTTGACACTTTATTTGTTGTTGGGCTCATCCCTATTTGGCAAAATTTGTATATTACATGTACAGAAAGCTGATACAGCTTTCTACAATGAAATCTTTGATTTGGGGGAACATATGTTCGACTTCTTCCGTACCATTTTCTTTACCATGTGTCCAACTTTCTGAAGTAAAATATTTCTCAGCTATGCATGGTTTGCAGAAAGCACAAAAAGAATTGTGCAATGCTACATGAGAATTGAGCACCATGGTTTAGTTCCAGTTATATACATAGCAATCTATATATATGCCACAACATGTCTGCAGCTTTTCCTTCAATAGCATTGTGGGTATTCGATGCTGATTGGCAGGTTCTGAAGGTCTCAACAATGATCTGGCTGTTGATTGGCTGCCCATAAACCTATCAGAATATTCTGGCTGCCAATTGGCTGGCCACAAGCCTCACAGTGTGGCTTGTTTTATTGATATAAATTGGCACATGGTGAGGTCCACTTATATTTACATGACTATAATGTTGATTCACCAGACCCAAAGACCACCAAGTTATCAAGTCATTACTGAATGAAGACCATCAAAAAAACCAAAACAAAAAGAAAAGCAAAAAAATGTTATTTAATTTATACCTATGATGTTCTACTTTTCCAAAATACATATCATATTAAACTCTCTGATAACTTTCTTACATGTGCTACTCTCCTTTCGTAGATCCAAACACTCACTGGAACTTTAATTTGAAATATTTTCTCAAAGCTGTTGGATATCCAGATGAGATTGGAGTTAATCTGACGCTGTAAACTATGCTATACAGATCTAGACCAGCTTATTTACAAACACCAATCAGTTCCTCTAGTATTTCCATTGCAATAAAAATATTTCAAAAGATGCAAGGATACCTTCTTTTTCGTTTCATTTTCCAGCAAACATCCAAAGTATCTAAACATAATCAGTGAGGTAGCAACAATTCCTAATCTCAAAACCAGCACCCTTGGATTTGTTATATTTCAAATATCAGCCCTGTATGTGCAATACTATGATATGTAGAATAACTTAATGCCTTTTGGGCCAGTCTTAAACCTCCTGAAGACGGCCAGATTTTCTGGCAGCAATACCTGTGAAAACTTGAACAGTGTCATTGAGTAGTGAGTCAAAGATGGCATCAGACAGTTGCATTTTGACTGCCAGTTCGTCATCGTCGTAATTCACCCAGTGTGGTTCCTCCTCGCACAATTCCTGCACAAGTATAGCATCAACATGATCCTTCTTCTTTCTGCTTCCCCACTTGTTTAGTTTAGGATCATGACGCAGCTTACCTCCCACCCCCATGTGCTCGACAACATGGTTTTCTACAATAGATTTGAGTTTGTCAGATGTGGTTGGAGGGTTCTTTTCTTTGTGGTAGCGGTGATGGACACGTTTTGGCTTGGCCCACTGCGGCTGTTCCACCTCCTCTTCATCTTTGTAAATGTCTGTCAGAATTTCTCCCGTCAAGTCAAACAGTAACTTTTTATAAACTCTCTTACTGTTGCTTTCAATATCATGTCCTCGGTCTTCTCGCGTAAAGAATTCTGATGGGGGTTCTAAACCTTCCCATGATTCTCCATACCTACGTTTTTCCCAGTAAACATCAATTGCATTATTTACAAGTTCAGTAACTTGTTCTTTCTTGTTTGGCACCGCATAAAATAATTCTTCTGTAAGTCTCTGGAGCTCCATGCGGTTTACATCCCGCCGCTGCAAACCATCTGCAACACACAAGAAAAATGTATTTTTACAGATAATAATTACATGCACTGGCAGGATTCTCACAGAGAATTTTCAAATTCCTTGTATTTTCCCTGGCATAAAGTATTTTTCCCTCCTTGATATCCGCGATTTTTTTATTGACTAAAACCGGTTACGATGACTACTGTCACCCTCAATACATGTGCCTTAACCTGCACATACATGTACTACAATCAACACATTGTGTCACCATAACATTTAAACATACAGTAGACCCTCCTTTGAAAGACCACCCTTAGCACTATCCAGGAAGTGGTCACATGAAACAGGTGGTCTCCCAAAAGAGGATCGACTCTTGCACCACCTGCCCAACAACTGACCAGTACTTTGAATTTCCATCATTTAGATTCAAACATGACTGATGTAGACCCCATTCCATCTTGCAGTCATGTGTTTACTCAGTTATTGGTTCTAAACAAATTTTGAATTTGTAAACCGACTTTGACAAATTTTTTTACCAATCTTCTACAAAACAGGTGGGTTTCACTTATCTGAAATGGGCATTTTTGGATAAGTAAGTGGTCTTTTGGGGTTGTTTTGGGTGGTCCCCGGTCAAGTTCTGCAGCTGGTCTCCCAAAAGAGGAAAATTATCATTAGAAAGTGCTTTTACACAGAGTAAATGGTCACAAAAGTAAGGTGGTCTCCCAAAAGAGGTAAATTATCATTAGAAAGTGCTTTCGTACAGAGTAAATGGTCACAAAAGTAAGGTTGTCTCCCAAAAGAGGCACTACAGTATTATTTGTTTTTTATTTTCCTGTGTTCCAGTTAGTTGACAGCCAAAATTACCAATATTTCGACATTAGTACACAGAGTACTATTTCATAGAAATTCTTTCCATCCTACCGAAACAAAATTCCCTGAATTTTCTACGCAAGGAATTTTTGAACATCATTTCTCTGCTCTGTGAGAACCCTGAACAATCAACATATGTCTCTTATTGTAAAATTACTTGAATGAGCAACCACTAAGCCACTGGCAATCACACTAATTAAATGCATGTAAACTTGGGTGATTTTGTTTCTATTTTCTACAAAATATCTTTTTTTTTTTGGGGGGGGGGGGGGCTTGGGCTTCACAAAATTTGCAATCAACTTGCCAACATACAAGACACTTAACTTCTTCAGCGCTGTTTTAGACTGAGTTAACAGCTTTTCTCAATGTGCCTTGGGTTCTGTGGCACCTGCAATGTGCTGAGGAAAGCTGTTGACTTTGATCATTTTTTCTCCCTGTGGAACACATCCATCCATCTACCTGTCTGTCTGTCTATCTATCTACCTAATATACCCGAATCACAGTATCAGTGCCAGAACTGCCTGAACTGTTTTGATTCTACATCACAGATTTCATAAAACCATTTAAATGTTAACACTCAACAAGAGTATCCCATAAAGAAGCTACTTAATTTGAAAATGATCAGTTTAAACACTGAATTACAGGATCAGAGATGTTCTAATTATTAAACGATATGCACTAAGAGCACATATTTGTTAAGTTATGGTAGTGAACACAAGGAGGCAGCACTGGACTACAGCCTACATATGCTTTCACATTAGCTGATCTTCATTGTACAATATGCTAAACAGACTTGAATGGTACAACAATGAGCATCATGGGTATTATGGTTTGTATCAACTGAGCATGCCCACAGCTTCATTCATTTTTCAAAAACGAAAAAAGGACACAAATAACCCCATGCAAAAGTTAAGTCAGAAAAACAGCACCCGTTTCTGACCACCTCATCACTGATTTACATTGACAAAGATAATGTTATACATGAGATATGAACATGTTCAGCTTCCTCCTATTAGCCACTATTTTACCCTTTAAATTTGTGAAATATCCTTTACCAAAAATTCAAGGGGTCACAAATCTTGGGTATGTACATCTATTTCTGAAAATCAGCACTTGACCCTGAATTTATCGGACTGTTAACTGCATAACCTTTTTTCACTCTAACAGGAATACTCCATTTTAACCCTTTTAGTGCTGATCACGTCTATAGTTGTTTTCTCATTACTGCTATATATATAATGGTTAAAAGATTCAAATTCCTTATGAGGACACCTTTCATTCAAATACCAGTAAGCTTAGTCTAAAGCAACAAGTAGTGTTTGTCAACAGCTTTCCTTGGGGCACTTTTGCGTGCATAGTGTCCCGAGGAAAGCTGTTGACTCAGTCTTAAATCAACGCTTTAAGTGTTAAAATCAAACTTCTCTTTCACCCTCAGGAAACTAAAGCTGATGTATCGGCATGGATTTTTTTCCCTGAAGTAAACTTAGCAAGAAATTTAATTTGTTTTCCAGTCCCCTGACAACAGGAATATCATGTTGTAAATATAATGCAAATCTGAGCAGTAGTTTTGTTCAAATGAAATATGTTTGAAAGAGAAGCGAGAAAATAAAATAAACAAGCTTATCCAGAACCTAAAATATACATGTACTTAAATTATTTTTATTCTGTGGGATATGTTGAGAGGGGGTTTTGTTTCTAAGCTGATGTATTGACCCCTGTACAGTGGTACCAGCTATATGAACTACTCCCCATGACAGGATTGTGGGTCTTTTTGAGACCACTCTTTGCAGAAATTTGATGACATTTTTTTGCTCATACATATTTATCTCAAGACAATCTTGAGTATGAGACTGCTCTTTGGTGCAAGAATCAAAACAGCATATCCTCAAATAAGGTGTACTTTTTTTTTCCTTTTTGATGTTTGCATCACGATACCATTAGACCCCCCACACTCACCTTGGCTGTCGGAAGATCCAGGATAAGGGGGCGGAGGCTTGTGAGGAGCCCGCCCCAAGCCAAAGTCGTCATCAAACCACTCCTGGTCGTCCCCACCAAGCAGCCCCTCCATGTCTCTGTACAGGTCATCCAGCTCATCCTATAACACAGCATACAAATGGTGACACTTCTGTACTTGACTGCACCAGCAAAATCTACATCTATGTTGCCATAACTTCATATAAATATATACATGGTAAAAAATTACACATTTCTAACTCTGAACCACAGAGCTACAACAAAATTTGCCTATTTGGGGGGTCATCCAATCGACAAAACTAATGTCAAAACAAAAACTTGTTAAAAATAAAAATTTTGTTATTGTCAAAACTGCGGACTCTTTTATGGTGCATAACCATCTGTTAAGGTGGTGTACTGCCCAAGGGTTCCCGAGATGGCATCAGCGAATCAAAGACTGACTTGAATATTACCAGCAAGGATAAGGTAAATTCTCATTGCCACTCAGCTGCAAAAACAGTAGGCAAGCAGAGAAACAAAAATGCTCCTGTTTATCAAAGTTTTCCCCTCCACTTACGGTAGAAAACCACTCCTTCACTTCTAGTCTCTGGTAATATTTCTTCCACATTATCATGCTGCTACAGAGAAACCAGCTAGTTTCATAGAGAGTAAAGAGTTCGAACTGCGGAATAGGATATTGACTACTAGGAAGTGGTTCTGGGCAAAAAGACACAAATACAATATAGTAATTTTAGAGTTGCTCTGGGGTGGTCTCTCAAAAAGATGGACTCCCACAATTTATCCCATAATGGGGCCCTTGGGAGGGAAATAAATGTATGTGTGTAGAGCTATCACATCTGCTGTTCCATATCACATGCTACTACATTGCATTTCTAGAAAAATAGACCAATTCATACGCGCATGGCAGTGTTGGGTGGTTATGCTTTTCAACATATATCTCGCCTCTATTTTATTGAAAAACTATTGTTTGTTGTCTACTTAAACAGAATCTTCCATAGGAACATTATGGAATAAATACAAATCATCATTCACCTGTGTTTCTGGCTGGGACTCAAACGGTTCTGCGCAAGGAACCCACGAGCCATAAAGCGGCTCGTGGTTTCCTACCCAGAATCATTCCGTCCTGACCAGAAACATGGCTTATGACAGTTTGTATAAGAAACAGATGGGCAAAAGCATTTTTACATCCCTGCCACAAGATACTCACTGGTTTGAATGATACAGACTCTCCGAACACAGGAGACACAGGCCGCGGAGGTTGACCCATGTCATCCCAGGACTCCACTTTGACTCGATCAAGGAAGACATTATCATCCAGCAGCTTTGGTTCTGGCAAGTCCTTTTGGGGTTGAGCTGGTTCATCCTCAGGAGTCACTGGAGTGACAGGAGATGGAGGGGCTTGACGAGGTGGTGTTAAACTTTCATCAGAATCTGTTGACCGACTTCTTTCTCGCTGTTTTTGCCTGATTGTTATCATCTGTGATATCGCCTCATTAAGCAAGTTACGAGTTGCTATGTCGGCTGCCTTTTCACTTTTGTTGGCTGGTTCTGCCTCTTTCACTTTTTCCGTCCCTTTCAGTTCTTCTGAGGCTTTCTCTTCTGTTTCTTGTTCTTCTGAAAGAAGACCTATGAAAGGCGTACGAGCTTTCATTTCCTTAAGCACAGGCTCCTGGTTTTCAACTGTCTTCTCTAGTAGTTTTTCTGGTGACAAACTTGCTTGCTTGTCAGCTATCTTACTCATAACACTAAGAGAATCTCTGACAATGAGTTGTGTGATACCATCGGTGATGTGATCCACCACCTGGTCCATGCTCCTTGCTGGCGGCTGCTTTGCCAATTCCAGTTCAGCTGGAGCAGAATCAGTAGGAGACGATGGAGGTGTTTTATCCAGGTCATCAAACTCCTCTACAGCCGCAGCAGCTGAACTGATAACTCTGTCCAGCTCACTGTCTGTTGCCACAGAGATATCCTCACCAACAGATTCATCTCCTTCCTCCTTCTCTTTGGCTAGCTCTGGGGCCCCACCATCTTTTTTACCGGCATCCTCTTTTTCCTTCCCCTCAGATTTGACCTTTTCCTCCAGTTCCTCAGTGAGGGTATGGTCTGACACTTCACTTAAGGGTTCCTCCTCCAAGACCCCTTTCATCTCATCCAGTCCCAAGTCAAGTTCCTCCTTCACTTTTGGAGCTTTTGAAAGCTTTTCTGGGGGAGCAAAAATTCCGTGATTGGGCTTACAGTTGAAGTATTCAATTCCATCCTTGGTGCCATTGTTACGACCTTCAGGCTTGTCCAACTCGACTCCACCCCAGTATCCTGGAGCAAATGATGTCAAGCCCTTAAAGCGCAATACCCCTGACATGACATCCCCAACCATGACACGGTCTCCAAGTTCAAATCCTGACAAGGGATCCTCGATAGCCACAGGGGCTGGAGCTTCTGTTGGTAGCACTGCTTCACTTTCACCTTTTTCAAAGTCTCCTTGCACTTCCTTGGGTGCTTCAACACCCGAACCAGCAGATTCTACTTTGAGGTCAAACAGTGTCTCAGATTTTTTCTCTGAGACATCACTGTGACTGGACAATTGTTCACTGATGTCTTCATCAGTTTCTACACTATCCTCAATACTTTCATCTTTGCCTTTGGAAGCAGACTTTTTGGATTTTTGGGACTTTTGGGACACAGACACCTTTTCAGATTTACTTTTGACAGAAGATTCGGAGAAATCATCACTATAATCCTTCTGGTCATCCTTTGATTTTGCTGAAGAATATGAGTAAGACTTGTCACTTTTCTTAGATACATCAGAATGTTCACTCTTGTCACGTGCCTCAGAGTCACTCTCAAAGTCTTCCGTAAAGTCATCGACAGACTCAGATTTTGCTGATAAAGACCTGGCTGACAATTTTTCACGAGGTGGAGGAGACTTAGCTGGTTCTGCTTCCTCTTTCTCTGATTTTTCTGTCTTTTTGAAGATGTCATCTTTCTCCGACTCTTTCTCAGTTTCAGATCTAGCTGTGGCTACTGAGAGGTCCTCTGGGATGTCGGACTCTGACCGAGCACTTCTGGGCACCCTGGCTTCGGACATGTGTTCCGAAGCATCAGTTCTGGCACTGTCTGGTACTTTATCCTCTGGTATGGCTTCAGATATTTCTGTTCTAGCACTGCGCGGTGTGCGCTGTGGTTTCTTGTCCTCTTTTTTGTCTTCATCATCTTTTTTATCCAAATCTAGGTTCAGTTTGAATTTTGATTCTGATTCTTCTTGTGCTGTGGTTTCACTTCGTTCGGTGATGACCTCATCTGGAATGTCTTCAGATAATTCTGATCGAGGAGTGTCTGGTTGTGGCACAGGCTTACGAGGCGAGGGTGGTTCAGGGGTTGATGTCTTCTTTTGGCTTGGACTGGAGACAGGTGTCTCGATGCTTTCATCGATACTTTCCAGGGAAGTCCTCTTGGCTGTGGGTGTGACAGCCTCAGCACGTAGAGGAGACAGCGTCAATGCTTGCTGTGATGCATCTGAAAACAAGAAGTGTGTCAGGTTATAGATTCTCTGACATACCAGCACGGGAAATGACTCATTGATCACCTAAGCTGAAGATCACCTTGTAAGATACTGGATAATACACCTTCACCATAATGATACAATCCCCAGCATTTTCCAAGAGAATAAAACTTCTTTTTTGTTTTTTTTGCTAGTCATTTTCCTTGAAGTATGGTCCTATATGTTCGAAGCCAAGTTACCAATTCATATTTTACTCTTGATTGTGCAGACAAGACTGACCCATCAAAATGTGTCCACATTTTGAACTGGGAAGTATATGACAATTAAAGAAATTATACCCCGACATCAGAGTCAAATGTCTGACAAATGAAACGACAGGTACACTGCCTGCATTTTGGGTCATCTGACTGTGGGCTGAGGATGAGAACTTGTGATCAGTAACACTGGGCCAACATTTTCTGATCAGTTTTTTTTTCCCAAATCAGTATTTTAATAGTTTTGAAGAGGATAACATGCACATGCAGATATGTTGGTCAAAACTCAATGAAACATTCTTTACTATTCACTTAGAAGTTGTCATTTAACATGGTTGTGGTGATGGGAGCGGGGTTATTGCAGTCTAGTTTTGCCTATATATATATATATATATATATATATATGAAGACTAAAAATAAATACTGAACCATCCCATATGAAACTAAACAAATGTACTTGTAAAAGGCTGTACCGTGAATTAAGTGTTTCAGCGTGGAAACAGTGGTAGCATCACTCTGCAGTGCTAGGCAACATAATTTCTCCTAAATGCTAGATCAAACAAATGTTCTATGGGGAGGATACATATAACTAAATGACATATCCAGGTATAGTGAAACCTTGTTCTGATACCATCTGTTCCCTGCAAAAAGTGTCAGATAATGGATTCCTATAGCAAAGCAATTGAACTTTAAGTCCTTCAAAACTTGTGTCGTTAAGTGACTCTGTGGGATATCACAATGTCATCATAATTATAATGAGGTGTCACTGTATTTGACCATTGCATCAAATTACTGCTAATGTCACTACAGTATGAAGTAAATTACTTCAATCTTCCTTTTAATCCATGAAATTTAATGCTGCCTGCTTAGGCATGCTACTCTATCCCTTTTTAACACAGAACAAAAGGGTCTGTCACGCATACAAGGATTGAAGACATCGTCGGTGCTTGCACGCACACTTACCATCTCGTGGGGCCAAAATGGGCGATGCCTGACTGTTAGGACTGGGTGGTGTGTACAGGTCTCCACCATCTTTACTCTCCTCAAAACTGGAGCCTGATTTGCTGCTGTCCAACTCGGGGACCTTGACCTCTTGTTGTTTGACCTCTACTTCTGGTTGCTTGTGTAGACGCCTGGACCCCACTGTGGGTTTCTTGATCTGAGGTTTAACTGTTCCCTTGACTGGTTCATGTTCCAACTCCTTCTGTAAATCTGTCTTTACCTGGCAGATGTAATTATCATAGGCCTGCAAACAAAAACAGACATATTCAAAATATATAATGTATACACATAACTATTTGTTTTTATGTCAACATT
Source organism: Hermodice carunculata (assembly GCA_964020975.1). Taxonomy (NCBI): domain Eukaryota; kingdom Metazoa; phylum Annelida; class Polychaeta; order Eunicida; family Amphinomidae; genus Hermodice; species Hermodice carunculata. The sequence goes on from OZ026625.1 coordinate 50,344,179, forward strand.
AAAACACAAATAAGCAAAGTGGCAGAACTTAATTTTGCCACAGCTTTATGGCCACCAGATGGCAGCACAGTACTGCCTGACCATTTCACAGCTTGATCTTGTATAACGATACTCAGTGTCACCTCAAATTATCTTTAATTGTTCATCCTAACGTGTTAAGCTACAAAAAATATCACTTTGCACATTTTAAACTGCAGGTTGCCCTGAAGCTTTTTCTACAGAGATACTAGTGATGTAAACTCACTTCTGTCAGAGATCATTTGTTTCAAGCAATGCCTTCTGATTGCCCAGGGGTGAAGTCTGTTAATCAATTAACCTGTGCAGAAAGACCATCTGTACCTGAGGGTCATAGCTCACCTGAGGGTACAACATGGTACAATGGGTGGTTCATGGGACTACAGGTTTTGTCGTACAATATTTCTACTTTGCACGGTCAGGGAATGACATTGAGCATTTTTGTTACTTGTCCCACTGCACTTCTTGTCTAAAATTCGCACTAAGAAGCAGCTAAAAATTTCTATAAAGGTCAAAATGTTCATTTGTCCTGTCTGAAAATTTACTTGTCCCAGACAAGTTGGCCAGCCACAATGTCAATTCCTGATGTTTCAGCTGCAGTTCATCTTACCTCAATCTGTTTCTTCAAGGACTGTTCCTGGGCTTTCAGTCTTTCCTTGTGCCGTTTCTGCTGCTCCTTCTTGAGCCTGTCTGCCTCGTTTTTCCGCCGTTTCAGCTCTTCTGTCAATGCCCGTATACGTCCCTCTACATCACTCTGATCTGAGGCCGTCTCTGCAAAAGTCAAAACATACCGCAACCCTATAAATCAATTTTCACATAATTTTGATTTGGTGCAGTTGGAATGTGTAATTTCCATTTTCGGCAAGGTGATTGGTGCTGAAGATTGCTGGTTTGAGATGCGGCTGTTCTGTGGTCACTAAACATACATAAACACACCTCACCACTCCCATTCAAACATTACAAAATCTGAATATATAACAAAACTGTCTACAAGGGTCTTGACATTTGATTTACAGTTGCCTATTTCATGTCGAAGTGCACATCTTTTTATGTGATTTACAAACTGTGTTGCAAATGATGCTTGGATTCTGAAGGGACACACAGGACCCATTGCCTGCACTGTGTCATGATGATGCTGCCTTCTTGCATGCCTCCATGGCAGCCAAAAAAAAAATCAGAATGAAACAGAAATATATTGACTGACCAATGAATTTTGGGTCCTAGCTTCAGCACATCCATGCATGAAAGAAAACTACTTTCAATTTATTCAGGGTTCCATGTGCAATATCATCACTTTGACCACTGAATTTCGGGTCCCAGCTTAAGCACATCCATGCATGAAAGAAAATTACTTTCAATTTATTCAGAGTTCCATATGCAATCTTATCAGCAAAGAATTCACACACCAAAATACTTTTCTTAGCCTATAGATACAAAAGGACTCCACACTGTGGGTCAGCACAATGCTGTTGGGACATTCCTACTGGGGCCTTGTAACACGCCGCATATTTTAACCCTGTTTGCCTTGAATTAAGACTGAGGCAACAGCTTTCCTTGCTTTGAGATGAGTGCTAATAATTTAACCCTTTCCCTTTGCATTAAGGCTCTGATATTTGAATGAGCACTGCGGATGTCCCTAACACATCTGACTTTTAGATCAATAAATTTTCTCTTAGTTGGAGACATGCATATTAATTTCCAGCCAAAATCTCTGACCCCAACCCCAGGCAACAATTTCAATCATTTGTCATAATACGGACATACTGACAGGTGCCCCAAGGGTTGTTACTAACCTGTGTAGCTCTAATACATGTAGAGAATACTTACTTCACGAAGATGTTGATTAATTCTTATGTCAAGCTCAAGGTGTTAACAGAATATGACTGTTTATGACGGTTCATTATTTCAAGTCACTTGTATTTGCAAAAGCAAAACTATTTACCCTTTTGATAAAAATATCTGCCTATATATACATGTGCTTTCTTATTGACTGGCACAGGCTAAAACTGCACTCCACTTAATATGAATGCCCGTATTGCCATATTTCCAAGACAGAGTTGTCACTTGGGCTCTTTATCACTATTTCTTTTTTGGGGGGCGAAGTTTGCATTAAATAAGTTACATTACATTTAACTATAATTTTCCTGAACATCAGTGAAGAATATGATTTTGACCAAGTGATAACAAACAAATAACATTTGTGCAGAAAGGTCTGACACTGATGAGGCATTCCTGTTCATCAGTGGAGTCACTCAAAATTTTCACTTTTTCATCCCTGATTTTCCTGGTACATTTATTCATATTTAACCTTTTCCCACTTGAATCTCCAAAGTACCCAAGCATAAATTGTTATCTGCATAAATGGTTTCACTGAAATTTCATGTCCATAGACAAAAAATTCTGCTGAGAATTCAGGATAAGACGTATCATGATGCCAGATCAATTTTCTTGGTGTGACTGGGTGCATTGTGCCCAACCTGCGCTAAGGAAAGCTATTAACGCAGCCTTATTCTCACCAGGAACAGCTTAAGACGATTGTTGCATGTTCCTATTCTTCATAAAAAGAGCTTTCACTGAAGCCGTGCTGTGCCTGGACAAAATTCAATGGTTTTTGCACGGACTCATGCTGCAGCGTGACTTCCAAGACAATGCAAAAACCACTGCAGCATGACTTCACAGACAATGCAAAAACCACTCACTAATGCCTTACACTATGTCAGTAGAGCAGGAGTTAACAGGTAAATTAGCCACAGTACAGAGCTGACGAAACCATCTGCTACAGTGACTAATTGCCATTTATCCAAGACAACTCCTATGTGGCAGTTACAGGAGGATGACCTGCCCCATGACAGCTGTGTGCTCAGAAGGCCAGTCCTACCACTTATTATGTGTACCACACTAACCTGTCACACACCAAAACGCTGACATAGTAACTCTTTCAGTGCCAATCACGTCTGAAGTCGATCTACTTAAGTTAATCTAGTCTGAATTATCATTACGATCTCAGATTCGTATTCCTCGTAAAAAGACCTCTCATTCAAGTACCAGTAAGCCTAGAGTTCCAGAGAGAATACCCAGGTCAAAATGTTTTCTTGGCATGCATTGGGCGCATTGCGCCCAATGTGCACCGAGAAAAGCTGTTGACTCAGTCAAAAATTTGGCTCTTAAAGAGTTACTTATTTTCAGATAGACCAAAGACTGGCCTCCACAAGGTACTCCAACAATATCACTGATGGCGCTAGTAATTATCAAGATATCATGGCACTCAATGGTGTCACTCAACAGGCAAATTACTAGTGGTTTATTGCAATAAATTAGTTATATTAACTTTTCTGCTCTTGGGGATTTGTTGCCTGCTCAGCCAATCAAACTGTTAGTCTAATAACCCATACCAGTTTTTTACATGCAGATAATGCAGAGTTTGGTACATTTAGCAGATAAGGACCTTCTGTTCCAAGTACAATTTTTCACTACAATATAGGACAGCCATAGTAAATTAACTATTAAACTGTGTATCTGGAAAATATGTACATGTGTATGTACATATGTGTGTGTGTGTGTGTGTGTGTGTATATATATATATATATATATATATGTATATGTACATGTACATGTACATGTATGTATGTATGTATGTATGTATGTATGTATGTATGTATGTATGTATGTATGTATGTATGTATGTATATTGAAATTGACTCCTATGTCCCAAGCTTATGGGCCACAAAAAGCAATGTGGCTGCTCATGACAGTGGTTGCATACAGCAGGTATCACTGTGTAAAAATAAATCGCTCTGATCACATTGCCAAACCTTTACTGACTTCTTGACTAAGTTGTGTGTGTATTGATTTAATCTGCATTCTTCCCTACTTACAGATCTGAAGGTACGTCATGGTAAGTCTTATTACAACTTCCATTTGAACACCATCAGAACATAGGACACATCAGCAAGCTGACTGTCACATACAATGCACATAGTTGCACATGCTGTTAGTCTTTACTGAGTATTGTGAGTATAACAAGGGTCTGGAAAACACTCACCATGCTGTTATAAATTGTCACAACCATTTTTCTTATTTTTTCCCCTTGGGAAAAAAATCTATAAATTATGATTTTTTTTTTCTGTTACATCTGCATGGAAAAAAATTATAAATTATGACTTTTTTTTTTTGCTGTTGCATCTGCATGACCACATGCTGTTATACGTTGTCACAACAATTCTTCTTTTTTTTTTTTTAATCCATAAACTATAATTTTTTTTTTCCGTTACATCTGCATGCATGCAGCTGTATACATACATCTACTATGTGATAAAGCATAAGGGCTATGTCAACAGCCTATCATCACCAGACCATGGCATTCAATCCAAAACCGCCATCACCTTGGATCAGGGATACTCTGGAGAGTTCCTTTGGAATTTCCAAAAAAAAAATAGCCAAGTGGTTTCTGGGAATTATAATTTTTTTTTTCCTTGTTTTTTTAAAGATTTGGCCAAAGAATGAACGAAAATTCATAAAAATCCCCAAATCACTTGAATATAACCATTTGCACATATAACAGAAGCCCACCCAAAGTACATCCCCACAAAGTTTAATTTAAATCTGGCTGATGGTTGGGGCAAAGAAACAAAAAATTGTGAATTACCATTGCAATATCCATGGACTTGCATAGTAATCAATAGGTTTCTCCCAAGTTTGTTTAAATGGTCAGGCTTCAGTGATATTTTTATTTTGTATGATTTTTTTCTCTTCTTTTTGCTTTTGGTTCACTTTCTGGACACATCTTAAAAGGTCTTTTCCAAAACCACTTGTTTAATTGCTTTGAAATTGCATGGATACCCTAGACCTTAATTGCGCTACAGCTGATGCTGTGTTTTTTTGTTTGTTTTGTTTTTTTTAATGAATTTTTGCATATTTTCCCTGTGCAAACATACCATGTGGAAAGGTCAAGCAAAACTGTTCACAAGGTTGTGTTCCTGTGGATTCCTGATTTAAATAATAACTAGACATACTTTCAACACAAGCGTTGACTGAAGGGTCCGCCATTTGCTCAAATTAGGTCTTGGTGATACCAAAATCTAATCAGTTCATCTTGCCAGGTAAGGCAAGCATATTGCCAAATTTGAGCAAACTACATGGAGACATTCTGTAGATATCACAGTAACGAGAATGTGCACATCCAGACAGACAACCTGAAAACAGAAAGGGTCCCTCCTATGGGGTGGACCCTAAAAAATCAATTTGTGTGCTTATCAGTTAATACCTACATTCCCACCCAAGGTAGATCCTCTACAAGTTTCAAGAGGATCCAGCACAGTTTTGGAGAAGTCGAAAATGTCAATTATGGCTGACATGCAAAGACCCACCACATAACCTTAGCTGACTCACAAGTCAGCTGAGGTAAAATGCTTAGGCGCGAAGTTCTACCTAATCACATCAACTGAAACTTTTTTCTTGATATAATCACTCGAATGCAACCAGCGAGCCTTGCAAATTTCAAATGAAATATGTACCCACAAAAGAAAAATTATTTACAGTTAAGTTTAATGTGTTTTTTAAGTAGGTAAAAGTGCCTCCGGCTGTGCCCAGGTAACAAATTAAACTGACGTCAAAAGATGTAATGTGCAAAAGGGGAAAGAACATACATTTTAAACATGTTTCAACAAATGTCCAAGTTACCTAAGGCCTAAAAAAAAATGTATGTGTGGTTTCGGTAACCTGACAGACCCTACTAAAAAGACCCAAACCTAAAATTAATATGAAAATTCAAAAAAAGGTACTTTCAAGATACCCTTCCCCAATATTGATCAACCCTGGCCAGTGCTAGAAACTCAGAGACTCAATTGGTCCAAAAAAGTACATTATTTTTTTTCAGTGGCCCACATGAGACATATGTGGCCCAAAGGGCCAAAGCAAGTGCCTGAAGGCATGCTAGGGGGGTCTGGGGGCATTCCCCCCCTGAAAAATTTCGAATTAGAGCATGCAAAATGGAGCATTCCGAGGAGTTTCAAGTGGAAAATCTTGCCTTGACATGATTGACGAAATCACAATATTTCAGTCATGATTGTACTGATTTTGCTATTTTCCCTCAGTTTGTACAAAAATCTGATGGAAATTAGCAAAAATAAGTAAAAATTAAATTTAAAAAAGACCACTGCCATGTTATCAATTCAGATAAGACAATTTTTGTATTTATACATGTAAAGCTTTACGCAATTTTTGCACACATATTATGTTTATTAATTCTGGGAAAATTAACAGATAAATTATCCTGCAATTAGTAAGTTGTGTATTTTCTCTACAAAAGCAAGATGAAAAATATATTAAGATAATCACTACGCCTAAATGTACTTAATTTTTACCACTGAAAGTTGATTGATTGACTGATAATGTTATTCACACATATGCCAGCATTGTACAATATAATTGCTGAAAGCACACCAAACTATGATGCATGAAATTGGAGCACCAGATGCCCAGGGAATCTTGCCTTGGCTTATTTCCATGGTGGGCCAGAACATGAAAATAGCAAGTATGAAATCAGAAAAATATTAAGTTGCTTTGCACAGGTTTGTAGCTGAAATGCTTCAATCACTTATGAATTAAAAGATAGATCTAAATTGTCAATAAATTAATATCCAGTGGAACCTCATTAATACGGACCTCATTAATCTGTATGTTTCATTAATCTGAACACCTCTCCTGGAGAAGAATTGTTCATTTCAAGTAATACTGATTCAGTAATCCATATGCTTCATTAATCTGAACAGTTCACTGGGGTACAAAGGTGTTTGGATTAACGAGGTTCCACTGTATAAACAAATAAATAAATTTAAAAAAATAAAAAAAAATAAAAAAATAAATATAAGCACCAATGCATAATTTTTATAAGACTAAGATACTGAAATTATAAATATATAAAGCGGTCCCTCTCCAGTACTCCCATCTCATGGCAGTCATGCATCAAGAATGATGTCCCACTATTTTTTGAAAATTTTCTTACATTCACTCTCTTTGAAATACCCTGGCAGGTTCTGCATGATATAATCATTATACAGTAGTAGTTATCGACCCTAGTTCCCACCTGGTCAAAATGACTTTTCCTTGGCACGGGCGCTTTTGCAATGTTAAATGACCTGACGTGAACAACAACAGTGCTGTCCAACTGGAAATCTCTGTAGCAACAAATTTAGACTCCCTGGAGCATTTTCTCAACTTCTTTATATGAGAAACACTTATTTTGGATAAATTCTACAGCATTTTTCAAGAACTGTGATGCAAAAATTTGGCTCCAATGCTCCAGTTGGACAGCCCTATACCAGGTGCAACAAACGCAACCAACAACCAGCAAAATCGCCCCACAAATGACCACCCATAAAAAAAGTGGTCGTTCTAATCAACCGAAACCAAGCTAACAGAAAAGCGGGATAACGTGCTGTTAATTTGCAATTAAGTCAACTCAAACACAACATTTTATTTCAACTTGTCAGGACGGTTAACTTGGGCCAGGAAAAAAGCATAGCTGCTGCATATAGCCACGGTGGTGCAGTATCTGTATCCAGTATCGCTAGATTCCAGGTGTCTGTTCTATGAGGTACCAGAGGAAACGGTCGTCAAGATATTTTTAAAAGATGACTTACTACCTTAACTTTAATCTGCCCGCTTGGTTGTGTCTGAAGCAGTTATCATCCATTAGTTATAAATCCAAATGCAACACATACCACCATAGAATGCATGCACACATGGAGAGTGCTATTTTAAATATGGCACAATGCATTGTGGGAAAGGAAAATCAAAGAGAATCGCGGCCACATGTTTTCAGCACGCTTCCAGGTGTCCGTTCTATGAGTTACCAGGGCAAACGGTTGTTCAGGTACTTTAAAAAACATGATTTAATATCTTAACTTTAATATGCCCACTTGGTTAGGTCTGAAGCAGTTATCATTGTTAGTTACAAATCCAAATGTGACATGAAGCCATGTGGTGGCGAGCAACATTTTGAACATTGCAAAATTAATGCAATGATTGCGGGACAATCTCACAAAAATACATTTGATTTGGATATCAAAGTGAATCGCGGCCACAGCATATATCAAATCATTATTGATGCACTGAAATATTTGCAAAATACAGTACAGTGTTGTATACTTTTGGTTTCATATATTACAAACCTCTTCCTATCCCCACTCGGCAAGATCTTCTCAATGCTCATTTACAAACCATTGGCATTGGGTGCGGAATTGACAATTATCAAAATGGCAGCCAAGGCGATCGGATATTTTGAAGAGGTAGCATCCAAAATATATGTGTGATTAGTGTTAAGGGAAGGTTAATTTGTCAAATGAATGTAATGTACAATAATGGGACTTGTCCAGAGTGAGCATTACCTGAAAATGCAAATACAACGACAAACAGTTATTACTGAAGTCGTCTTGAGGCAGTGAATTCAGGGTCAGCAATAGAGTGAGTACCAAACGCCCCATTGCATCAAAGACGAAGCTTAGTGGAGAAGGTTGCCCCAATAGTGGATACAGGTGCAAAAGTACCAGCAGGTTTTTATATGCATGGTAACTAGGTGTATTATCTGGGATCAAAATGTGCCTAGACTCTGTCAAGGAAAGCTTTTGACACACCTTAATCTGATCAGCAAAAGATTGATTAATCCTTAAAGTGCCAATTATGGCTATAGTCATTTTCTCATTACCATTAAACATATAATGTTTAAAAGATTCAAATTCCTCACAAAGATACCTTTCATCCAAACACCAGCAACAGCTTTCCTCGAGGTACTTTGCATGCAGTGCATGCAAAGTGACCGGAGAAAAGCTGTTGACTCAGTCTTAAACTGGCACTTTAAGGGTTAAAAATAGGACACAAATAGCACAAAAACACTTCCTCACCTGAATGGGTCATAGAAAAAGAATCTTCTGATTCACTCTCTGATCCTCTCCTGTTAACTGGGGATGTGAAGGGGGATTTAGGGGATTTCGGTGACTTCTCTGCAACATGGTTGGCCTCTTGTATTTTCGGTGTAGGTTTGTCAACTTTGGTTTTGGTGGTGGCCTTTGGACTGCCCGAAGATACATTCTGCTTGGTAGTGGCCTGTGTCTGTGGTTGGCTGTGCTCCGTTGACTCAAATGTCTCATTGGAATACTCCTCGTTGACTGAACTGTTGACGATCGTATCATCACTGGAGTCTTGGGTCCTGCAAAACATAAAGACACCATAAGTACAGTGTAACATTGTTTCTGAAGGAATAAATATTACTTTATGTTATTGATTTGTGTCCATCCTCCAAAATTCAGCTCTGTGTCATTTTTGTCTGCACAAGAAAAAGTGTCATGGAACTTCATACATGTCATGACAGATGATAAGGAACAAGAGAACATTAGCAAATAAGGTCATTTAAAGGAGTTAAACAAAGCAGTCACGATCACCATCCACTGACACGTGTATTAGTTACCTCTACATCATCAGTTTTGCAGAAGCAGGTGACATTTCCTTAAAATATAATGAGGTAGTATGTACACACCCAGGCTGACTGTGATCACACACACATTTCACTGTAAATCCGACTTTAATAAGCTATTAATGTCTTGCAGTTACAAGATGATCTGTCACTGATGACAAAACAGAAGCTAATTCCTAGTGAAGGGCATGTATGTACTCTGATCATTACACATGGAATCCCAACCACATGTCAATGTTTCCACAAAAGACAAGCTGTAACACAGACTTGCTGTCAGGAACATGGCATCAACCCCACAGAGACAGGCAAAATAATCAATCAGCAGTCACCATACCAGAAATAACACCCTGCAAAGCTGGGTTAAAAGGGATAGAGTAGAGTTTACAGACATACTATGTCCAGGCCACTGTAATTCTAATGAGAGTCTAATCGGGTCTATAAGTAACTAGTGTGGTTATATAGTAAACCCTGTACCAAACTAGTGAGCTTCATGCCACTTTTAACACCAATACTTCTAAAAATTGTTCATTTTCACATGATTTCTGCAGACAGATTTCAGCTCCCATCAAAACACGACAAAATTACGCACATACATCGATGCAATTTTTATATAAGATCCTCAAACATTGTCACTTGTGACTGTATACTATTCAGGTGACAATTTCAAGCACAAATCGGCAGCTCTTGTGGTGTTTTTAATTTAAAAAAAACAAAAACAAAAAAACAAAACAACCACAAAATCATGCTCAACAAAGTGTTGTGTCCTTCTGTGGTTTCAGTTCAGAGTTAATGACAGCTGGATGTATTTACAGTTTGTCAATAACGACTTCCTATGGCCCACGCATCTCCTGTCACAGATGGTCGTGCCTACGTCAGGGCCAGAAGCTGCCACAAGCATCCACTCTATCTCCATCCCCAACAGTGTGGTGGAGTTGCCTGCTTGACATGACCTTCCTTTCTTTAACGCATTCCATACCAGTCCCTGATATTTACGTATATTTACCTTGATTTAAGATGACAATAGCATATTTAAATTCTTCATGAAAACAGCTTTCATTCAAGTACCAACATGCCTATTATCAAAGTCAGTGGTTCTGGCACTGCCTGGCATGTCATGCTGCAGCTGCCGCAAATCAAAGAACAAAGTCCTCTTCCATACCACTGACTGACAATCTGTAGAGTTCTAAATCATAACATGGATTAGTAATTTATGGTGTACAAGGAAAGAATCATATTCATAATATTTTAAATTTAGAAGAAGGTTTTAGGCTTTATTAGCCCTAATATAAAAGCAGGTCATCAGCAGGGAACCAGCGCAAGACTTGTTTTGGTGCCATTAATCCCCAGACAAGTCGTTCTGCTAACTGTGCAGCACCTTGTTTGTATCTTTGATACCAACATAACAAGCCGATGTATTAAGGAATTAAGTGAATGTGATGTTTCTTTATTGATAGGCCTACTTATAAATGTAGTCCACATAAATCGCAAAATACTTTTACAAACCATAAGTCAACACCTAACTTGTATGACTAGGCCTAACAAAAAAGAATCTTTCAATCAATCTAACGTAATTATAAGGAAACCCCACACTTGCCTTGATCACTTAGTCTTTGAACACACCCTTTAAGCAATGGCATGCAATTAGGCAAACAGCTGAAGGCTTTGAACAAACCTCAACTATAGCAATGATGTGTTGTTTCAACTATTTTGAGAAAATTGCTCTGACCCACCCTCATTTTCATCTTTTTTTTTTTTTTTTTTTTTTTGCATGTGCAAGGTTTCATTTCCCTTGTATATTGCCTGTTCAACAATTCCCGCCATGTACAAAAATTTCATGCGACTGGATGGCACCCTGGCCAGGCCAGGAGTTTTTCTGACCTATAGCAAACTTTTTTTTTATGAAATTACACACGTATATATTTGACAGGGAGGGAAACATAACTGCACCACCTTGTAACTTGCACTTCAAGAATTTCCAATAAACACAAAATGAAGACATTCTAATTTATTATCAAACAAACTATCAAGCTGCTATAACTATATAGTCAGTTTTTAGAGAGGTCCACACACAGCCACTGACCCCAGGTCCATATAGAGATGACTATAATGTCAGGTCCATGTAGAGATGACTTTAATGTCAATGTAGCATGACTCACAGCATATGTATTTAAAGAGCCAAATTTATTCACGGCTGACTTTGATATGTGTCTTGCACGCAGAATGGCAGAGCCAGGCTTGGAATAAAGAATGCACACTGAAAACATCGGTGTGGGGCGACCACAACAAAATAAACGATTTGAGACACTTCAATACAGAGCATCGACTGATGGGTCCACCTTTGCACGCACGCACGCGCACACACACAGGTCCTATGACCTTGAAAATGATGTCAAGGTTACCAAAATGTAATCAAGTCTAGAAATGGTACCAGAATGAAAATTATGTAATTTTGAGTTTCAGGTGGTGAGTAAGTCTTGAGATGCCATGTTCACATCCAAATTGTTGACATGGCTGGAACTATGGATGAACAGACAGACAAACTGATGTACAACCCAAAACATAATGGGTGCCCCCCCCCCCCCCCCCCCCCGGGCTGAATCCGCAATGAAAATTTGCAAATTTTGATTTCTAAGTCTTATTCTCTATAAACTGTCCATCAAAAATGCTTGGTGTTTTTGGTCACAGGATGGAGCTAATGATCAGAAGAAAAGGTACAGTTCTGTCCACAAATTTTGTCACAAAAAACATCCCAAAAGCCTTCTATTTCTCTTGTTATTTGTGAAAATTAATAGCACCATTATCACATTTTACACATTGTAAATGCCAGCAATAGAGATCAAAGGGTCACAATGGATAGACTTAGCTCAAGTAGGTTCTGAGGGGATTATGATTGAACACAAGGCCATTACAATCATAACTTACACGGTGAAAGTTGACATAATATTGCTGCCTTGGTACATCATGTGGACATTTATGTTGGTGCATTCTTGAACCACAGTGACATAATCTGTGTCACTGCGGCTTGATTATGCAGCATTTTATCTAGCTATCTTAATAAATCCTTGACTGCCTACCATATTGTGCTGGTAGAAAGTTTGTGGTGATAGCAAAATAGGTGAATGGTAAAGCCTATTATCGCATCCCTCATTTCTGCAACAATAATGTAGTTTTAAAACATCCCCTTTCCCAATGAAGGGGGGTAAGGGGGGGGTTTCAGTACGCTGGTACAGGTAACTATTTTTCTAGAGCACGCAGTACCGAAAATAAAAATCTTTCAAAATTTTGGATAGTACGAAGTACGTAAAATAAGAGGGCTTCCAGTACGCCAGTACGGTAAATAAAAAGCCCCAGTACACCAGTACGGGAAACCCCTTACCCACCCTCCCCAATGACTTTGACAGCTACACGGTACAGTGAAGCCTGTCTGTGTGACCAAATTTGTTAACTCTTTTCCCTCTTGAATGACCACCGAGTCAACCACTTTCCTTGACATCGGTTAGGCCTTCAGTGTCCAACACACACCAAGGAAAACAGCTGGCTTTGGGCATGTTTTCTTGATAGATCTCATCTACAATTGTCATTCAAATTGCTTTTGATTACTATCGAAATTGGTCCAAAACATTGATGCAGACAACCTTTGACCACCAGCTGGTTTGGACTGCTTTCGGGGGGCAAGGGTTAACACAGGCTGCAGAAGATTTAATTTCCCTAATATTTCTGTTTACAAGCTTGTCATTTCACTGTTCGTGTTTTTGCAGGTATTTTTTTTCATGAATTAGTCTTAGCCACCCTACCCCCCAAAAAGTGACCAGAAAAGTTAACGTGGGGTTTACCTGAATACTAGATACAAAATTTATAATGTACTTAAACTAAAATTTAAACTAAGAATGAACTGCATGTCAGGATTTGGTCTTTTTTATACATAAATCATGGGGTAACTGTAAGCAACTAAGAAAGCATTACTGTTTTTTTGCCCAGGTCTATTATAACAAAGAATCTTTGCCAGCAGCCATGTCCACCAACCCCCCTGCCCCCCCCCCCCCCCCTCAAAAGTCCAAGTTCAATGTGGTTGTATTTTATGTTCTTTCATTACATCCCCAGGCCAGTGGGTAGATTCCCCATACATTGTAGTTTCAGTTCCTTGTCTCTAATGTTTGTTTCATGGCACTCACAAACTTCAAACCCAACAAAAATACATTTATCCACAATTCAGCAGCACGTCAGATAAATGCTTTTGAAACCATTTTCAACATCTTAAATGGCAGAAACATCATGATTGAAATTACAGACAAGGGTTGAACAGTTTATTTTTTTCTATAACCCTCAACATCCATGTGGAGCTTCTGTCCTACCTCCATCATAGGCAGGAGTTAGTCTCACCTATATATACACGTACTTAATGTGGGAGATTTACTCTTTCAATGCCAAATTTTAGACTGAGTCAACAAATATTCTTGGTGCACATTGGGTGCATTGCACCTAATGTATGCCCAGAAAAGCTGTTGACCTGGGATATCCTTTCAGGAACTATAGGCATACTGGTACTTGAATGAAAGGTCTTTTAATGTGGAATATGAATCTAGCATCCTTATGATAATATAGACTAGTTTGACCCAAGTAGATCAACAATAGTCGTGATTTGCACTGAAGAGTTAAGAGAGTGGGAGGAGAGGATCCAAGAGAACCACCATAGAGTGGGAAACTTCCACACTATGTTTTTTTAATTTTTCAACAATGCCCAAGTGACCGTTCCTTTAGAACATTTTGGACATATCAATTGTAAACAATTTTAAGGCCCATCCCCATTTCTGACCTATGGGCTCAATAAAAATTGTAAGTTTGGTAGAAGAAATGAATAAATGACTAAAATGTTTCACTGCAACTTATAGGAGAATATGGCCGAACTTACTTAATTCTGATTTCATCTTTCAGTCAGGTTCACTTTGGATGGTGTTCTCTTAGTATGTCTTTGAGTGGAAGTTTTGTTGTCTTAAAGACCACCTGTAGTACAGGACCAATTTTTCCTAGCAATAGGGGAGGTCTTAAATAGCAGGTACCACTGTATATATGTACATACATGTACATATATATGTACATAAAACACATACAGAAGACTGATGCCAACTAGGCTAAGCCAGATTCTCTCGTTACATATCTGGTCATGAGGCTCATTATATGTCAAGGAGACAGTCTTTAACATCTTGATTTCTGTGGCTGAGGCTTACCCTTGGTCCTTCAATGTGATCTAATCAAATTCCCTCAAAATGGCACATTTCCTGTGTCTTTTTGTTTCTTAAATTGCCAGGTATCTCCATTTATATGAAAAGCTCCATTGTTGGATAATGGTCCATGAAAAAGTGTTTCTTCAAGTAAACGGAACTACAGTGTACATCATCAATGCCTTTTCCTGAGGGCACACAAAAGTCGGTCAGGAATGAAGAACCAACATGCTTTGGAGGTTGTTTTCTTTAGAAAACAGGTAAATGTACTTGGTGGCCCAGGCATGTTTTTTTTTTCTCTTTGTTTCTTTTTGTTTCTTTGTTTCTATATGTGCATGTTTACCAACTCTGACAGCAATAACAACACTGTGCTCTAAACAACAGTTACTCATGGTTCTTTTTTTAATCTTAGAACCAGAATGAAAAAGCTGCTTCATGTATGCCCAAGGAATTAGGCCAGGAGCATCAAAGGAAAGGAATTTCAGAAAATGAGTTTACACCTGAACCACATATGATCCAATCCACTGCATGTCTGGGCTGTAGGCGACTGCGCAACCATTTTCTGCAGATTGTTGAAGGTTTGGCATTGGAAACGTTCAGTTTAGTGAATAGAGGTACATGTATAGCGGGACAGACAATACTGTGGCTGTATGTAGCCACTGCCACAAGCAGCCACTAGCAATTCATAGCCAATTTTTTGGGGAAACATGAGAATCAGTTTTGTTGCCAATTTATCAATGGTGACAGGCTGCCTACTGTTTGAGACCACTTGTATTTGACAGAAGGGACGGTCATGTACAGCAGTTACCATACAGTACTGGTCTGGAGAGGAGCTGGTCAATGTTTCACTAAACCAGCTCTTCTCAGTTTTGCATACTTCAAATACAAGAAAATTGAAAATGGTAAAAACTGCAATCAATTTAAACAAAAACTTAAAAAAAAAAAAAAAAAAAAAAGACAAACAAACAAACAAAACAAAAACAAAAACCAAACAAATCAAACATACAAAATTTGATTTTTTTTTTTAAATAAGAGGCCCATGGGCCTGATGCTCTGCTACACACCATCACCAAAAAATCATTTTCTGAAATGTATTCAACCCACGCACTTGAAAAAATTAATCAAGATTAGCCATATTATGCAATATCAAATGTCCACATTATACACTTTTGTGGTAATTTGGCATTATTCGCCTTGTTCTTTATCAAGATATTGAATTAAATGTCCCTTTCTCAGTGCTTAATGACTGTAAAAATAGGTCAAAGTCACACAATCATTGGATCATGGTGACCAATAAAGTAGGTTACCGAGCAGAGTTTTATATACAATGTACTCAAGTGCAATATTGATCTTTTTTATCAAAAGGCTCAATTCTCCTTGCCACTGATGTCCAAACTACACTTTACCATTACAAAATCACCTCTTCCAACTTAAGGGGTCTGGTGACCCTACAAAAATAGGTCAAGGTCACTGATCTTACATAATACATAAGCATTGGATATGATACATATATATTGTATAAATTTGGCTCATCTAATTTAATTATTTTTCAAGATATGGAATTTTGCATCTTTCAAGACATTTTAACTTTTAATTTTCGTCAAATTATATGTGGTGCCAACAGTATCACAAACCAAGATTTTGACCTCTTCTGCAACCCCCCTTAATTTTGTGAAGATCCATCAAAAATTAAGAATGCTGGACTGGTCATAAATTTTCACATTTTGACCTGTACATTACATAATACAATAGGTGGCACCACCAAACATTGATTGGGAGGAAGATTTTCATATACTTTACACCTACTAAACATTATACAGGCCTTACTCAAAAATTGTGGGGTGCAAAGCATTCACAAGATGACCCCTATATTCAAACTGGCCTTTGAACTTGACCTTCAACTCAGATTAAAAAATTGTTATGTTCAAAATATGTGCCCCAAATCCAGCTTTCCATACATAGTCTGATTGTTCAAATCGGCTTATTACTTTTTGTGTTATTAAGGAAAAGAGGAAATTTGGACGACTAGCAAACTCCATAATTACTGGGTCACAGTGACCCAAAAAGCAGGTAACCAGGTACAGTTTTATGTACAATGTAATCAAGTGAAATTTTGATCTGGACCCTCAAATCTCTTTGTCATTGATGTCCAAGCTACACCCTGCCATTAGAAAATCACCTCGACTTTACAGGCATGGTGACCTCAAGGCCACGGTCACTGATATTATTACATGACTTTCTAGCATTGGAAATTGTCTATACCCTACAAATTTGGCAAGACTAATCCAATTACTTTTCCAGATACAGAATTTTATATCTTAAAACACATTTTGGCTCATAATTTCCATCAAATTATAGGTGGCGCCACTAGTATCATTAGCAATTTAGACCTTGATCTCCCCCACAATCCCACCAAATTTCATGAAGATCCGCCAAAAAGTAAAAATGCTAGAGTGTTCACAAGATTTACACATTTTGACTCATACATTGCACTGTAGGTAACTACCAATATCGAAAGGGACCTCGATTTTTATACATCCTGTATGTCCTGAAAGTTATATGGGGCTAACTTAAAAACTGTGGAGGGTATCGTGCAAATGAGGAAAAGTTTACGGTAGAATGAATGGGCAGACAGACATGAGCGGTCACATAAGCTCTGCAATCTTAGGTCAGCAGAGCTAAAAATCCAGATATTCTTCTTTTTGTTAAATGACCAAAATTTCTTTTAGAAACATGCACTATGTAATTTTAAAGTAAAATTACCTCACTTGTCAAAATATTTCTAATTAACGATTTAGGCATGTTGCATAACCTGATTTAAAAATAACTATGAATGATGATATATTTTGGATGTAGGCTGACTCTTATGTCAATTTGTGCATGTTTCTCATGCTGTTGATGTGTGTATGAAATATTTCAACATATTTTAAAATTGTGAGATTGATGATTTACATTACTTATAAAATTTACAGTACTGATCAGAGATATATTTCCAGTGAGTGCAACAAATCTGCAATTCATTATGAATAAGCTCCATGTTTTTCCAACTTAATTAAATCTGAAAATTGTCGTAGAAATTTACCTCAAAACATATGTTTATAAACTATATAATTGTCTTGTCTTACCTGTTGTATAGGTTATAGTAAGAGTAAAATTCAAAATTTCTTCAGGTTATAAATAACCAATGACAGGAATTTGACAGAAAGCACAGCTAAGTGATTTCAGGTCTTTTACAGGAAAGACTTGCTGTATCAGAATAGGTTATGTCAAAACCATATAACAGATTTTTGTTGAGGTCATTTGGAGGTCATGATGACCTGGCTTCCCACTGGTAAATATTTGCACTTCTTGTTATGAACTAACACCCATACTTCCCACACTTACTTGAGAACTGGAAAGTTAAAATATATACATACACTGGATGTACCTTAATCACATAAATATTTCAAAATGTCCAAAACTTTCATCTTAAACAGAATAACCACTTGGATCCCTTGTAAAGACACTGGTGGGCAAGGTTGTCTACATAAGCACAAGTATATGCTGGAATACAATCCATCAAAAAGAAACCCAAGCAACAACTTTAACATGTGAGGAATTGCCAACTTAAAGGTGACAAAATTGTAGGACTACGCACTCTAACATTTCCAACACCAAGCAAATTTCAGCTTCAAATTAAGGCGACAAATTCAGCATAATAAGAGTTTCGTGAGATACCTCTGCCTTTATCGTCTGAAATAGAACTTAATTTCGTATGCTTCAGATCTTGGCCAAACAAAACCCAAACCAGCAAAATAATGATGAAAGTAATTAACATGAGAGCAGAACTTGCCTTCCTTGTGACCGGGTTATTTTTTGGTCATATACTGTGTCCTGTGTGCTGAAATTTGAAATTGTCACAAGAAATATAACAACAATAAAAGCTTACTGTATGAGCAAAATGTATGGTGATCTCATTTTTATGTTAGCATGATTATGTCATTGACACATCTCTGACTCAAACACATTTAACTGTGTTACACAATAACAATTCTGTGATCTTTTTGTTGTTTGTCCTGCATAAAGTTCTTGCACCTGGAAGCCTTTATCTGCAAGTCTGGAGAAACTGGAGTTTTTATGATAACAAGGTCATGATCACAAATGATTAGCTGATCATGAATCAAACCAATTAGAAATACATGTATATAAACACTTAAATCTGAACATAACATGCACTCATTATGTACATATAGAAACTGCACACAACCACTTCAAAACTCTCATTGATTTATCCCACAACATTAACTCTCTCACTCAAATAACCCCAAAGCACCAAGACATAAACTGTTATCTCCCTCAATCTTCTTACATAAATTTCTCATCCATACAAAACACGTTTGATGCAAACTGTAGAGATGACTTGTTATGATAGCATGCCCCTGGTCAAAAGCACAATGTGCCCAATCATTGCCAAGGAAAGCTGTCGCCTCGGTCCTATTCTAACCAGGAAAGCGTTAACATAACTTGCTGGGTTTTTCGTTTTTTTTTTTTTGTTTTTTTTTGTTGTTGTTGTTTTTTTTGGCTCAATGAACATAACTGCATGTGATTGTCAACAATCCTATGTCATTTCCTTTTTCCTGCTTGGCATTTGAATAATTTAAATTCATAAATCATTACAACCTACATAATGAACACATTTGTTTTGCTATAGAATATATCACTGCTTGCTCCAAGCAGGTAACATTACAGGTGCAGTGTTCACATCTTCATTTACTGTCTTAACCCTTTCCCATTCAAACTGGCCACAGCACCTGGATACAATATGTAATATGTCATCTGTTTTATGCTTTTACTTTGATCTATCTTTTACAGAATACATTTTTTTTATGAGAAATGTAGATGAGACCTGTAAGGCTAGCACGTCCTATAAGCAGCTTTCCTTGCCATCGATTGGGCACCATGCACCTTACATGCAGCAAGCAAAGCTCTCAACTCATTCCATACCAGTCCGTGATTTTTCTGTATATTTACCTAGATTTAAGTAGACAATTGCATATTTAAATTCTTCCTGAAAAGAGCTTTCGTTTAAGTACCAACATGCCTATAGTCTTAAGTCAAGGGCAGCTGCAGCATGACTTGCCAGGCAGTGCCAGAACCACTGACCCAGGCCTGTGACCATAGTATGGAATGCGTTAACTCGGTCTTCCTCAGACCAGGTGGGGCTAAACACCCCCACAAAGCAATGTACTGATAGCCAGACTGACTATTTTCATCTTCCTGTATTCCATAAATAGCTGTCTCCGGTAATCAAGGCATATCTGTCAACACATCCCAGTTGTTTTCTTTGTCTGCCTGTACCAAAGATTGCATATAATCGAGGAAAAAGACCTGTCTGGGTTTTTACCAGAATAGTTTTGTATCATATTTACTACCAAAGACAAACATCCCAGAGTACAACAGAGGTGTGGGAAAACTCAGGCAAACTGGGGCTTCAGCTGTACACAGCCACAAGGAAATCAAAATATTTGATTTCACAGTGATTTTTTCCCATTGAAATTTTCATCTTTTATGTACAGTGAACCCTGTCTTCAAAAGACAACTCCTACGGCTGGCCAAATTATGGTCTTTCAAGACAGGTGGTCTCTCATGGCAGATATAAACACAAGTACTGCAAACACAATCGTGAAAAGGTGGTCTCTAATTGGAGTGTTCTCTCGAGACAGGGACCACTTTACCAAGAAACCCAACATAATGTTTTGTTGAATATGTGGAATCACTTTGGGAACAGGCAGCAGTCTTGGTATTGTACTGTAGTACCTGCACTTGAAAACTGAATTACATACAATAGTACTTCAGTTCCTACCCTGACTCACAATTGTCTTGATTTACATTTCATACATAGCAAGAGCAAGTCAGAGTCAACACTCAATGCTCCTGTTCTGGGCAGTTGGGTGGGACATCTGCTGGTATGCTCATTTGGAAAAATACTCACCCTCTCTTGCTAGATTCCAATACATTTATTTGACCATAGTACAGTTAATACATGTACATGTACAAGGTTATATATCATAGATAACACAATAAAATGTGTTTCTGTTAATTTCTGAAATACATATGGTCTAAGATTTTTTCTTGCTTCGTTAAGCATTTCTCCAATTTCACTGTCAAAAAGTCACTACAACAACAACTCAATGCTTTAAATGGCAAACAATTCCTGCATAGTAGTCCTTCTTTTGAGAGACCTCTTCACTGACAGACCACCTGTCTTTGAAGACCACATTCACCAGGTCCATAAGTCTGTCTTTTCCACAATATTTTACCTCCAATGAGAGACCACCTGTTTTGTGAGACTACTTTTAGACCTGTCCTGGGGATGGTCTCTCAAATGAGAGACTACTGTACTTATGTTCCAAATATGCCCCATAATGCAACATTTTGGCCTTTCATGTGCAAAAAGTCCTTACTCTGAGAGAGGGACCCAGGTTATACACAACAATCCCTTGACATCTCCACTCTTACAAAATGCTCAGAAGGGCCATTCTCCCTCTTCTTAATGTGCCCTAGGTTTGTCTCTGCAATGTTGACACCCATAAGTCTGATGACAGAATACCAGATATGCACCTTTGGGTAACATTTCAACAGTTTGCTTGAGAATGAAGAGTGGATGAAGCAAAAAGACATGCCCCCTAACCCTTTCCCCTTTAAACCGGCCAAAACTGGCTGGTGGTCAAATGTCGTCTGCTTCAGTACTTTTCAACTAATTTCAACAGTACTTCATGAAAAACAATTTTGACTGAGAATTGTAGATGAGCCGTATCAAGATCACATGCCCCAGGTCAACAACTTTCCTTGGCATGAGTTGGGCACTTATGCCATGGAAGGTTGCTGACTCAGTGTCAATTCAAGGGGGAAAGGGTTAAATATTATAATTTACTGAAATTCTTAAGATTTGTAGCCTGTACTACACATCTGTATCTGTCAATTGCTAAAGTTCATGTACCTTTTTACCCATTTAAATTTGAAAGGGGAGACAGGTAACTAAAAAAAAAAAAAAAAAACACACACAAAAAAAAACATCAATTAACCACCATAGATTGATGTCTGATTTCTCTAAAATTCCTCTGAGGCCTTCACAGAACTTCCGGGTATCTTATTGAAGAGGCATTCATCGTGTCTTTATGGGTCTGCTGAGTCGTTACTCTCCACTATCAGACTCATTTACATCTTACTCACAACTTCCCTGTTCTATGTCCACTGTAATGGGACATGACACGATTTCTCCATTCTATACAAGGGAAAAAAAATGAACAAAAACTAAATCAAACACACACGATATTGCAAAAAATACGAATCACTACAACAAAGTTTTTTCTCTTCTGTATCTATGGCAACTACTTGTCCCTGTTGAGTGTACACCAGTTTGATGTCTCACTGTCTGGTCAAATGGTTCATTTTTCCCCTCTTTGTAGTTACAATACAGCCTCGTTTTATTCCCATATTAAACTGATCGATCAGTCTACCTAGACAGCATCAATACATTGACAAACCTTCAAAACGGACAACCTGAATCAAACTTACAAGTGAGCAAACACATCCACATGCCACGCCTACTTTTAACCATCTGAAGTCTCCCGTGTTACAACCATGTTCAAAAGGCATCCACTGACTTCATAAGACCATCAATCTTGAAAAGACAAATAAACTAAGATTTATGCTCACTTACACACTTCATCCACATATACTGTCAGAATCAGTTTCTATGTGAGTCATAGGGGGATAATCATTTTTGGATGACAAAAATTCCCCCATTACATAGCTGCCAGCGATTTTACTTGTCACAATGAACTCTATATGAACCTTTGATATTGCTTACAAATTGTCCATGTGAACAGAATGCACTTTCATTGAGACTAGTAATTAAATTTGTGGCTACAAGCATGTAGTGCAATTGTGTGTCCTAAACCAAGAACATAGCACAGAAAAGATAGACCTAAGAATCAATTCAACCAGGTACTTCCCTACATAAAACTGAACTCACTCCTCACTTCGTAATTTTCTTTCTGCATATGTTGCCAAAATTGAAAACATTGAATATTACACATTCAAATTCCATGCTAAAAGAGCTTTCATTTAAGAACCTACATGTCTAGTCAAGTCAGTGGTTTTCGCATTGCCCCACACATTATTCTTTAACTGCCCTTGCCACAGTAATAAGAGTATAATTACATAATACAAAAACCAATGACCAATGTGCTTACCACCTCAGCATGGAATCATTTCAATTCAATCTACGAAACAGCACCCCAATCTTAATACCGAGAATAAATATGCAGTACACAAATATGAGCATAGCTATATTAAAAACCATACATTGCTTTTATTTTCCGGGCACTTCTTAATCTTCATTTTCATTTTCATTTTTTTTTTTTTTGGTGGTGGTGGTTAAAACACAATAAATGTCCAAATACCTTGAAATTCTGGGCTAGCAAGTAGGCTCACAACAAGTTTATTTTGCTTCTGAATGCATGTTTTTCAAGAGGTGGAAACATGTTTACTGGAACTGGCAACTCTTTATTTCCAAAGTAAAATTACAAATATTGTAAAGTTGTCAATATTGGGAGGGGGGGGGGGGACGGGGGAGAGAGAATGTGAAAGTAAAAGCAATTTACAGTATGACAGTCCTCCTGTTCTCACCATGGCTGGATAAAGTTTGAGCAAAGAGTAGCATTTCCATTCAAACATGTTGAAGTCTCCCAGGTGTCATGATGTGGAAACAGCTGATGCTGTTTGGGTCCCTTTTTTCAATGTACTGTCCTACCCATAAATCAATCTGAAGTTTAGTTGCCACTCTATGTTAGGTCCTGTATGTGTGCATGTCATGTCCACTGCCAGCAATTCATCTTGTTCAAGGAGTCACATGGCATAAAATTAAAACAAGCCACGGAAAATACCTGCTCTTCACAAATTGTGCATGGTTTTATTTTGAGAGCTGACATTTTTTACTTTAATCTCGACAAAATAAAGTCAAACATGTCAGGGATTAAAACTGTCCACTTTCATGTGTGTTTGTGTGTTGTTTTTTTGAACAATCAGATGTTACACACCTACACTCTCCCCAGTTTTGAATTTTCAGCTGTTTATTTTATAAAGCATAGCAGGTTTAAGTGGATGATTTAAAAGTTCTCAAAAACCCATTTCGCACAAGGTAAAGATCAACAATCACCGCTCTCCTATGACAATGTTGACAGAATCCAACCCTTGAAAGAGTAGCACCATCCTCTTGTTCTCTGTACAGGGCCATACCTAGGAATGACGTCACTTGTATCAACAACATGACACAATGAAGCTTCTGTCTTTTTTTCTGTTGTCAAGGGACCCCACACTGTCGAAGACTCCTTTATTGTTGGCTCAAACGTCAATCAACATTGCCTGTGAAGACATTTTGCTGTACCCTTGCCATATCTGCAGGACTTTTCAGCATTCCAGTCAAGTAAAAATATACATATACTTTTTCACTCTTAAAAAGTGTCCCACTGCATTTTTCCTGTACCCGACTATCATACTGAATATACACTTCACTTGCTGCGTAAAGACACCTTACCTCTTAAACAAACCAGCTCCAAGTTGTCTTAGACAGATCAAATATGGACTGGTCTTTTTGCTGGCAACCTTATCCCAAGTTTAAGGAAGTTTTTTCTGCATGGTAACTGTCTCATGACAGAATTATAACATTGGATATTGTCTTCCATACTCTTCACAAACACGAGACCAGGTTCTCACTTGTGCATGATAGAAAATTATGTAACACAGGTGTTCTGAGATCTCCTCATATTTGTATAAATGGTCTGTGAAAAAAATCAGAGGAAATAATTTTCTGTGGACATCAGCTCCCCAGGCATGACTTTGGTCAAGTCAGTTTAACAGTTAACAGATCCACACTCGAGTTCTTGACTCCATTCATGGTAATGATCACATTAAGTTACTCAAAAAAAACAACAAAAAAACTTACACACACACACACACACACACACACACACACACACACACACACACACACACACACACACACACACAAAAAAAATCCCTGCCCAACAAGTACCAAGGAAAGCCACTGACTCATCTTTTTCTGACCAGGAAAGGGATAATTTATTCTTAGACCAGAATGGTAAATGTTGACCATTCAATGGGTATCAGGTGTCCATGTCCTGAAAGAAGGCCAGCTCAAGATAACAGCATTAGCGTCATTAGATATTTTTGAACCAAGCTGATTATCAATGCCAGGGGCAGTAGTGCTATTGAAGACGTTAACACATCACAACTCTGTTTTCAACCAGAACTCATCTTATGTTTAAATGCAGCAAGGTACTAAAATGCTGTCAACACAATTTCTGTGACCTGCCTTGTTTTGTAATTCTGTAAAGTTTACTACCTATACTGTCAGGGTTTTATTTTTTTCCTTGCAATTCAGGGGTTCCACACTCGATTTATTGGCAACATGGCCACTGGAATAGAGGATTTAACAATGCAGGCTTTTTCTAAACCAGTAGAAATCACTTTCTTTCCGACAGCTCAACATTTCTTAGAACATCGTTCAAGAGGCTGCCAAGAAATGTCTTCTCTTAGAGCCCCATTTTCGTTTGTAACCAAATCAAGGCAGGAATCGCTAAGCCTGCCCCACAATAGAAAAAGGCTCAGGCTCCCAGTGCCTTAGTGACAGACTTGAAGCATTGGGGACTGTTAATGACACAAGCCAATCCCAGATGCACACTCACAAAGGCATTCTGTAGACTAGCTGTCTCCCACGGGGACGTACTGCTACCTGCTGCATATATGTGTAGGCTGTCTACCTGGTTGTCATGGCAACTGGCTCTCAGACCAGCAACAATCAGGTTTCAGATTTATGAAAGATGATTTCCTGTCATCAGATTTCTTTTTGCTTGCACTGAAAACTCTGCCGCCTAAAATAAACAGTTCCATGAAAGGACTTAATGACAATTACTTTGGTCTAGCCATTCTAGTCCATTTTACATAAACTTTACAAGCAGATGTTTTCGCTTCCTTTTATTTGGAAGACTGATGTATCTCCTGATAACTTAACACTCCATCAATGATGAATTCAGCCAAAAGATTTTCAACATAAAGAATAAAATACAGAGGGCAATACCATTTTTGTATGGTCGATTGTTATGTATGATTGGATAATAAAATTGCCATTTACCACATTTAAAATTATTTTGAAAAAATTAACACTTTAGTTATGCTGGGAAGATTTCTACTCCATCAGACCACTTTTTAAAATTGATGGGTCATACCTTTACTCCTTTAAGCAATCTGGTCATGATTACATGTACTGACTGACCACAGCTTTAATAAATCACAACATTTTCCCTCCCTATGACTTCTATTTTTCAGGTGATGCACCACAGAGCAGGTTTCTCATGTGGACGGTTTTGTTCATCACTTTGCTGCACGTTTATTAACCTCTGGCTCAAGCCTCTATTCACAACAACGAACCCTGACTAATTCTGATGACTTGTGACCCGGTCAGTCAATATGCGTCTCCCTCATGCTACCTGTATTATATGCTCCTTTACTTCTATCACAATGGCACCATATGTCTTACCTAATTGTCAATATGCACCCCAACCCAGTGCCCCTTATGGTTTATCATCCAGGCTGTCTACTTGTGCTGTGCAAGCACCCAAGCGGCAAATAGGCATGACTTTACAAGTATCTCCCTCCCGCACATCATTTGCATTGCGGATTGTCTGGTCTGCCATTATCTGGAAGAGCGACACCTGGTGGGCAGGTGAGGCAGGAACAGTATTGATTTATTTTGTGAAAACCATTCACTCCTGCGCTATTGCCACTGTGCAATCAGACTAATTTCTGCTGGTGCCCATAACATGTTTAGTGTCTGAAGACCCATGTGAAACCCACCAGGCTCCAGCTGCTTCAGTTTGGCCTTGATATAGACAACGGGAATTTCCCCCGGCTGCAAGACTCATACATGAGGTCAGCTAGTACATTGTCAAATAAGTGTCATGAATATTCATAACACTTACCTGGTTCATGTATGTTCTCAACTTTGTGCAAATAACAATTCACCACAATAAGCATATGCCACCAAAATGCACTTATCCCATTTTCTGCATCTTGCTTTTTCAGGATAAAGGGAATCTGAATGAAGACATTTCATTTTACATAACTATGTGGTCAAAATAACATTTTATAAGAAGACTATTTGGCTTGTCTTCTTAAAATTTCACGTTTGAGCTTCTCCTTCAAAATCTCATTGAAATAGACTACGCTGACATTCATATCCATTGTAGAGAGGCTTTTAATTTTGTAGTCATGTACCTGGTTTGAAGAATGGGTCCAGAATAATACCAGATTCTGTCTACTGATTTTGGGTGGGTGGTTTCCCCTTCTTCTTTTCATGGAACAGTCTTTTGATACATTATATAATGTAAAGGTAATAAAGATATATCACAGTTCCTATCTTCAGATATCACTCTAATGAGGGGCCACCTACCCTTAAAGACTACCCTATTTAAGATCTTTACATAGCATTTTGCATGTTATTTATACCTTCTACGGGATCACCTGTCTTGACAGATAATGATCTCGTCCTTTCTCAGAATGGTCTTTCAACCCAGGTTGCCCTGTAACCCAGAAACTGTTGACTCAGGGTTATGGTCATTTCATTTTTTACTTTATCATTTTTTTATTACCATTTTTCAGTTTTGTACTCGGATTCAGGGGTTTCAAAAAGAATAAAGCTACAAAGCTCCATTTTTGATGTGGGGCAAACTGACACGTGCCAGTGTCACAATACAATGATGATATTCCAGCTGTTTGACCCAGCAGCCAGCAAAAGCTGTCCATATTAATATGTTACACTAAACCACCGTGTGCAAGTATGGCTGCACCATATCCACCTCAACTACTCAATACGTACAGGCTGGGCAGGGAAACCTGATATTCTCTGCACTTCAACGTGCAATGCCATACTCTCCATTTAAATAGTTCTGAGATCATGTCCCCTAATTTCATTTTTTTTCATTCCCATCTATAGACCTGTTTGGCTGAACCACTGTACTGATAAGACCACACAGGACTGTATGTGTCTGTGCGGCCTGTTATGCCTGGTTCAACTATATCTGAACTGTAACCAATCCCCATCATACAAGCTGCCCCACCATTATGTGAATAAAATCCTACCAGGCAATATAATGAAACATTGCCATACAGCTGTCTGTAACAATTTATTGTGCCATTATACAAGTAAATGCAAGGTTTAAAGTGGTTTCTTAGGGCAATGACCTTTTCATTAGAGGTCTGTATAACATTCAAAATAAAATGTAACCAGGGAATTCAACATCTCAAGACAGGTTATGCTGCATTTCAGGGTGTTTTATATAGATTTCACAGTACCAAAGAAATATATCAACACTACAGTGCCAATTTTTTTTATCTTCACTCCAAATTTGTTATTTAATTCTCATGAAAGCTCACAATATTCTCTGTGGTCACCCCAATGATTACAATTGTACTAATTAGATATTTGCATGGGTACAATGACTCCCCCTGAAAATAATATTGTCCTAAGGCCAGAATCAAATGTTTATTTTCAATTTTATTCCATCTTCACGTGATGAGAATTCATTATATATATGACTGCACATGGCATATACATGAGAAACATCAGCTGCAGTTTGCCTGTAACAACAATCATTGTGCTGAATTAATATCATATCAGAACACCTACATATATTTGTACAGTAGTCTTCTGAAAAATGATGCCTAATCACTCAGAAAATATACATGCACACATATACGTGTACAATATCAAACTAGACTGATAGGACTGGCATACAAGTAGGGCTGAGTGTTTTATCCACAATTGAACTCCCTTTCATTTGCAACATCACGCAAAACGTCTGTCAACAATATGCAATCACCTGTCGATGATTAACATCACAGGCAGTTCAACTCTCACTTCTGCCTATTTTTTTCAGAGCAGAAGTTATAAAGGAAATATGATCTGTGCAAGTTTTTGCTTCATTGCTTGGTGACCACATTTCTTGTTCTCAGTGAGAGTACACAGAATGGACAAACAGCCCTTCGGCTATTGTCTTGCCAGGCTATGCCACTCGCAGACACAGTGCCACACATTTTTTTTGGGGGGGGGGGGTGCTGGGTGTTTTTGTTTTTTTATTCTTGTATTGCTGGGAATTAGAAAACACATAAAAAAAATTCATATGCTAACAGATTCTGAATCCATTCTCTTCTCAGCTCATCTAGATCTTTTGTGGAGACCTTTCAGCTACATCAGCCCTTGTGAAGCTGTTTTACTGCAATAAGAAAGATGGTGTCACGCGAAAGTTGACCCTAGTGGTTTGATGCACTTCAGTCAAGAAAGACACAAAGGTGGGTGTGAGTCAGCTAGAGGTATCTTATTTTATCACCTGCTGTGAAATTTCCCATGGATGACACTGGCATGCAAACATAACTTCCCAGGTGTCTGTTCTCATACATACATGAAAGAGTACACAACACTCTGAATGTTTTGTTCTCAAGAGGATTTACGTTTAATCTCTTCTCATTTCAGTTAATGTCCTGAAAATTTATTTTTTTCCCCCAAAAAGAATCCATCATAAAGGTACAAATAAAATCATCAGAGTGTCTTAGTTTGCTAAATGGGGTTAAGGTCACCGGGAAGCAAACCTATCTGAGTCCTCAAACCTGCTTTAACTGTGACAGGTTGAATCTACTGTATTCACTCATATTTTTCTTGTTGATATCTATGACCTTGAGAGAGGTCAAGGCCACCAGGAAGCACACTTCAAGGTACTCAAAAGATGCTTTAGCTGTGATGGTTTGATGATTGCTTACCTTTTTTTTCATGAAGATATAGTGCTTACATTTTCATTCAATACATACGTCTTTGAAAAAAGAGGTCAAGGTCACCAGGGAGTTAACTTATCCAAAGTCTTCACACGATATTTCAGCTGTGAAGGTTTGACTGTTGTATCGACATTTGGTGAAAAGTTATTGCATTTTTGATACACACATACCGTAAAACCTCCATGTACCAAACACCCTTTGGACTGGAAAAAAGTGTTTGGTATAGGGAGGTTTGATAACATTGAAAGTATATATTTGGGACCGAGAAATGGTGTTCAGTATAGAGAGGTGTTCAGTATATGGAGGTGTTCGGTTAGAGAGATTTTACTGTATATGATGACAACACCCTTTCAACTCAGTCAGCCAAGGGATAAAAAGCTGTTTCCCACATATATAATCATGGTTCTTAAGTTGGTGAAGCATCTCTGTGGCCCTTCATAGGGGTTAGGGTACTACTGTGTTGCAATATGTGGATTACAGTGGATCCTCTTTACAGTAACCACCTAAAAATGGTCATAAAATCAGGCAGTCAGAAGAGATCGACATGGTAAAGATGACACTAAGAACCTGAATAATGTAATCTTAAAAGCCACTTGCTTTCTAATTCTAGAAAGAGGAATGTCAAGTGGCACGGAAAGGACAGTACATGTGCCAGGACCTGACAGATATGGTCTTAATATGGTAAATTGCTTTAATTTTGCTGTATTCTTATTTTCACTTATTTCACAGATGACACAAAACTGTGAAAAATGAACACAGTGAAATAATATTTTAACATTGTTTGAATAAGAATTATGTCCAAAGTAGTGAAATTAAGAAAACAATGTCATGTCAAAAATTCAAAAACCAGGATAATGTACACATGAGAAAATAAAGCAATTTACAGCAGGTAAGTACGTTTCTCAGTGCTGGGACTGCTGTCAATGTCACAGCTGAGGGTGACTGACATTCACTCCACTTCCCTTTTCATTTTTCAGTAAAACAGAGCTTAACATACAGACTTGTCACCACATGCAGATTCAGCAATTTTCAACAAACCCAGACAAGTCCAATGTTAATATTCCTATTTGCCCCTGAATTGCCCATCTCAATCTAAAATTTACTTCTCCTAAGCACTCTTTTATGTCCAGCCCTGAAAATATATCACAATCTCCATAAAATGTGAGACTACCAGCATGGAAGAGACACACCCACTCTGTACAAATCCCTGCCACCTGATATGCAGCTATTCCACCTCTCACAGCAGTCTTTACCCTTCCTCCCTTGAATCTAGTCTAAATTTATGGCCGAGTCAACAGCTTTCCTTGGCAGAGGTTAGGTGCTATGCTGAGCAAAGCTGCTGACCTGTGGCATGACATCTTGATAGCTCACATCTCAAATTCTTTTCCATTACTAGGGAAATTCACCACACTGAAGCAGATATTTGACCAGGGCCACTTTTGGCCAGCTTAATTGGGGAAAGGGTTAAAGATCCACTTTCCCCGTGGGTTATGTGTTACTGCATGTGGTTCTGTTACTAAACTGGTTGAGCTCTCTATATAACACAGTTGCATTCATGATGGTCCCACCATTATCACCACCGTACAGGTGCAAAACGATGTGGTGTTTTATCATTCCTATGTACACAAGCCAAGCATTTCCCCCAGGCTCCAAGAAAAAATTAGCCACGGAAATGTCTCTATTCTGTACTTCAGTGATGTGTGCCCGGAGAGAGCAAAACAGCCCTGGAGGAACCCCTTAATCAGTCTCTCTGTCTTCATAGTCATTATTTAAGTCATAAAATCTTTGTTTGATCAATTCAAAACACATCAAATCAAAAGATCACTTCCTAACATGTCTAATGACTATTGCAGTTACTGGTAAAGACTGCTTCCTAACATGTCTAATGACTGTCACAGTTATTGGTAAAGACTGCTTCCTAACATGTCTAATGACTGTCACAGTTACTGGTAAAGACTGCTTCCTAACATGTCTAATGACTGTCACAGTTATTGGTAAAGACTGCTTCCTAACATGTCTAATGACTGTCACAGTTATTGGTAAAGACTGCTTCCTAACATGTCTAATGACTGTCACAGTTACTGGTAAAGACTGCTTCCTAACATGTCTAATGACTGTCACAGTTACTGGTAAAGACTGCTTCCTAACATGTCTAATGACTGTCACAGTTACTGGTAAAGACTGCTTCCTAACATGTCTAATGACAGTCACAGTTACTGGTAAAGATTGCTTCCTAACATGTCTAATGACTGTTGCAGTTACTGGTAAAGGCTGCTTCCTTACGTGAATTACAGTTACCAGTAAAAACTGTCATCTTGCACTCATCTGGTTGCACTGGTAAAGACTGCTATCTGGTACCTATCTAGTTGTTTTTATGTCTGTTACAGGTACTGGTTCAGACAGCTGTCCAGTTTTCATCTAGTTGCACTTTGGATAGTCTCTATATACACACAGATTTCTGATGAAAAGAATAATCTGGGATAATGAGGCAGCAGAAACTCCTTTGAGACACATAGATCAACGTGCAGCCTTTTCAGCATATGGGCATAAAACCAAAGGGCTGTGACAGACCCACCTATAATGAGGACTTGACATTAAGATTCTTACCAACCTGTCTGAAAACTAATATTCCGCAATCTGGGACAGGTTAATAGTTCAATTTTTATAAAATCCTGTCACTTGCACTTGTTATGTCATGAAAGTTAACTGTCTCAAACAGGCAGCAGACTATACACATACTAGTTTAATGAAATTTGGAATTTGTAAATATGCATGGTTTAAAACAAACGCTATCTATGCTTGCGTACTTTCATAGCTGCACTTTACAAGATCAAAATAACTGGACATCACAGAGACACTGTATACACAATAGAATCTCTCCATAAGGAGAGAACCTCCCATTAAGACCAATTGTGTTCATTCCTTGGGTGGTTTTAATAGAGAGATTCCATTGTCTCTAATAAAATGTTTTTCACTCAGAACCATTATCAAGTAGTGTATAGAAGAACTCCATTTTAATACTCATCCTTCCGACAAGCAGTATATCAATTCATAATTCCTGGCAATAGAATTGCTCATGAAAATAAAAGCAGCCTACGCACAGAATAAACACTGCTCGACCACATAGCTACCTTGGAATCCAGAATTACTTCCACTTTAAATGCAACTGAAGTAGCAACTCAACTTGGAATTACAAGCCTGCATTCATTATAGCTCTAATTGGCTCCTACAGATGCATGGAAAATTTTAATCTGTTGATCAGCTGCCATTGTTGCTTGCTGGTCACAATTTAATGACTCAATGAACATGAATAAGGAACTGAGCTGAACATCTGATTTTTTTGTTTGTCGTGGTAAGACTGCCAACAGCCACAATGCAGCCCCCTGGTGGGATGTAGACTGATATTATCAGTCATGCATGTTTTGCAAAGAAGTTCAGAGAGTGTTAACTCATTCCACCCTGATAAAAGACCAAGTCAACAGCTTTCCTTGGCGCGCTCTGGGTGCCATGTGCCAAGAGTGCGCCAAGGAAAGCTGCTGACCATGGACATATAATTTGAATGATCTTCCATGCGAGTTTCATCCAAAATTTTGAAAAAAAGATCTCTAAATTAGTAAAATACCATTAGCAGACGATATTTAGATATTAGCAGGAAAAAGGGTCATTAAGGTGGAATGAGTTAAATAGCCTTTGCAATTACATCTTGAAAATATGTGCGAGTTGAAGCTCTGAATCTATAACAAATTTACATTAAAAATTTTGAAATTTTATCGATAAAAGGCTGATGAATGTTCTTGTAACTCATTCCATACCAGTCCCTGATTTTTCCGTATATTTACTTAAGTAGCCAATTGCATATTTAAATTCTTCATAGAAAGAGCTTTCATTCAAGTACCAACATGCCTATAGTCTTAAGTCAGTGGTTCTGGCACTGCCCAAGGCCTGTCACCATAGTATGGAATGAGTTAATTTTTATTTTTTTAACGATAGATGTCAGAGGTATCTGCATTGAAAGAGAAATGATGTAGCACTCAACTACTTCAGTGATGTAGTGTCCTGTTAAATATAGTTGTCTGTTTCTCAAATCTATTACATTGTGCACAAGAATAATAATAATCCATGAGGTAATTACTTTCTTTAAGATGGGACCAAAGGTGGCCCAAATTATGTCCTCATGGTCCCAGCCTCCAAACATGAAAAATCCTCCTCCTTGATTTTCTCACACTTGCCATATAACAATATTTTCATATCTAAAATCACAATGTCTGTGAATAAATGTACATAAATAACTTTAATAATCAATATTACCCTTTCATATCCTTCAATAAAACTTTATAAAAAAAAAGTCTTGTTTTAATGACAACTCCTGTCAAAGCCATGTGGATCAATTTTTCCATTGTTTCACGCAATTTATCATTATTATCACAATTCCTGTCGAAGCTATACACGTGAGTCAACTTTTTCATTGTTTCCGATCTGGGTGATACAAGCCAACATAAAAACCCATGCCAGACTGACTGAATACACAATATGCGTTATGCACACAAAATATAAAAGTTTAACCCCTGGCCTCCCAGTTGCCGGGTCAGAGGTCAGTAGGAGTGTATGGACATAAAAGGCATACCATGTCCAGCGGGCAGGTAGCCACCAGGACAACTTGTTTAGATGTGCCTCCAGCCCTGGGTCACCATCACAGTCAATCCGGTCCTCCTGCGGCCAGTCTGCAGGTCACGCAGGAGGTTACCAATAACAATGCAGTCAAACCTGTGGACTCAGACCACTGCGTTGGGACATCATCAGCTATTTTAGATCTTGGTTCCTCAAACATCACACACACACATATATGTACATCCCTATAAAACATACATATACATTTATCTATGTATGATACACACCTGTACATACATATATATTGAACCAAACAACAATCAGAGAACATACTTGCATGCCAGGAAAAGATGTTTTCATAACCAGGTTTTATTGTACACTAGACTAGTTATGCTGTTGTGTTGTTTTATGGTTGTCTATGTCATCAAGTCATGATGTTAAGCTTATTCACCATGATGAGCTGCAACTGAAAAGTAAACACTAGCACGTTTATTACATATGGGTACATAAATTGGCTGCCAGGCGCATTTTGTCAGTTCCTGATATGAAACATAGACTCTGAAACTGATCCAAATGCCATTTTTAAAGCCTTGTCCCACTACAGGTCTTGCAAGCTCATCTATTGTGTTAATGGAGATACTCTCTTTTCACAGGAAGATGACAATGACTTAGATTTGGACTTGGATGCATGGTAGTCTCTCAAAACATCTTTAACCATTAAAATGCAGAACTATATGACAACACCTCAATAGTAAAATGCAGAACTCCCTGATAAAGGCTGCCTAATAAATGCAGAACTCCATGATAACGGCTCCCTAGTAAAATGCGGAACTCCATGATAACCGCTCCCTAGTAAAATGCAGAACCCCATGATAATGATTCCCCAGTAAAGTGTGTAGCACTGTTTTATGCTAACAGCTTTCCTTGGTGCAGTTGGGCAGATTGTACCCAACCTGCACCAAGGAAAACTGTTGACCTCGGGCATGCTATCATTATTGGTATCATATACAATTCTCAGCAAAAAATGTTTTATGTTGACAAGTATTTTATGTGAAAAGATTGAAGCAGATGACAATTTAAAGGCACTTTGAGCAGGAAAGGCTTAAGACAGAATTACAGTCAAATCAACCCAAGGCAAGGAAAGCTGTTGACCCTGGGTGCTTCATGTTGAGGGTCTCCTATGCACTTTCCATTCAAACCATTCTTTTTTACTGTTGAAAATGGTCAAAAGCATTGAAGCAGATGACATTGGGCCACCAGTTGGCTTTGGCCAGTTCAATACAGAAAGGGTCAAAACCTTCCTCACATTACTCGTTAGGCCTAGATACAAATGTCCCAGCATGGACTGTCAACTGGTTGACAAGTCAGGTTTGTCAATTCTCATCTCAGCAGATATCAAAACACGGGGAAAGGTACTGACTCCAACCTTTTTTAAATGGCCATGCACACAACGCACCATTCAGTTTTGATTAAACCACTTGACTGTTGAGTTGAAAGATTTCAACTCTCTGTACTGCTGGGCATAAGACTAGAGTTATGCTCAACCTGTGGTCAATCATTACTCATTAGCCTCTGATGAGTCCAGTGAAGGACGAAACGCGTCAGGCTTATTTGGCACACCGTGTATCTATTCTTATCAACACTTGCCTAGTCTTCTCATTGCTTTTTTAAGTGGGACTAAGATTTACCAGGTAACTTCATAGATAATGCCAATTTGACTGGACCTTTCCAAGCAAGGTTAACATTAACCAGAACACCTGATAGGTTACCCTAGTTGGACCAAACCTTTTTAATCAGGACAAGTACTGATAAGACGACAGTTTAATCAATTTTCGATTTTTTTAACCAGGATTGACATTAACCAGATTACCTGACAGGTTAGCCTGATCTGACTGGACCTTTTCAAGCAGGACTGACAGGTTACCAGACAGGTTACAATAGTTGAGCCAATGAACACAACACATGTTCTGTCATGGTGTAAAGAGGGAAGTAAAGATGGGAGCAGGAAGGAAGACGTCTGACAATCTGCGGGTACAGCGTGCATGCCTTAAGCCAAGCAAGACTGGGGTAATTCAGCTTATCTCCACTTGTATGTGGTCCTCATAGTGCTTCAAAATCAATGTAAATGCACAAATAAAATAGGGATATGTCTATATTCTGTCTTCTTAGCTTAAGTGTTAACCCATACCATGATGTTCATGCAACTTTGTCCCAATATTCTCTCGGGCTTGTGTTTTAACTTTCTCATATTTCCCACAGCAGGCCTTTGGCGTGGTATTTGTAAAGTTTTGTGAAGGATAAGCTGGCACATCTATCATCCAGTTCAACTTTTTTCCCCTCTGAGGCTTTCACATGGGACTCCACAAGGAATGCTGACAATGTGCAGCTAGCTAAACCTTGGGCGAGCTTAAGGCAGTCAAAGTCGACCGAGCCCTGACCCCTACATCCCATGAAATTCCACTGACATAATCAATCCTTTCTAGCGACTAATCATTTGAGAAGTGATGTCTGATAATTATCAGCCGATGACAAAACTCACCTGAACCTTACTTTCTATTGTCCACTGTTACACCGATCTGAGCTCAGGGGTAGCTGGGCCACATGACAGTGTTGGCAAGGGGCAGAGAGGTCACTCTCTTCATCCAGACCACTTGGCAGTAGATATGTCAACATCAGACATACAATAAGCAGAAAAATACACTACATTGTCTGTCAATACTTTCACTCTGTCCTTCTCATCCACAATGAAAACATGGAGTGAAAAAGATAATTGTTTTCACTGTATCTCACTTTCCGTTCTCAACATGCAGACTGAACTTGACATGTCTCTTTTTCACAAGTATATTTTTGTTTTCATCAATTTAAAGCCTACCTGCAATAATATTGCACAATATAATTTGTTTACATGTAAAGGAGTAAATGCTTAGTAAACAATTTTTGGTCGTTTCTGGCAGGTGGGGTCAGGGGGAGAAGGTGGGATATGAAAAGAAAAGGCACGCTGGGGGCTATATAGCATATGTACTTCCACAGATTATCAAATGGTTGCAATAACATCAGGGGCAAGTCACTGTTCTTATCTGAACTTGTTCTATACTATTTAGAAGTCATGTTTGGTTTGATAAGTATTCTACATTCATATTGAAGCTCTGCATTTATAAGCAAAACTTCACTTATTTAGCTAACTCATCATTTGCATTATTATGCGGGTTGTCTTTGCTGAATATCTAGTTTAGACAAGGAGCTCCTACTCAGAGAGACATGTATGGGTACAGACTTCGAAACATGTCGTGAGTAGTTACCTGCTGAAAACCCTTTAATTTATTTGGGCTAATACAGGCCGTATCAAAATTCTACAGAGAAACGTGTGCCAAATGGACAACAGTAGCTCCACATGTATATAGGTTAGACAGTGACAGGCTAGCCTACGGAGAGTTAAGAGTTCGGACTGTGGAATAGGGTAATGACTACTAGGAAGTGGTTCTGAGCAAAAAGACACAAATACAACTGGATATGATTGATGATTGATGGCATATATATATA
Source organism: Hermodice carunculata (assembly GCA_964020975.1). Classification (NCBI taxonomy): domain Eukaryota; kingdom Metazoa; phylum Annelida; class Polychaeta; order Eunicida; family Amphinomidae; genus Hermodice; species Hermodice carunculata. The sequence goes on from OZ026625.1 coordinate 50,381,919, forward strand.
TATATATATATATATATATATATATATATATATATATATGTACACAATGCCTGGTAAAACAATGAACTTTGAATGTAAGTATCTCTGTACAACAAACCAGTTACTGAAAATAATTCAGTACAATAAACTGGTTATTGCAAGTATATTTACAATGAACCAGTTATTGTAAGTATCTCAGTACATGTACCGGCCATACGCTGGTTATGTGTATCTGTCCAATGAAGCAGTTATTGTAAATATCTATGTACAATGAGCTGGTTATTGTTAAGTACGAACTAAAATGTTCAAACTTGTTGACAAAAGAAACTTTCAAATTTCACTAATATTTTGGAAATGTAAAATGACATCCATGTATTTTGTGTTTGATATTTCCTGATTTGGCCTTAAAGAATCAAGTTAATTTGTTGAGTGAAGTAGAAAAACCTGGTAGCTTGGACTGTTTTTCCATACTGGACAATGAACTATTGATTTTGGAGAGTTCAAACCAAAAACAACACCCCATTCTAGTCACATGACCATGTCTTTTGTCTTTCAACCAATTACAAGATAGAGCTCTGCTCCTAGTGAACTGCCTCTGCATTATTGCTACAAGCCATATACAATGTACATAAAGGGACCATGCTACCCTCTTGATGATGTCATGAACAACTAATGTAACAAATACAATGCTACCTTTTTTCCAAAGGGTGTAGTGAAAACCACATTTACATGTTACAATTTATGGACATTTATTCACTTTTCACCAGAAGTATTCTAGGCATGCTATTTTAGACTGCACAAAATACAAAACCAGGCTTTCAGACTTGGCAAAATACAACTGGAATGATCTTCACACTTGTTTAATTTTGTGATGCAGCTGACCTGAAAAATGCTTTTAAGTCCATTGTTTCTAACAATGAACAGTGCAGCACTTTGTTACTAAAATAATGCTTCTGTAAACATGAAAGAAACAGAGTCTCACATGGCTTGGAGTGAAATCCGGTGTTTCCTGTCACTCAGAAATACATTTGTTGCTTAAAATTATTCAAGGCTCACTGATAAATGCAGTCCCTCATGACAGGATGCCCCTTACTCCTTCTCTGTATCTCATCCTGCTAAGTCATGAGTGTCCCCGCCCTTTGATGACTTGTAAAAGTTCTGCAGACTACACCCATAATTGTATGTTACCATGGTTACCAAGAAAACTGAAAATGTTGGGCAATTAAGTCTGTCAACAGACTAGAGACATATTTGTACCTGTTACCATGGTTACCAAGGAAACTGATTCAGGTAAAATGACTTCTGTAAAAGTGTCCCACATACCTTTGCATCTTTGTTCACACATCAAAATGCTGAATGCAAAAATGTGTATACATTGTAATTTTTGGTGCATTTTGGGTGGCCTCACAAGAGGACCACTGTACATCGTAATTATGGCGACTCTTGTTATTTTCACTCACCCTTCATCAACCTTTCATGGCAAGTGATTTTTAATTACTAGTAAATATTAAAAGGAATATTCAAATATCTATATGGGGTGGTCTTAAGAAGTCCCACATGTGTGGTACTTCCTGGCAGATGGCCTAAAAAGGTGGGACTGGTAAATGTGATTCAAGAAGTCAAATCTTAAATGTTCCCTAAACAGTTTGCATAACCGGATGACTCCTCGTTCTATCCAGAAGTAATCACATGATGCCTTACGTACACACACTTTATTGAATATTTGTCACAAGAAGCGTATTGCGTCTTACAGAATGAGGGTTGTACAGTAGTTTGCGAACGTAACACAGACTGGAGCTACCAAAGCTCCCCACAAAAATCTGTAAATAGGACTATTTATATGGTACACAGAAATTGTATAAATTAGTAACTGTTCAAAGTTCCTTGCAACGTTTTGCCTGGACAACAATCATATTACATCTTGAAAGCATCTTAAAATTGGGCGGGAAGAAATCAATTTTGCCAGGTATTGAAAACAAAACCAACAGCCACATTGTTTGCCTCCGTCAGGAAATGGAGGATATATGGAACTTAAATTGTTCTGTTCGCATGGCAAACGCAAGTCAAGCAGATTCTGAACATCAACATGGTAAGTCCTCTTCACATGTCCCGCCCCCTTTAAGAAAGATGTTTAGACAGATTCTATGGTATTGCTTGCAATATTTAGAAATCAGGAAAGAGTTATAGAGGAAAAAATGAAAGAATTATACTGACATTTCATATATTCTGGTCCTGGATGAGGCACATCTGTGTGTCAAGATCAAAAGTTATGCGGCTGACATCTTTGGACTGCTCACCTGCAGCTCAACAAACTGGATTACATGTACAAACAAGCCTAATATATCTGACCTGATAATCACTCCTAACACGACCTAGATCTATCGGCGTATCTGTGCTCATCATGAGTCACAACGTTTCAGAGAAGATTTCTTCCCAAAGTGACAGTTTCATATTTCTTATAATTGAGAACCTTTAGATCTGCTTGCACAAAACTCTCTGATGCAAACAAAATATGAGAGTAACTTAAACATGGAAGTCTCCTCCATAGTGGTGAGGGTAGCCTGGCGCAGACATGATCCTCCAAAAGTCTTTCAACAACTACACTTGACTTACCCACCTATCGAACTCTCGATTTTCTGTAGGCCTACAGATAATAAGAATTAAGTTTCGTCTGCTTTGGAGTGCAAAACACTTGACCCAAGTTTTACTGGCCAAACAACTAGCTAAATACCCTCACTTGTCACATTTATATCCAAAGTGGATCCATACACAAAACAGCTCAGCATATCTGCATTATCTTTTGCTATATTTCAGCTCATACTTTCAACCTTATTAACCATACCATGATCGCTGTAACCAGATGACTTTGTGACTATAACATTACAATATTATCCTTCCTATCTCCATTTCTGGTGACTTTTTCAGTGCCATGCTTTTACCTCATTTAAAACTTCCCGCTTCCGTCTGCAGCGAAAGGAGATTTCCGCTTTTTCCCGCTCTCACAGTTCCATGTGTTAAAAGCATAGGCTAAACATCAGCAGATAAATTCCGGTACCAAAAAAAAAAAAAAAAAATGCACGCACACCACACACGCAGTGCACTTCCTGTCCAAACATGTGGTCTACTACTTCTAAAACAGTATCAAAGCCTGTCATTTCTGCATATTTCTTTGGTGTAATTCAGGTATATTTTAAGTTTGTTGTGAGAAAATGGTAAACAAATACCTAACTGGTCTGCTAAAATGATACACAGATAGTATATTGTGCATGTAGCTTGACTTTCTGCGTTGGCCACAGTCTTTCTGTGTACGCTTTATGCTCTACCTTCACATTCCACACTTCATCTTTAAAACTGCAAAAACAGATGCATTTTCACTGATGCAGAAAAATCTGGGCATGCCTTTAAAAGATATTTTGAACTATAGTCCACTGGTAATTTCCTGGTGATACCTACAGAGAATTTACAGTAATAATCTGATTGAAGTTGGTGCAGGGACCTAAATCACCTAGCAGCCTATGCTGAAGTTGACACAGTTTGTCTTGATGCTTTATGGACACAAGATAAAGATTCATCTAGAACAGGGGAACCACAATAACATTTTAACAGCTTTGCTTTTGTTCTTAATTTGTGTACATGTATGTTAAGAGAATTTGGAGACCTGAAGAACTGCATGAAAAGCTACCAAACTTTGAATGCCCCTTGAAAAATGTAATCCAGACTGTCTGATCAGTAATATTCATATATTAATGCAGCATAGGAGATCAGATTTTATAAGTGTATGGTAATTTTTACCACTTGTAATATAAAAACCTAGCAGTACTGTTGGACCTATATCAACTATCAGGGCAGCCTTCTCCCCTTAGCTCCATCTTTCACTCAGCAGGGGTGCTGGCAGCCCCAATGCAGGTCCAACTGGTCCTGCCACATATTTCATAGCCTGGGGGTGATGTCAGTGTCTGATACAAATTTCCTATTCTGGGGCCCAGTGCCAACAACAACAACAAATTTCAAGCTGTTGTATTACATTTTTAGGTAATGCTTACACTGCACCTAGCAAAATATTATGAACAATCACCGAACAACCGCGGCTATGAAGCTATGCCATACCAGGGATGTGGGTCCTTTTGTGAACCCTGCCAAATGCAGTGTGAGTGACCAGCAGCATCTACTGCAGATGTGCATCTATAGCACATCCCTGGCCATACTCAGCCTATGCTCTTTCTGCGGCCCAAGTTAACCCTCCACTCTAGACAAGTTGAAATCAAATGCTGTGTGTGTGTTGACTTTACTACAAAATAACTGTACACGATTGCTTCGCTCTCGATAATATCTTTCAGCAATTTTTATTCGGGAAGGGTGGCTTGAAACTTTTTTTTATTATTAAATGCCTCATAAAAATATTTCGGTCGTGACTTGGGCCTTTTCAGTCAGGTCAGTGGGTTATCGGAACCACACATATAATTTCTTTATGCCTTAGGTAGCTTGGGCATTTGTTGAAACATGTTTAAAATAGATGTTTTTTCCCCGTTTACACATTACCTCCTTTGACTTCAGTTTAATTTGTTACCTGGGCAAATTTGAAGGCACTTGTTGCAATTTAACAAACGACATGGGGTCACTCCATGTTAATCTGAGCTAATTTGAATGGCCGTGACACCTACTTTTTTGGCGAATTGTGATACAGTACCAGTTATCTTTTACATTGTAATATGTTTCCAATGGTAAATTTTATCCTTTATGACAAATAAACAACAGTGCAGTATATTTTTTATTCTTTAACCCACGTTACTGGCTCAACACATGCCCTGATGTATGGCCAAGCTGTACATGATATAACAGTGGTGGAAGACATTCCAAGATGTACAGTTATATACAGACACACGTAAGCATATAAATCTTGTATGAATAGTAACAAAAACAATAAAACACTGCATTATATTAAGACTGTAATACATGTTTGATGGTTTCCTGCTGAAGACCTGTTTATAACTTCATTTGGCTGCTGAAGCCTTGAATTTTCAAAATTTTGAATCGAATGTGATAATGTTGATTATTACTAATTCATAGGTTTAGACAGAGACAGTGACTGGGTTGGCTATGAAGCACAGAGATTGGATTTTGATATTTGGGGGGGGGTCAGTGCTCCACAGAAGATGTGGCACTGTTGCTCCAATTTGTGTAACTGCTAAAATATAACAATGGTAACACAGAATTAACATGTTAATATCAGTACAGTTGTCCTTCTCTTTTTGACCACAACTAGATTTGGTCCTAAACTGGTCTCTCCAAAAGAGGTGTTCTCCCATTACAGGTGCAGTAACATGGAAGCGATAGCACCCCGGACCTCATAAATGTGACCTCTCTTTAGAGTGGTCTCTGGTGACAGGGACTATTGTATTACATTCAGAATACCAACTCTGAAACACAATGTTGTGTTTTCATGATACCCCTCATACAGAGGTTTTATTTATAATGGGTGGTTGGATCCCAAATTTGACTATTGTGTACATCTTTTCAGATTTCCTTGCTGAAATCCCGTAGTTTTATAGCCCCATTACAACCTAATGTACTCCATGCACCAGACTATCTGCTTTGTGAAGAGGGTACACTGTACATATAGATTACTGGGGCACACATATCCATTCAGTTCACATAAGTAGAGTTTCAAAGTGCTTAATCATAATAAGATCAAGTAAAACGGATATGAACTCAAGGTATTGTCAGTGCACACCAGATTTCCTGCATTTCAGTTACAGTTGACAATATACTTTTTTCTGGTAAAGGCACCAACACAGCCACACAAGAACAAAATTATTGTCACCTCCACCAATTAACCCTTCCCTCCCTTGAATTAAGACCTTTCCTCTCTTGAATTAAAACTGAGTCAACAGCTTTCCTTGGCAAAGGTTGGGAATTATGTCAAGGTAAGCTGTTGACCTGGGGCATGTGATCTTGATAGGTGTCATCTATAATTCTCAATCAAATTATTTTTCATAACTGTTAAAATCAGTTGAAAATACTGACGCAGATGACATTTACCACCAGGCAATTTTGGCCCGTTTCAGGGGGCAAGGGTTAAACAATATACCAGCTGGCAAGCCCATAGCATGACATTTTATGTTTCCTTTACACATATGTACCAGGGATATTCATACATTATTTTTGAATGGCAAACTTAATGAGCTTTAATTTATATGTCTGCCATAACAATTAATCTTAAGCACCCCCGCATGAAAGTTCATTTATTGTTGATGTGTTTTCATTTTGCCTAATAACTATGATGAACAAAAACCCTGAGGGGAAAAATAAAAACAAAACTCCAAGAGGACTATGACAGTCCTGTACTCAATCTGAGAGCTGATCTAGCATGTACAATCTGAAGTGCCTCTATAACCTAAGGAATTAGACCAGTTATGCATGCACAGTTTCAATCCAAACTTCATAGAGGATCATTATGTGCATTATTTGTCCCGGCACAAATATTTCTTGACTTATCAAGTGAAGAGTAGGATGACCATGATCTTTGAAATTAGATAAGACATCAGTGTCCCTACAGGTACTAACCATACTAACAAGTACACTTACTGACCATTACAAATTTTCAATGACAAAAGTTCTGAGTTAAAAAATAGCTGTGCCATCTTAGCACAGACCAAGTCAATGTAATTTCCTAACAATTCTGAAGAGAATGGCAGTTTCAGAAAGGGCTAAAATTATATTAATATTCACAAATATACATTAAGAAATCTTTTGGCACCTGCTCAACAAATTAAGCTGTAGTCACAGGAATTACAGATGGTCACTGTAAGTGAAGCTAGATGTCCCTTACTTATTTTATGTTCCGAACCAGCGGGACTCGAACCTGCAACCTTTGGCACCAGTCGCCTAGCTGATATGGGAAACACATATCCACTCGACCAAATCCCCATCCTTAAAAAGAATGGTTCAATGGAGGTAGTTATTTGCGAGTGCCATATCAACACGGTTATGCAGTACATTTACTGAGTCGGCATTTATTTTCAGAATCAGGGATTTAAATGCACCAGCATTAAGGAAATGCCGAAAATATATATTTTATATTCGGAACATAAAATATCTTTGTCTAGTTTGCCACGTTTTTGCCGGATTCAGACACTCGGCACCCCACGGAAAAAGTAAAGAAGTTTTTTGGGGTAATTGGCCTGACAGACAACCACAGCGATTGGTAGCAGCCCAGTTTTGCTACTAAGTTTGAAGCGGATCTGGCTGACAGTTTGAAGTAAAAAATGTGAATTGTGGACAGGCGGACAACTGACCATCCTATTAGCTGACTGACAAATCAGCTGTCATACAAGAGGCCATAATATAGGCTGGTGAGCCTATTGGTCAATTGTATTTCCAAATAAAATATGTTTAAATCAAATCAGCTGAGCTAAAAAGACACTGAAACATAACCTATTCACTACTAATTTTATCAACCTATGTCTTGGAAAAACTTGAAAGTGTAATTGTGAAGGGATGGATAATGAACAGCCATCCAAAATAGAATTCTAGCCAAGAAAAATTATTAATAGTACTGTGTCAGAAACTCTAACAGAACTAATGAATTAATGCCAACTTATTTCAAAGTTTCTGGGAAATATATATCAAAATGTGAAAATTATCTGATTTAATATTGTCCTGATCATAAGAATTGAAATATGTTTTTATTAACAAAAATTGTTTGTCATATAACAAAATTGCTACCATGTATGTATTTGACATTTAAGCAAATGTTTTCTCAGACGTATTTTGCTTTGATCTAATTCTGCCTTAGTGTAACTTTATATCCTGCTTCTGTGAATTTCAATGCAATTTCCACTGATACTGTAAACTTACTTTACTGACACACATTTTCTGTATTTATGCCCAAGATGAGAACACATACAAGACAAGGTTTTACCATATCATGTGGATCTGTATATGTGTGCATATAGTGTATAATCATTTATATTCCCAGGCGCAAAATTTCCCGAATACACTCGAAATCAGAATTTCATTAGGTTTGTTTTCCCAATTTTATGCAGGCTTACATTCCACATTCAATGTGTTACAATTTTCCCGAGTTTAATATTCCTGAACTGGGTTTCCTTGGGAAAATTTGGGTATATTTATGCTTTATGAAAATTTATGATTATATGGTAAATCAATTATCTCAGACACTGATAAATATGCTTGTAGCTGAAAACCCTGCCAAATTCACACCAATGAAATTGGCATGCTCTGGATGAAAGCATTTGTGGATGCTGTCTCAGATATTTAATTTTTAGCAATCTAGACTTTTTCACTTTTCATGTCAGTGGGTATGGCAAATACAGCTTTCCAAACTTCTTTAACTCATTCCATACCAGTCCCTGATTTTTCTGTATATTTATATAGATTTAAGGGAACAATTGCATATTTAAATTCTTCATGAAAAGACCTTTCGTTCAAGTACCAACAAGCCTATAGTCTTAAGTCAGTGGTTCTGGAACTGCCTGGCAAGTCATGCTGCAGGCAGTGCCAGAACCACTGACCAAGACCTGTGACCATAGTATGGAATGAGTTAAAATTGAAAAAAAAAAACATATAATCACATTGCCTGAGACAATAGCCTGTTTCCTTAGTGTCCCTTTCAAGTGCCCCAGCCCCCAACTTTCTGGTACAAAAGTTCTGAAGTATAGCAAAATTGTACATATTTGATGATGACAATTACCAGTTGATACAGACGAAACGTTCCAAATTTAGGTCTACATTTGGAGCTCAGTGCAATTATATTTCCAAGGTGCCTTGGGTGCTAAGGGGAATATGGCATTGATTTGAATCATACTTTGATCAGCTTTCATAGAATTTTGGCCTTAGGTCCCAAAGTAATCCATTAGCTAAAGCCAATATCCATTAGGAGATAATGTTCCTTGGGGGCTTGTTTATATTGACCAGAACTGTCCTGGGGTGGGGGGACTATCTATGGAGGCAATAACATTATGATGCTGTGAAACCTCTGACATAAGACCACTGTACTGAAGGATCACCTGCTATTCCTGTTGACTTTCAGAGGCTCAAAAGGTCATCTTGTAAGTTTCTGATGCCTCTTGTGAAAAATAACCTGTTACATGTATCTGCCAAGTGAGATCCTCTTTACATGGTAAAAGGGTGGTCTTAAAGCACAGGTTTTAGTATGCAAGGCTGCATCCTTAGTAAAACTGTTTATACCATATATATCCCCTATGACAGACCACTATTTGATCATTCCTAGGTCTTCCAAGACAGGTTTGACTGTGGCTCAGATGCTGAAAGATCTTAAACAAGAGGACCATGATGGTCCTGTGCTAGGTCTAAGTTTGACCTTCTGAGAGTTCTCAAGTTGTTAATGTTTCAGTGTGTCCCTAGCACAGGACCATGTAAATGTCAAGTTTTGGCTGAAGTAGTTCTTAGGTTATCAGCTATATAGAGATCTAAATTCACTACACTGGCCCTGTGACCTTCAGAAAGAGGTCAAGGTTACCCATAAATTGTGTTGGTCTTGCACTCTTGCCCAGAAGTGTCCCTATGCACCTTATGTCCATATACACATTTGTGTAAAGTTTCACAAATCTAAGTCCAAGGATAATAGAGTTAGAACCTAGAGATGAAGTGTAATAGCAAATATGTTACCTTGACCTCAAGTTTGACCTTCCAAGGTCAAGATTAACTGCAACAAATGAAATCCCACAGGTATTTTCCACTTATGTTTTATAGTTACTATGGGTCTGGATCCACCATTATCAAGATAAAAGCCAACACAATTAGTTTGACCTGTTATGATCACTCAGGATCAAAATCAACTGTACCAATCAAAAGCCCATAGGTTTATTAGATACTATGGGCCTAGGATACATCATTGTGAAGATACACGCCAGTTTGTAAAATTTGCTCAGTCAGTAGAAGAATGAAATGAATTTCAATTTAAAATTCATTAAAAATCCCAAAATCAACAGAGTATGACCATTTGAGTATATTTGGCACAGACTCACCCAAGGTACATCCCAATAAATCTGGTCAGTAGTTTTGGAGGAGACGCAGAAAATTTAAATTACCATATAGCAACCTCCATACACTTACATAGTGATCAATAGGAATACATGCATTGACCAATAAGTACATGTACCAAACTTGAAAAAAATCAGGGATTCCTAGCATTGTCACCTGATGATGATATGTGTTTGGCTTTTCCACAAGGAACATTTCCACTAAGTTTCACCATAATCTGAGACATGCTTTTCGTGATAATATTGAAAATAGCAAAAATGCCCCCCAAAAATCATGATAAAGTAAAATAGCAGTGTCACCTGTTGAACAAATTAAGGTATCAGGGTCCCTATGCATTTTCAAAGCAACTGGCTGAGTGGTTTCAGAGAATATCTTTTAAAATTTTGCCAAGAAATGAACCCCCAAAATCATTAAAATGATGAAAAAAAAATGGAACATGACCATTTGAACAAACTTGGTAGATACCTACCCAAGGTATACTCCCACCAAATTTGAAGTGAATCTGGACTAATGTTTTGGAAAAGTAAAAAATGTGAGTTGTTGACGGACGATGGACACAAGACCATCCTACATAAGCTCATCTGACTGACAAGCCAGCTGAGCGCAAAAAAGATAAAAGGTTCAAACAAGCAACCAAGATATATTCTTTTGAAACCAGTAGTATTTCACTGAGTGACCTTTCAAACCAGGCTTGGCAATGCACATTGCCTTCCTCACCTTACAGTATGAACCGATACATTTTATCCTGGACTGCAGAGCTCTATCATAAACAAGTTCTTATTCTGAATAAACTACAGTGTATCCTGCAGAAATGACTTTCACAGCAGGCTGTGCAAGGGAATCTACCTCCAGTACAAATACTTCTCAGCTTGGCCAGCCTTCCACCAGGCACACGCTCGACTTAGTCTTAAGCATTGTAACCCGTACCGCAGCCTCTGTCTTCCACACATATATAATTTAAACAAGTGTCGAATAACCAAGTTTTTAACTCATTCCACACCATTCCCTGATTTTTCCGTATATTTACCCAGATTTAAGAGGACAATTGCATATTTCAATTCTTCATGAAAAGAGCTTTCGTTCAAGTACTAACATGCCTATAGTCTTAAGTCAGTGTTGCAGCTGCCCTTGTGGCAGCTGCAGCATGACTTGCCAGGCAGTACCAGAACCACTGATCAAGGCCTGTGACCATAGTATGGAATGAGTTAAGTGAAACTGTCCAGCTGAGGCCCAGCAAGATGATGTCCTGTAGCAGGTTTTAATATCACAGTGACAGCATCTGTTACAGGTACAACATATAAGTGTTCGTACTGTAAATTGCTTACTATCATGATCATGTGTTTAGATTTTCACAGTTTTGTATTTTTGACATTTCACCACATAATTTTGATTTCACTATTTTGGACATGATTCTCATCCAAACAATGTTAAAAATACTATTTCCCTGTGTATTTATTTTCACGGTTTTGTTCCACTGGCGATTTAAGGGAAAGTAAAAATACAGGGAAATTAATGTAATTTACAGTAAATTGTTGTCTGCTTCTGTTTTCACTTACATATCATTTTAACAGAAATATTTTGCCCAGAACTATAGACCATACCTGTCGTGACGGCAGACCCCAGGTCAACAAGTTTCTGTTTTATGGGTAAGCTGGAATGCCCTGCCCAACCTGCCCTGAGGAAAGTTGTTTACTCAGTCTTATTCCAACTAGGAAGGGTTGATAATTGATGCACATTTATTTTTATCTTTGATGTTTGTGTATTTAGTTCAGTTTTACACTCTTCCTACATGTAAAAAGTATTCAAAAAAACAAAACAAAAACACAATACTTTCTGCAAATGAACCTGTCAACATGTGTATTCCTATTAAACTGGACATCATGGCTAGGGAATCCCCTCATTTGCCATAGAGGATAACTGATCGTCACTTTTGTCTCTGTCCATCTGAATCATGATGTTTGGTTCTGTCTTCAGATTCTCATGTTTGCAATTAATCATCAACAGTAATTGATTGTATACAGTTAAAGACAATTTAAATATGAATATAAGACAATGACTGAAACAATCTGATGGTTTCTGATGTTCATTCCCTTTGTTGCACATGCAGCCTTTTTTTTTCCCAATCAAATTTTTGGTGTCCTTGCACCAGTGGCCAGTTTTCAAATGACAGACAAAACAAACAATAAAAGAATCTACCAATCATAAAACCACAATAAATATGAACAGTCACCTCATACTAAACATACAGCAGTGCCAAATATGTGACACAGGTTGCTTCTGTTGCCATGGCAACCATTTTTTTTTTTTGCACCTGCTACATATCACCTGATGTTACCTAATACCAGGTTGGTTGTTTGAGGTTTTGTATGCCGTGTACTGATGACACGATATGTTCACCTTCTGCCTGCTGCGGATATGTTCCTGGTTATAAACTCTCATTTATGGATGCACACAACAATCCTATTTATATCTGACTCAGCCAGCAGAATAGTTAATGCAAGGCATTGGAAGTGATGGTCTTATTGTTGACTTAAGTCTGACATGTGCCTCTTATCTTATCTTGGACCATTTTCCATTTATCCAACTGAGTGCTTAACTGATTAAAAACAATACAATCACTTGTAACTGTACTCATTTTTTCTTTATATAGACATGATACATTGTATCATACCTGTATCATACTTAAATCACCTCTGCACTTCTAATAGACATACATAAAATGAAATGGCCTAAAGCACTTATGGTGGCCTACATACCAAACATAGCTAAATCTAAGGACAGTCACAAGTTGTCACTGTCCTGGCTACTTATGCCAATTTGAGGAAGTGTCTAGCTATTTCAATACATTCACATCTGCCTTTATGCTTGGGGCGGGTTCTGTCCCGTAATGCTCAATTTACTGTTAGCCAGTTCCCTCTCATTACACTATATATGACAGCGGTCAAGTTGTGACGGGAAGTTCTGCTTCCCTGCCTATATATACAGCGGATGATTTCCACAACTTTGCCAGAACGTACTGAGTTAGTGCCACGTGTTGCTTTGTGTCAGACGTATGGCATATAACTGGGGACACAGTGGTATTAGATTGACAATCCTATCTGACCACCCAGTATACCCACATATCCTTCCATATGCCTCATTGACCGTACCTTCCCTCTCACGCCACTCACGTACTCCCTGGCCCAGTTTCAGGCTTACATACATCTATAAATATATGTCTCTGTGGACTACACTTCCCTATATGGACACTATGTATACTAATAAAATGGCCATAAATCATCAATAGAGTTCTTACCAGAATGGGATGACTTCCTCCGATCTTTGGCAACACAAACAACAACACGTGTGGCAGTATTTTCCAGTAAATATGCCCATAAGTAAATCCACCAGACGGGCTTTTACGTACTGCACCCCGTTCTTGAGTTTGTTGTCACTCATTGATACATCTCGTGTATTCCAATCCAGGTCATATTTCAAGCACCAGTCACAGGTGTAGCACTCCTCTGAGAGCCACCAAAATGATGATAATGAGGATTAGACTTGGATCTACTTGATTGTACTACGTTAATCTGCCACTTGATAGCCCATATTCGGTAATCCTAGTCTTGTATATCAAGCATATGATGAACATGGACGGCCCTGCCCACCTCTTCTGTGCACGATGTCAACACAAACGTACACCTATGTCCTCACTCCTTGTGTAAATATCCTTGGTAACTTTCAGCATAGTTCATCTTATCTATTATTTGAACACCTCAGATTCATCCACATGCTGGGGGGTTGTCCCATTCCTACAACTCATCCTTTCGGAGTCACTTCAAATGTCAACACACCTACTTCGTCACCATGTGTTAGGTATGTAGATTAGTTCCCGTAGCACCACACACTTTGTCACGCAGATGTGACCATCTTTTGCTGTCCACCTCACGTCACGCTCTGACAAACGTCTGCTATGCAAGTACACTTTCTCCTGAGGGGAAAACTGTACGGAGACTACTCAGCAATGAGTGCAGTCATACACTGACAGTTGCTCACTTCCTGGGTTCTCCTTGGCTGGTGAATGACTGCAGACTCATCAAAATTAGCCAAACCCAGCATATATATATGTACCTGAACGTAGCCATTTGTTTCACATCCAGGTACATCCAATGTTCAGAATGATTTGATGTTTCTGTATTCTCAGCCAAGATGACATGCTGGATCTCTTGTCATCCAGGTTTTATTTTTTCAATTTTACGAGCTACAAAGGCAAGCTGTTGCCCACTGATAGATGGCCTGTTATTGCACTCGCTTTAAAATGTGGACAACCCGAGCCTGTCACAGATGAAATGATCACCTTCGGCCCGTAATTCCAATAATTATTTTCATTGTGAAAATGTCTCTGCAATAAATTCCATGGACAGCCAGTCTCACTTTGTAGGTTAGATGCTGTGTGGTGGGATCTACCGCTCATGTGGATAAAAATTCAAAGTGTGCCGGCTCAGTCTCAGCAGCAAGCCAACAACGCGGGCCATTTCTCAATGAATGCATACTACAGCACTTTCCATCTACACCTACTTAAATATTGCCTCCCCAGTTATAATAATCATGCCACCAACTGGCATAGATTTTCATTCAGTATTTACAGCCTGCTGTATCCATTCAACATTCGTATGCCACTGCCACATCACTCGACACAACAGCTATAGCTATGAAAATGATGAGCTACCCATTATCTCAGAGTGCAATACAAAAGCTAGCACACAGAGGAATATAGGCCATCAGATGGGCTGATACTGCCCCAGAACCGCGTGTGCTTTGTTTATTCATCACACGACTAAAATCATTATATTTGATCACCTGAGCTACGCAGTCAGACAGTGCAGTCCTTGTGTAATTGATCTTGTCAACAGAGACCTCATGTGGCCAATCTACACACTAAATAATTTTATGAATGAAACTGAATAACCTGATTCAGGTTTCTGCCATTCAAATAAAATTGATAAGGTCACAAAAAATTAATGTTTCTTTTCTAAGGGACTCTTGAAATAATTTTGTTGATAGAATGAGACTTTTTTGGACATTCAATATATTTATATGGCATTGGTGGTTTCTGACAATACAAAATCAATTTTACTGGGCAAGTTCAGCAACATCAATATGGAAAACAGTATCGTTGGTCAGAAAAAGGTTTGGGGTGGAGGGTTAGTGAGAGATGAGGGAGGTACCTGAGAATGATTAAAACTGTCCTAGTTTCCAGTTAAAGGGCAACATTCATTCCTTGCACAATTTTGGTTTCTGGTAATGGGACTTCATAGGGAGAGGAAATAGTCCATGTTCAAGTATACTGAAACAATGGCTTTAATGGGCAGATAATTACTAGGTACACAAAGCCCTGCCCTGACGGTCATGTGTGAAGTCCTGCAAAGGTTTTGTTATTAATATACATGTACAAAGAAATGTACCGGATCCTCAGAAAAAATTAGAACAAAATTGGCCACAGAAACCTAATTAATGATTCATGGAGAAAATGCCAAAAGGAAAGTTTTTCATTGATGTTCCTTACCTACAGTTACCTGATATTTGAAGTGCTTGATGAATTATGTGATATACCAATTCCCTCAAATTTGACACAGATTGCAGGACCTTCCATTGTTCTCTGTGTTCAACAAGGTTTTTACCTTGCACACACTGTATTCCTCGCATTTCAGAAATTATTACAGCATATATGTTTTCACACCCTATTTCCTAGAACTGTCCATTCACTGGACTTAACGCACATTCCGTACACAGAAGTTTCCTTATTTTAACTTTCATGATATTTTCAAACAAGAAAAGCTGGTCCAAATTACCACTCTTCATATACTTGCCACAGCCAACCCTCATCAGCAACTTAACTGTAACCAAGATCACGAAATTGGTCCACATTTGCGATAATCATGGAGAGAGAATCTAACATATACTTGACCGGGATATAAGACTTGTAAAAAAAGCAGCTCTGCAGGACACCTAGCTAGCATGAAGACCTTTGCATGGACGCAGTCCACTTTTTCAGATGTATACTTGTGTATAACAAGACAGCTGTGTGAACAACACACATGTGCTAAGCTGACCTAAACATTCATCACACTTGCAGCTCTGTGAACTTGGGATAGGATCAAGGTCACTCATGTACTGAGTGAGTCTGACCTTTATAGAAGAACACTAACACGTGCAGCATGAAAGTCCCAGTTCAAGAAGTTCTCAAGTTAGTGAAGAGTAAAATTCATGTATGTTGCACTGTGACCCCAGAAACAAGGTCAAGATCACTCATGTACTGTCTTAGAAGCATGACATTCATAGATAAACTTATGTGCAACATCAAGGTCCTAACTCAAAACAGATCTCAAGTTATCAAGTGAACAGTAAATTTTGTGTGAGTTGTCCTGTGACCTTGGGAATGAGGTCAAGGTCCAAACATCACTGGAGCATGACCATTTGCACAAAATAGGTAGACCCTTAAAAGGTACATCCCTACGAAGTTTGCAACAAATTTGGCCAAAATTATTTAAGTTATAACCATTACAAGAAATCCCCATGTTAAACTTTCCTATTAAAACTTTTAAAAATTTTTTTGAAGAAAGTCATTAAAAATCCAAATATCACTGAAGCCTGACCATTTGAACAAACTTGGTAGAGACCCACCCAAGGTACATTGCCACCAAGTTTGAAGTAAATCTGACACACAGTTTCTTCAGAGAAGTCCAAAATGCGTATTACCATTAGAATGCATTAGAATGTCCACTGACTTGCATAGTGAGCAATAGAAAAGGTGCGTTTATCATAAGTACCCAAATTGACAAAAATTGTTAAAAATCAGGAATCCAAAGCAGTGTCATTTAGTGAACAACTTTGTTTGACCCTTCCACAAGGAACATTCCACCAAGTTTCATCATAATCTGAGTGATGATTCTGGAGAAGAAGTCAAAAATCACATAAACACAAAAAAGTCATAAAAAATTATAAAAAACCCTGCAGAGCCATCTGATGAATAAATTCAGAAACAGGAGTCCCTGAGAGTGTCCCTGTGCAATATCAAAGCAATTGGGTTAGCCATTTCGGAGAAGAAGATTTTTAAAGATTTTCCCCAAAAAAGAACAAAAAAATCATAAAAAATCCAAAAATCACTGGAGCATGACTATTTGAAAAACTTGGTAGAGACCCACCCAAGGCACATCCCCACCAAGTTTAAAGTGAATCTGGCTAAAGGTTTTGGAGAAGTCTAAAATGTGAATTGTGGATGACAGACGTCTGCTTTGCTTCATACACTATTCCACCATACCAACACTGGTATAAACAGGTAAATAGTAATACAATTTTTAGCACCATAAAGTTGACTAGAGGTGTTATGAAGTAAAGTTTACTAAGGTATTAGCTAGAAGCCACCTCTTCCACTATTCTGGATGAAGATTGAAAAGAAAGAAATCCTGCAAAAAGTGAGTATGATCATGGTTTTCTGACTTAAGACAGACCAGACAAAATTGTCATGGTGGGTTAAGTATACTTTACCCCGGGTACTTTCCCTCTTACCACTCTAAACACTTTGAGGACTACACTTTATCATTTCAAGCTCCATCTTGACACAGTTTGACTAATATTCTTGAGTTAGTGTTGTATTTATTAGGTATTTGGTCATATCTCTGGAAACATTTCAACAGAGTTTTGTGTAGTTGTTTTTTTTTAATAACCTTTGTGTTGTAGTTTTTGCAACAAAGTTCTGACTCTATTGACAAAATCGCTAAAAAGTGTGGTGTTTGAGTTATTTATTACAAGATTCCACACACCCTTAGCATTTCACCTGTTCTACTGACCTGTCTGTTGTTCTCACTTTGCCTGCCTGACTGACCTTACTGAATTGACAATGAAAGAGAAGAACATCTGTGGACTGAAGTTGCCTGTCTATATGTTTATGCATACACACCAACAGGGTTGCAACATTTCATTTCATCTTCATTTAACGTCGTTTTTTTCAAAATGAAACATTAGCTGGGAGCTATTTTTCGCATACATAAGTATAAATATGGAATAAAAGACAAATTGTAATAGAAAATATAAACTGATCATAAATGTAGAACATAGGTATATATATAATAAATTAACCAATACAAAAATATAAATCATAGGTATATAATAAATTTAGCCTGTCATAAAATTTAAGGCAAATGTACATATAAAATAAGAAATAAAGTATAGAACTCTTGATATTAACATTTATAAAACCTTTATAAAAAATAAACCAGTTATGCATTGTGTGGTTTTGAAGGGGGAAAAATTCCATGCTGCCACAGAGATACATTTTCTAACTTGTGATATGTACCTCAATACTAGGGTCACAATACGATACATGCAGCTGAAAAATGGATATAAATTAAATTTATATATTCTTTTATCACTTATTCTAAATCCATACTCTCATTTTTTTTAGATTAAAGAGTTTATATTTGCCTATGTAAAATAACATGATAAATTATTCAAATGTAGAATAATTCAGAAATGTGAAGCTAAAAAGTGAAAATACTTTAACAATGAAATTTATTAAAATTTTAGATTTTTTAAAAAATTGTGACCTAGATTATAATTAATATGCAAGTGAAATATTACCATTTACTTTCTTTGCCGTCATCATGTTCATGTGGAGCCTATCAAATTCGAAGTCTCACTAATTAAAAAAAGTTCAGAAACATATCTGAGCTTTAAATATTTCTAACAAAATTGCTGCCAGATATTTTGAGCTACTGTTTATAACTAGTATACTGTTTATAACTAGTATAAACAGTACTATGTCTTATCCTGCTGTTATTTATTATCTACAGATTCATTCTGAATTAATGAAACCAGGCTTAATGTAGGCCTACTGAGCCTTGAAGCTCTTCAATGCTGTCTTAGCAGACAGCAAAATGCAATACAGTAGTCCCTCCTTTGAGAGACCGCCCCAAGTGCCACCCAAAAAGCGGTCACTTAAAGCAGGTGGTCTCTCAAAGGAGGTATGAATAATGTGAAAAGTACTACAAAGGCCTGGCAAATGTGGTCTCTCAAAGGAGGTGGTCTCCCAAAGGAGGGACTACTGTACAGCTAGGATGAGGGTGCTGCCCCCTGTTCAGAACTGATGTAAGTACAGTATGGTGTCACAGTGCATGACTATTTGTGCACATGGCTGCATGAAATCGCATGTGTGGATTTTGGTTTTACTCTGCACATTTTAATGATTTTTTTACCATCTTTTGGTCATTAACAGCTTGATATCAACACCTAGCAAAATGAAATACATGTATTGTGGAAGTGTTTGTTGATATTTAGGGCCTTTGATAAATGTTCAAACTTCAATGGCAATGCATTCACTACTGCCAGCTGCCATGTTGCCCCTTACTTCTCCAGTCCTAAACTATTTCTTTGCCCGCTGGACTGGACACCAGAGAATAAAATAAATAGAAACTGACATATATGTTCTTCATTCTGTTGTTGAACAAATTTTGCTAGTATATAGTAATGAGAATATTTGCAACAATACATTTGTACATGTTTCCATATGTCTTAAAACTGTCATGTCAAAAAAACGTGTATCATATTTTTGCTATACACAGGCTCACAATTCTTATGCATATCATGGCTTCTTGTATCATGATGCACCTCTGCAATTGTTACATACTTACACAACAATATAACAAGTCAAACTGGCACAATTATCACCAACAAACTGGATACCCCCCGCCCGCCAAGCCCCACATATGGGTCCTGTGACCTTGAAAATGAAGTCCAGGTCACCAAAATGTAATCAGGTCAAGAAACAGTGTCGAAGTACAAATGAGGTAAACTTGAGTTTCATGTGGTCTGTAAATCATGAGACATTGCGCACACAAGCACTTTGCTATGGTCAGATTGTAAGACAGTTGCACAAGCTGAAACCAGTAAATCCCAAAATTCTGTGTTTGCTGGGTGTGTAATTATCTGTTTTAAACTGACAATATAACTGAATAAATTTCTGACACCCAATCACATATATAACCAGATGTAACATCTCTTTATTTCTGCAGCTAACGACTATGGTCATGTAACAAAATAAATATTAAACCAATTTATTTTTTTAAGATACACAACTAAAGTCTAATTTCTCTTATCGACTCTAAATGTGTCCTGTGGGTTGAAGTATCATGCTTTTTCTGGAGACACCCATAAAACCACTCACTCGGTCAGAAAATTTTGTGGGTATCAGACCACATGTACATGAAATGGTCTTGACAACTGTACTGGTGAGAACAACATTTCATGGAATCAAAAGATCAGTCTTTTATCTGCAGACCCTATGCCCTGAAAATTGAAATATCTGGCACATGGCCTGTCAATCAAACAAAACATATCACATACCTGTGACAAGTGGCATTCTAATTTAATTCAGCTCTGCCATCCAGTAGACTGGGAGGCATTATGTGATTGATGTCATAACAGTTCTGTCATACGATGGTTACATTGTCCTTACCCATAGTCACACTATCCTACACTTTAAAAGGCCAATGTATCTAACATAGCATTCGGTTTCTGTTAAATCACAGAGCAGAGACTTGGAACAGAGACCAACTCCCTGTAACAAGTAAACATAAACATTTGTATTTGCCCTGAGGTTCAACAGAACTCAGTTGCCTCTGATGAGCCCAGTTATGGACAAAACCAATGAAGCATTTTGGCACATTGTGTATCTGTATGTATATGTATATGCTCCAACACTTGCCTTTCTTTCTATTGAAAATTGAAATCAGCAGCAACTTAAGATTTAAGTTTGAATATTACATCGTGCCACTTTGCAATTTATGAAAGTACATATTTGCTGTGAATGATTTAACTGCATGTGGTACCACATCAATTTTGCAACTCAAAACCTCAGTGTTGCTGTTGTTGTTCAAAATTGAGATATATCTTGCACTTTTTGACAACGCTGTTTCCTCAGCAGTGTTCAGTGTGTGAAAACTACCAACTTCAGTCAGATAAATTGGTATGAAAACTTGACACATTAAATAGGGAAGGTCAAAATCAGCTCTTAGGTGTGTATTGGCTCCAATACACAATTGAATACACAAACATTTGGAGGGCTAGAGCTGTGTATTCCCATCGGTTTGTATGTTAAAGCAACCTTAAATAAACTAGTCACTCACTTATGTAGCTGTGGTTATATGATTTATGCGAGGTATTAATTTATGCATCTAGATTTACTGTCTGAAATTTGGTGTTTCTATGTACAGTAGTTTTCAAGTTATTAAGTTGCAAATTACAATGTAAAGTAATGGCAATACACAACCCTAGCCCTCCACTGACTGCAGTGCCCTCTTTCAGGCAGTTCTTTAACCTTTTGTTCTTGTCGTTGCCTATTGAACCCCGAAATTTGATATTTTCCCTCCATTTCTAAATCTGAAAGGGCAGAAGCTGTTGTACAGGGTAGAAGTGCTAGTCACGGATCATACAGTATTCCAATTAAATATATAAGTAGGAGTACATTATTGTATGTGTGAAGAGTGCTGACACCTGTGTATAGAAGTGCAAGGCTGGTGTTAGAAATAAGCTAGACCCATATTTTCAAATTTGGACCGATCTGACGCCACAAATTTTACTTTTTTTTAATATCAAACTAAAATTAATGTATACATGAAATACAAAGAAAATCAAGTGACTAAAATTTCTAAATAAATACCAGCAAAGTCCATAAATTAAGTTATCCAGACCATAACAATGACAAGGCTTGGCTTGGCTTTTTAAATACATTGGTTAAATTTATAAAATTTCTAACACCAGCCCACATTTTATGCACCATGAGCATAGACGTATACAAAACAAACTTACTTTTTCTCCCCCAGTGACTCACTGACTTCTTCCACAACACTGCTGGAGCCCTGACTTCCACTTCCGACCTCATCTGGGATGGAACTGGCGGCCGACACACCAGACTTTGCATCAGAAACCACCTCATCTGCAATGGAACTTTCACTACCACTACGAAGATGTTTCTTTTCTGGGACAGACACTTGTGTCTTGATGTCCTCACTCACTGATGCTTCTGTTCGACTTCGGCTTTTCGAACTATCTGACCCAGTCTTAACAGAGTCTGTAACAATACTCTCTGATCTCGCTGTTCTGGGAGTACTTTCCGTCCGACTGTCTGTGCGTTCTGTTCGGGGTGTACTGTCTGTCCTCACAGACCGTGGCGTCTTGTCTGCCTCACTTGAAGTTGCTGGAATAAAAAGTAGACAATAATTTGTGTGACATAATCCTCAGCATGATTGAACCTTATTGGAATGCTGCTGCAAAACAATAAAAATACTACAGCATCAGCTTGGAGCCAGTTGAACATTTTGACCAATTTAAGATGATGGACAAAAGTTAAACTGAATGGTATGTGTTCCTTTCTTAAGCATTGTGTGTTGGCCATTTATCATGGTCACAGTTTAGGCACACTTGCTGGATAGGCATGTACACTAATTAATCAGATGAATCCTGCTGGCATACCCCCTTCTCCCCCCCCCCCAAAAAAAAATAAAAAATAAAAACAGATAAAAAAAATAAAAGGAGGGAGGGAAGGAAACAAAGTTGATTTAAATGTATTTTATTGATCAAATACATCAAAATTAACATACCATACAATTACGTTAGCAATTGGGAAAAAAGGCAGAGCGCTATTGGAATCCCTCTTGGAAAGAGGAAAGTCAAAAAATCAATCAAACAAAACAAAATACAAGACAAAACACAACAAACACAAACTGTTTAAGAGGCTAATAGGGAGCACTCATTACATATCACTGGTCATCTTTGCCTTCACTTTTCAGCCATCTTATGTATTCCCATCGAATACTTTGACTCATAATTCTGGTTAGATTGGCTTCTGGGTTAAACAAATATGACCAAAACATTGTAAATGTACCAGTTTTCACCTGTATAAATTTTTAAAGGTTTTGGAATTTTCAGCATTTAACTGATGTTTTAATTTCACTCTTTTGGAAAAAAATTCCCATATATTATACCCATGTTAAAACACTACTCCATCATACATGTGTTCAATTTTAAGTTTTACTATCAGATCCAACAAACTTGCACTGGTCAATCACACACCATCATAAGGTGTGAACAATAGTAATAGTGCAGCCACAAAAAGTAGGTGACCATACATCATAACAACCTGCATACTATTTGCAAAATAGACAACCAAAACCCCTTCTCAATGTCCATTTTTTTACCACAATATTTTATCAAACTAAGCAAAAAAATTATAACTTCAATTATGTGAACCTGATGCAAGAAATGTCATCAAAGGACACCAGGTTGAGATGTAAAGTAGGTCATTTAGCATGCAAATGAATGAGGAACTGGGTATTTTTTCACCTACTTCTGTTTGAGCTGTGACATCACAGCGGATCTGAAAATGACATCAGTGAAACTAGCAAAAATAAAAGTGCAGCAACATAAAGTGAATGTCCAGTGCCTGGCAGGCAAGTAGCCACACAACTCCAATCTTACCATACAGTTATATTACCTGTACAGCAAACAAGCTGAAAACCACCAAAAGCTTTCCTTGTGAACATGTACAGAACAGCCTTCAAAAACAGTGGACAGAGGTCCTTGAACACCTACCACAACTAAACAACCGGACTATAACCAGATAGATCCTCTTCAAGTGCACCTGAAAGTTCTCCCATTTGGGTTGAAACCTTTTCGAATGAAAGGTCACTCTTATAGCCATCTTGTTAAAATGCCTCTGTGTGGTGCCTTGAAGATTTCAGCTGCAGATTGTCTTGTTTATAAATCCTGGTTTTCTAGATATGACTCCCGGATTCGATAATTCATCTTCATTAACTCTACTTAATTACAAGTTCCGATGACCAGATACTTTCCTGAGCACACTAAGGCTTCGGTGTCAGTGGCAGTTCAGTTGACTATGTGGTAAGATACACACTTTGTAAAGTCAATGTATCTACAAATGCTCAGATACAATTTTGTCTCATCAAAGCATGTCATCATCACTCCCATGCTAAGTTTTGCAGATGGATTCCCTGATGCTAATTAAGGCTGTACAGTACAGCTCTTTGAATTGAAACCAACATCCACACTACTGAAGCACAATCGGGTTGACAGACTACCAGTCCAGTCTGAATTTATCCTGTAGAAATCCAAGCAGTCAAAATAATTCCTTCTGGTCTGTATGAGATTACTTGCATTAGTCAGCAAAATTAGGAAACTCAATCACTGAACATTCAGATTCTGGCTGATTAACATAAAGTTCCACCTCCACAGAGTTGCATTTGCCATGGCCCTTATAAATTCTCTGAATTCTGTACATGTACCCTTGTATATCCAACATATATACACTTCCAACTGAAATCCCATCAATCCTAATTGCAATTTGCCTGAAAACCATGTAATTAGTCAACCCTCAAGTGACTCTTGTGTCACAGTTCAACACTGAGCATGATCAAAGTAATTCTGGGTACACTCTCTCCAGTGGCTGCCAAATAGCTAATTTGCATATATTTATGACCATATTGTCTTGTACAATCAACTAACAAAAGACATACACAAATTCATCTTTGTCACCTTTCTCTTTTTAACTGTAGAACAAGGATCTGACAAAATCAAACAATAAATTTAAGTAATATATTCTGTTAGGCAACATCTTTGATGTCCCAATTTTAATACTTTTTAAAGCCATATAAATGAGCCTCAATTAATTACGCCTGCATTGTGTCTTTGACACTGCTTACAAAGACTGTGCTACAACATGTAAGCCTGCAACACCACACAAAAGAAACCACTCTAGTCTCCAAGGTGTTGCCATTACATAATAATCTATTGTTTTCCCAACCTATCCCATTAAATTGTCACATGTGTGGCCAACTTTCCCCCACTCTGTCACACCCATCTGACCAACTCCAGACACCAAGAATTTATCTGTCTGTATTGCTCTTTTGTTCCGACTTTTACCACAACCCTGCTTTAAGGTTGCTTTCACTCTGCTGAAGGCTTAGTCAGTTAAGAAAATTATTGTCATGTAAATTTACAATTAATGGTGCTGTTCCTAATTGCATTGTCCAAATTTGTATCTTTTGTTTTAAACAAGCTTCAATTGTTTTTGAAAATGGTTTATTCTTTGATAATTTCAGTTATACTGCTGCTTGTTTTCTTTTGTCTTTTGAAATATTTGCAGTAGCTCCACTAAGAAATTTGAGATGTTCTCTTCACTTTTACCAAGGAGGGTATAACGAAAAGGACTGGGCACATGCTGTCAATGCCACCACACGTGAGCAACACCTTTCACTCCAATTGTGGGTTTCCATGCAAGAAAAATATAAATGATATTTCAGAATGTAAACACAGTCAATGATTTCTGCGGACAGAGAAAATACTAAAATTTTTTTACTTTTTATTGCACTCCCAGCTTGCATCATTTCAAGCTATTTCAGACCTATGTAATTTTCAAGTTACTTTACGTTGTCCGCTGTGAACAAATTCTCGTAATTTATTATGAATAGCAAAGAAATTTCCTTCCCCCCCCCCCCACAATATATCATAATTGGAAAGCCCAGTAAAAAAGTACAATGATACATATGATTAATCTGGGGAGCATGGATCAGAAATTGAATTTTTGAAGCATTTTTAAACTGTTTACAAACAATCTATCCAGCCACTGTTGGGGGAGGTTTTGCCACAGTATTCATGGATCATGCTAAGTCGCACCAAAAACCACCACATTTATCAACATAACACCCGTAAACAGCATTGACTGCTGCAAAACCCAGGAGTGCTATCTCCTGTAGATTTGAGACTTCTTGCTTTCACAAAGATAAAATCAAGCTGGATTCGAACCTGGACAAGAGTTTCATTTGGAAAACCTGCTTTTACCATTACAATATTGAATTGTCATCATATTTATTTCAAACCTTGACTGCCCATTATCTACCAGCAGATAATCGCCGGGTTCTCCACACACACACAAACATACGGAGGTACCATATATAAGATGCACTGGACATTCCATATTCCATTTGCAAGATGACATGAAGACAGGTATGAGAGTTAATTGTATTTATCAGTTGACAAATGTTTGATTTATCCAAAAGATCAGCAATTCCACATAACATAATTTCTAAAAGTTTATCACTGACAGGGTTTAATATCAAATTTGTATACGCAACAGAAGCAGGCACGTTTGTAACAGAGCTCAGATGTTTGAGTTCAGCAAGATCGTAAAGAGGACAATACAACAGGAAATGACTTTAACTGGAAGATGTGGCACTGTTGCTCCTGTTTGTATAACTGTATCTTCCTTCAAGCAGTTACATGAGCAAGGTGCAGGAAGCTTGGGTCCATTGGAAATGAACAACCCTTTTTTTTTGGTGCTGGTTGAAGACGTACTGGGGCATGGGGGTGTAAGGAGTACATCAGGGGTTAGAAATTATGGTGCAATGCAGTTTGTGTGATCATTGAATGGCGTGAAGTTCAAAAAAGAGAACAAATGTCACTGTCCTAAATTCATGTACAAATAGCATGGTTTTAACAAGGAGACACCATTTACAATCTTGGTGCCTCCTGACCTGAAGCTGAAAATCTGAATTACAGTTTTATATGAATTTTCTAAATTCAATTCCGGCTAAGATCATGTTACCCATATCTGCAATGATAAACAATAGTTTGCTGACTTCAAGACATTCTCATAAACCAGGTTCACTATGAATCAACTAAACCAATTCAGCATGGCATGTACACAGATAAAATATACAAATCGCTGTAGGTTCACCCTTCTCCCCCTAAACTGCGCTTAAACCGGCTGGTAGTCAAATGTCATCTGCTTCAATGCTTTAGCAAATTTCAACAGTAATAAAAAACATGTTGAATGAGACTTGTACACCTATCAAGATAACATGCAGAACATCAACAGCTTTCCTTGCCATGGGTGCCCAACCCATGGCAAGGAAAGCTGTTGACTCAGTCTTAATTTAGGGGAAGTGGTTACTGCTTGCATACAACATAAGCCCTCATAACAATGAGTATGAATAATTGTAGCAGCAGATGAACATTTTTCACTCGGTACACGCAGTAAAACTGGTCACAAAAGAAGCCTGTTGAAGACAACAAAACTATGGTCTCTCATAATAGATACAGTAGGCCTACAGATATGAGAATATTCACACTGCTACCAGGCTGTCTGACACACACAGGTACTTCACCCTTTCCCCTTGAATTAAGACTAAGTCAACAGCTTTCGTTCGCATGAGATCGGCACTAAGTCAAGTGCCTAACCCATGCCATAAAATTGCAAGTGAAATCCACTTGAAAGCTGACTGGTCTCTCTGTGTACCCTGCAGCTTAGCCTCACACATTTATTTGTAAAGTACACCCCTTCACTATGCCTGGCTTGGCATATGGCGAGTCACAAAATCTCGTGAACATACGGGTAGGAGGTATATGATCACATCTGCATCATACAGTGACTCGACAAGTCAATACATGACTACTTCAAAATCCATGTAAAACAAATGTGTCTACACATTATGCTAAGAATCGTATTTAACCCAGATGGACCCAGTGCCAATATTTTGCAATTTTTTTGCAATTTAAAACTATCAGTAATGTGCCACTGTTGGAAATATCTACCACATCTTTTTTTTTTTTTCTTAACATCCCGAATGGTACAGGCAGTTAGTGAACCACACCATCTGGGTGCATTACATCCACACAGTACAGAAGTAAATGTGGACTCAGTCCCTAGGTGGTTAAAATAGAAGCATAGACAACATATGCCTTGAGTTTCCCATCAAGTCATGTTTAAATAGAGGAAATAGATAACGTATGCCTTGAGTTTCGCATCAAGTCATGTTTAAATAGAGGAAATAGACAACATATGCCTTGAGTTTCCTATCAAGTCATGTTTAAATAGAGGAAACAGACAACGTATGCCTTGAGTTTCGCATCAAGTCATGTTTAAATGGAAGAAATGGACAACGTATGCCTTGAGTTTCGCATCAGGTCATGTTTAAATAGAGGAAAAAGACAACGTATGCCTTCAGTTTCTGATTAAGTCATGTTTAAATAGAAGAAAGAGACAACATATGCCTTCAGTTTCCCATCAAGTCATGTTTAAATAGAGGAAATAGACAACATATGTCTTGAATTTCCCATCAAGTCATGTTTAGAAGTCTTTGATTTGACTTTTCAAATACATGTATGCTGGTTACAATTTTTCCAACAATCTCCGTTGATGCATTCCAACACAACCAAATTTTTAATATTTTGGGCCTTAACAAGTGCAAAACTATGTTGAAACTTTCTTTTTTTTATTTTTAACAGTACAATTCATAGGAACTAACAAACAACTGAACTTGTTAGTACATTTTGTAAAACTAAGGAGTTTCATTCCCAATGGGTAGGAACATCTTTAGTTTGACTGGACAGACTTTTTTCCCTCCCCTTGCAGCCACGAAGTATCCAGACCTTCACCTCCCAAATGTTAGAAGTTTTTAAGTGTTGCCAAGTCTCATTTCTTGAATACATCCTGTGAAATTGTTTAAAATTAACTCACTTTTCTTGTCTGTTGATGTTTCTGATCGCTTTGTCTCTGCTTTTGTTGCAGCCTTGCCCTTTCTTTCGCCATCTTTGCCCTTATCTTTCTCCCATATATCCAGAGCCTGTTTCTCCATGCTGTATACTTTGTTTTCTTCCTCATCCAAGCGTTTCTTCCATGCCAGTAGTTCCTCCGCATTGCGGCGTCTGTGACGCAGTTTTTGTTCCCGCACTGTTAGATATCTGGTAGCAAAGAAATCAAAATATTTAATAACCATATACACGTGCTAGTTGTGTTTTCAAATAATGATCTGTGCCACCAATGTAGATTCAGCACATCATCCAGTTAATAGTATTTTGTGTGGAAATAAAAAAAGGCCTAATTTTGGTTTCTTATTTTCAAGACATTTATACCTAAGCGGAGATGATCCCATTCAATTTTATGCCTAGATCAATAATTGTGCCACGATTTTTCAGCTTGGGGTTAAAAAAAAATCATGGACACATGAAGGAAAATTGTTGCACAAACCAACTCCTTGCCTACTGAATAATCCAAAAGTAGCACTCATCTCAGTTATCGTAATTATGCCAAACCGAACTTCTTCAGAATAATATTCTTATGACAAGTTCCAAAATGCCTGTCGTCGCAGAGAAAAGAGAAAATTGTCAAGGTTTACAGCCTTCCTTGGCATATAAAGAGTGCTAGTAAAAGATGCTGACTGAATCTCCTGCCTGGCACCGGAAGGGTTAATAGATGCATATTGCCATCTTAATCAACAAGGTCAAGTGACACAAGGCTGGATTAACATGTATCTGCACATATGTATAAGGCATATACATTCAAGGTCTCCAACAATCAAGTCCTTCAGGAGGACATGAACAGAATCTTTGTACAACAAAATTAACCCTTTCCCCCTTAAACCGGCCAAAACCAGCTAGTGATCAAATGTCGTCTGCTTCATTGTTTTTAACTAATTTTGACAGTTATGAAAGACAATTTGACAAAGAAATGTACACGAGACTTATCAAGATTACATGCTTCAGGTCAACAGCTTTCCTTGGCATGGGTTGGGCACTAACCCATGCCAAGGAAAGCTGTTGACTCAGTCTTAATTCAAGGGGGAAAGGGTTAATAACTTTCCAATCAAATTAGATTTTGTTGCACCATAACCACTTTGCTGTACCAGTTGTGCCATCTGGTACCACCATACTGTGTAAGTATGATCATTTTCAGTCAACTGCATATTCTGCAACAAATGTGAAATCCTGCATCAGTACATTACATAAGTATAATTACTTTCAGAGTCAAACAACATATCTCCCTTTAAGTACACAACATTGAGAAAATACTTACTTTTGATCGGTCTTCATGCGTTTTAAGTTTTTCATGATGCGCGAGTCATTAGGAGAGGATGGTCTAGCTCCCCGCTCACCATTGGACTCTGTGTAGATCTCAGAGTCTGACTTGTAATCTGAAGAAAATTTTCACATGTCAATTGGAATGTCATCACAAAAGTTTGCATCCCATATGCACACACAAGGGTGTTGAACTGTGCGAGTGTAATGCTGTACATCAAGGTATTCCAATTGCCTTATCTTTTGGGACTTACCCGAACTTAAGCGTGATCAGAAGTACACAGCAAAAGGTGTTGAACAAAAGACAAATGCTGCAAAGGTGAGATTAGAAAGAAATGTGCCAAAACAAGCACTCTTCCACTTTGAAGAACTGTCTTATCATCGAGCATCTTTACTTTGTCAGGATCGTAACAAATGGTGGCACCATTGTTGTTTACAAAATTCAATACAGGTACAAGGCACAAATTGCCTCTTTCAGTGCTAAGTCAGATACTAAGTCAATAGTTTTCCCTCAGTGATTGTGTCAAAAACAACATAGCAAGTCACCGAAGTGAACCATAGTCACTGATGTGAACCATCCTTGTTGCCCTCTACAATTGCTGGCATGCTGGTATTTGAGTGAAAGGTCTTCTGCAAGAGAAATTTAATCTAGAATCATAATAATTTGAATGACTGTGATATCTGAAATGAAGCTTGTTTTCATTAACACGGGAAGACTCTGAAAATAAATACAGAGAGAGAGAGAGAGAGAGAGAGAGAGAGAGAGAGAGAGAGAGAGAGAGAGAGAGAGAGAGAGAGAGAGAGAGAGAGAGAGAGAGAGAGAGCATTAAAACAGACCTACCTTTTTGTGGTGAGGAGGATCTAGAATCATCCAACTGAAACACAAAACATGAAAGAGTTAATACTATATGACAGCATACATTGGTTTCAAATAAAGCAAAGTTCTGCTTAAGCAATGTAATTTACATGCACATGTGCAAATGGCACTACATTCTTCACACTCAGCTTTTTTTAGATATTAGACTTCTACGACACAAAGCTAAGCTGCTATGGTCTGTTAGTGCTTCAAGGTCTGAAGTGGGTCAAAATACCGCTAAACTTACTCTCTTAAAGTTGATTGCTTTCAGATTAGTGCTTATAAACACTGCCAGATCTGATGTTCAAACCACATTCAGGCTTTTTTTTCAACACCCAAAATTCTTTGTTTCATTTGTCAAATTTCAGTACAATGGACATTACGACAAATTTTATTCCTTGCTTAGAAAAGTAGAAGAAAACAGTAGAAATATTATCATAACTAGAGCTGACCACAAGATCATCATGAGGAGACAGTTTATAATTTTGTGTGCATTGACTTTTTAACCCTTTCCAACTCAAACTGCCAACATGTAAGATGTCATATCCCTGTCTTTACTCTTATTTCTTGACAGTTACCCCCCCCCCCCAAAAAAAACCCGTCAAATTTTGAATGAAAATTGTAGATGAGACTCGTCAGCATAGAATCCTTGGCTCAACTGTTTCCCTTTGCAAAGGTGGGGCACCCAACCAAAAAAGTTGTTGACTCAGTCTTACCTGAATAGGGAAGGGTTAAATGCTTGTTTACAGCAGGGTTAAACACTTGTTGATATAAATTTCAAACTGTCTGCAAAGCTTGACATATTGTGTTCTGAACAGCAAAAATGCAAACCATGTGTGCCAAAAAATAATAAACTTAAAACATTGAACATCTTTGTAAAACTATGTGACACCTGATTTTAATATTGTGAAAGTTTAAATCAGATCATATACATTTTGTATTTCCATTCTTGCTCAGCTGAACTGTAAAGAACCATAGCTTTATCTGCATGTATTGCTGCCACAATTTTGTCAAAAGTCACTTTTGTAGAATTGCTAAGACTGGGCTGAGATTAAGAAATTTAGTATTCCATATAAAAAGCTGGACATGCAAAAACATTGGACTATGATTATTGGATAACATCAAGCTGTTGGTGATTTTGCTGCATACCATCTGATTCTAAAAATAGTATACATTTATTCGCCCTTTCTTTAATACAAGATTACTTTTTCTGTTCTCCCCCTGCACATTTTTCTGGCATTTTTCCAATATGTATGTACTGTTTTTCCCCATATTAAAGTGTAATCTTTCTATAATAAGGTACATCTTTACACAGACCAATCATAACAAACTAGTTCCAGTCAGTAATGATGGGGGGGGGGGAGCAAAAACAAAAACAACAAAAACTTTGACGAGCAGCATATTCATCAGGGAGGTGCCCAAGAAACTAAATATATCAGATTTAAGTTGTCAGCCCACAGATGAAATTGACTAACCAACATAAGGTACCAGCTACTACCTTTAATTTACCCACAATTTTTATCATAATAACAACTTTTCATGATTATTTTAGAGTAAGACCTCAAAATCCTGATAGAAATCTGGAGCAACTGTAAATATATGATTTATAATCAGTGAACCTTAATAATCAAAGTTTACATGATCAAGCTCATGTGACATGTCCTCAGTTTGTTGAAGTCTATTCCACACAGCCAGACAAAAGTATACTGTATAATAATTTATATTCCAGGGCACAAAATTTCTCGAATACACTCCAAATCAGAATTTCACAAGTTTTGTTTTCCCAATTTTATGCACACTTACATTCCATATTCAATGTGCTACAATTTTCCCGAGTTAAATATTCCCACACTGGGTTTCCTCTGCAATATTTATCCCTTGCAGAAATTTATGATTATACAGTTGTAGTTTAGTTTGAAAGCTCTACGCTGACCTTTGCCAAAACTCACAAGAATTACAAACTGAAGGACAACTCAAAGTACATGTACAATCTTGCACTCATACATGATTCAAAAGATTTGGAGATAAAAGTCATCCAATTGTTTTTGAAATAAATATGTTTAAACCAAAAGTTGTGTGTGACATTAGATGTCCACATTCAATAAAATTTCAACTACTGCTTAAATTTTCCAAACACGATCAAGGAGAACTGATGAGTCAGTGTTTACATGAATTTCGAGTAATATTCAGGAACTTTTACTGATACGCCACATAGAAAATGAGCTCCACAAAATGCAACCTTAGCAGAGGTTAGATTAAACATGCTGAACAGCATCATGTGATTCCATCTTCTTAAAAAGACCTGTCAATCAATCATTTTATGATGTTTTAGGTAGCTTCACCATGTCTGCATGTCCCAAAAACAATGTTTGTCGCTGACAGACTGAATAAATCTGCTCTGCTCACATATGGGTCCTGTGTCCTTGAAAATGTGGTCCTAGTCACCAAAATGTCAGAGATGCCAACTGTCCCTAATTACCTGGAGTGTCCCTGAAATGAGCTGAAATTCTGACCACCTTACAGTGTTTGTCCCGCATTGAGACTCAATATTTTCTTATATTCTGAGTTAATGTTGCTGAAATGGCATTTTGAATGTTGGCATCTCTGAAATGTATTCAGGTCAAGAAATAGTTTCAAGGTACAACTGAGGTAAATTTCAGTTTGATGTCACCTGTGAATAATGAGATATTTTGCTCACAAAGGTTCTATTATTACAGACAGTTAAAACACTACACCCACCAAACTTTCTTTGTGCAGGGAATATAAATATCACATTACCAGATGACCTAAATTCAAAATGCATTGTGGTCAAGTCCAAACTTTAGCTAGACACACTTGAAATCATCACAGTTGCTTCACAGTTCACTGCTGAAAATGTAGCAGACTATAAAGCGAGGAATTCATGTTATGAGTGAGAAGCAGTTAAAGTATTAAAGGAAGGGATCAAAACCATTCTATTAACTCTTTCAGTGCCAATCACATCTAAAGTCGATCTATTTCAGTCAGACAAGTCTGAATTATCATCAAGATCCCAGATTCGTATTCCTCGTAAAAAAAAACTTTCATTTAAGTACTAGTATGCCAATAGTTCCTGAGATAATACCCCAGGTCAACAGCTTTTCTCAGCAAACATTGGGTGCATTTTGCCCAATGCGTGCCAAGAAAAGCTGTTGACTCTGTCCAAAATTTGGCACTGAAAGGGTTAACT
This sequence comes from Hermodice carunculata, assembly GCA_964020975.1. Taxonomy (NCBI): domain Eukaryota; kingdom Metazoa; phylum Annelida; class Polychaeta; order Eunicida; family Amphinomidae; genus Hermodice; species Hermodice carunculata. Next base: position 50,415,893 of record OZ026625.1, read on the forward strand.
GTTGCCTGGCTCATGCCTGGTCTTGCTTACATGCACATTAAGCTCATCCTCGGTGTTGGCCTCTGCCCTGTGCTGGTCAGACTTGCCGGCAGCTCCTTTAAGCTGGTTTTGTACCTGTAATGAGTCAAGCAGTGGCCATTGATCCTGCAGTCATGAAGCACAGATCAGCCACATGGTAATGCACATGCATGCGAGTGTCAGCAGAACCAGGGACGCGCTATTCTAACAGCATGTCCCTGGCAGAACAGAGGAGGAACTGACTTGTCCTAGTCAAGAAATAAGCTCTGTGTCCTGATGGGAACTATTCACCAGGACTGACAGCATCATGCTGCACTGCATGCTTGTACCACTCAGATGCACGTACATGCACAAGAAATAGAAGAGCCCAGTAATCCCCTTTTCTGCAAGTATGTACTCAAAGCATGGAAAAATGTCCATTTAAGGAAATCTGGGTGGGATTTTTGTTCTCATTAATGGGTAAATACCACATTTCATCATCTGTGATGTTCTTCCTCTTCAGTTTCATGCATCAAAGCCATCAATAATTGACACAACTTTGAACATTTCGTATTTTTCCTAATACCTGATACATTACAAAACAAGAATATTTAGATCCCAGTTTAAATACTATCTGTCTACTCTAGTTTTTGACACATCTGATAACCCATCCTCACGATATACTTTCATGAATCGAGGTCTCAAACAATAGATCAAGATGTAAAGATCATTATGAACTACATTTGTAAAGACCAGTGATTTTTGTATTGCACGACATGTCACGCCTTGGTAGGCAATACCACGAACTTGTGACAAAGTATGTTTAAATTTTAACACTTTCAGTGCCACCTGCAACTTAAGTCAAAATACTCATCCCAAACTGCTCTGAATATAAGGGTGCTAGATTCATGTTCCTTGTAGAAAGATCTTTCATTCAAGTACCAGCATGCCTGAAGTTACACAGAATATAATAATCCATATCAACAGCTTTCCCTGGTGCACTATGGGCGCAATGCACCCACAGCGCACCAAGGAAAGCTGTTGACTCGGTCCAAAATGTGGCACTGAGTGAGTTAATGAGTGTTCTTTTAATGAGGACTCAGAATTCCTATCATCAGAATTGATATTCAGTCAACCTATCTTTGTATTCACGGATATATTTACTGGGAAAGGTCCTTTGAGTTTGGGTAATTAATACCCATTGGGAAATTTGATCAAAATAAGTGCACATAATTTTTTCTAGAAGAGTTTTTGTTTACCAATTATGCATGCATCACCAGTTTATTCCCAATGTTGTGCAACTTACGATGCAACAGATTAAGGTACCAGTGAAACTCCCTTTCTTTTTCAAATTCAGAACAACATTCTTATATTCTTCCAGTGCAAATTTAATCATGGAATGGTATAGAAGTTATGTGACAATGCCACATGGATTAAGTTGTTGTGTGGTGATCATGTGCAGGTTGGAACCAGAAGATTGTGCAGGAGTTCAACTCTTCTAGTTCAGCAGTCAGCTACCTGCTTAAAAAATGGATGAAACAACAGAGATGGCACATAAAAAAAGAAGGCTGACTAAGAACGACTGATCAAAAGGGTGGTCAACAACCAGTGAATTGTCTCTTGTTCCCATCTGCCATGTAACTTTTGTACCTCTCCATGATTCAAATTATGTAATGTGTGATTTGGAGCGCCCCCACCCCCCACAAACGTGTGAGTCCTACCTTACTTTGTTACATCAAGTTGCACAACATTGGCCATTTGTTAACAAATCTATAATATGAACTTTTTTTGAAAAAAGTTCCCAATGGGTCCGAATTACACCAGCCCAAAGACCTCTCCCTCTAAATACATCTATGGGCATACATGGGGAAAATGCTATTGGTCTCGAATAACTTAATTCCACGAGACCCAACCAAAGACTGTCTAACATACTACTCAGTGTTTACAGCCACTCACAGGTGAATCACAAACAACAGTGTCCAGATGGTTCTGTGATTGTGAGCTGACAGAACTGTCTGATAGCACCTGAAAGTGCTTGGTGACATAACAGATTTTGTGAGGAACATCCAAGAAATCATGTATGACACGAAATATTTGACAATGTGGAGGCACATGCCTTGAATTTATGCACATAATGGCGTGCATTTTTCCAGGTACGTTTTACATGGAGTAACTGTGTGGCTATGAATTACATTAACCCTTTCCCTTGTAAGTTAAGGCTGAGGCCAGTCAACAGCGTTCCCTAGCCTGGGTTGAGTGATTGGCACCCACCCCACCCGAAAGAAAAGCTGCTGACCTGGATCACATTATCTTGATAGGCCTCATGTACAATTCTCATTCAAACTGTTTTCCTTTATTGTTGAAATTAGTCAAAAACATTGACACAGACATGTGATGTGCAGCTAGCTCAACGGGGAAAGGGTTAAGACCTAGCTTGCCGCATCCATCAACACCTAAGTCAAAAAGGTACATGAGGTGACACACTGAATGTGTAATGGCTTTAACTTCTTACAGATCTTTTTGGCCTCCAGAATAATGCATATTTTGAGATGTAAAGCAGCATAACAATGTCTAGAAAGCCAATGCTGGTTGCAGCTACATATGGTATATATTGGATCTGTTCAATGTTTACGGTCAGTCTCTGTTACAATCGGGAATATTTCCAAAATTTTAACAATGCTTCATTTTCATTAAGATACTAAATCATCTGCAATTGTGCAATTTAATCCCATCTAACATTTCATTACCTGTGGGTTATATTTCAACAAAGGAGTTGCACACATATTGTTTACAGGCTTTTATGCAAATTAACATATGGGTTCTTAAAACTACTAAAGATGTATCTTGTGTGGACTTGGTGATCTAGAAACTGGTCACTAAACATAATGGCTGAAGAAAAGACAGTGCACAAAGAACAAGGTCACACTACAGACAGACCTGGCCAAGAAGAGAGGATGGAAAGGGGCACAGTGAGGGATAAAAGAATAGTTATGCAGACAAAACATGGGGCTTTGACGGGTGCTAAGCAGGCAGACCAGTACACAATCCTTTACCTCCGAGGCCTGATAAGGGAATGGGAAAGACCCAAACCAATGGTGATCCATTTTCTTCTGGTTAGAACGGAGTTTGTGAAGCACCTGTGGGGAATGGGAGAGAGGCCACACCAAAGAAGATGGGTTGAGAACACACTGTAGCACATCAATAATACTACTACCATGCCACCTGGTGGTATATCAAAGTAATCCCACCACCATGCCACTTGGTGGTAAATCTAGTAATCTCACTACCATGCTACCTGGTGGGAATATCTAACAATTACACATGACTGAATTATTGAGTAAATAATCAGTAAATGTTAATAATTTGAGCAAACTCTGTTGCATATTTTCTGGTTTGTTGACCACAAAATGAAATACATAAAGTATCAATAGCCTGAGTTTGTCGGATATTAATGAAAAATATGGTAAATTTTAAAATTTGTACATTTATGGAAATGTTCAACAGTGCAAAATCACACAAAAACTTGAACGATCATATCTCTGATTGTTTTCAATCTATCATAAAAATCACTTACATTTGCCTTCCGTGACATCCATGAATAGTTTGTTCATCAGAACAGTCTACGATCAATATTCTTGAATAACATGGCAACTTATTGCTAACTTAGAACCCTTCAAAATATGTACAGCTGGACAACTTGTCAGTGACTGACGAAACTGCTACACTCATGCCATCTAGAGGTATAATAATTTAACTATACATCAACATGCATTATATTTTGGGAAACACATTAATTCACCTTATGCATCCATAATTATATTTGTAAGTGTGTGTGTGTCTTTCAATTCAGTTGATTGAGTGAAAGTTTGCATGTACTTCAAATCTTCTCAAATGACCTTTCAATGTAAAATACAATTTCATTTTCTTTCTTCAAACAGGTAATAATTCTCTGGCATCAACAAACAACAGTTTTCCTTTTCAAAGTCCAAATCTAGATTCAATAAAAATAATGAAAAAAAGCTCAGATTTCCGTCTTTAAATCATGCTCACTTATGATGGCATAAAAGGAGACTCTGTCTTATAGTGTACCACAAACTTTGGTGTGGAGTTATGTTTTTGCCCATACACCCATCAAACCAAACATTTTTGAAACTGTCAGGATGTGGACACTCACAATTTATACAAAAACACCAACCATGCAACACTTGCATACAATTTTGGTCATCACGGGAACAGTACTGGCTTCAGACATTTATCACAGATAATTTATTCATACCAGCATCAGTGACTGTAAAACATATCTCAAATTACACTTAAAATCTATCCCCTGTGACAGTCAGGGTTTTGGGTTTTTTTTTCATTTTCCAGAAAATATCCTATTTTAAAACAGTATAATTCTAGAGTTTCAAATTATGCTGTAATTTTTTTTGAGACACCACACTGATGGAAATAAGATCAAAATAAATAAACAAATTTGAAGACAATAGAAAGTCCCAGCATTAAATATGTAGCTCCTTATTCCAGCCTATTTTATAACAATCCATTCACCCATCTTTTTTTGTCATAGCTAATTATAAAATTGATAGGTGCTGTCAAAGTAGTGGTTTTGAGGAACTCATTTTACTTTTCTCAAGTCAAAATTTAAAACTTTAGAGTAATTAACGTGGATATACACATGCTGACAATTTCAAACGTGCATCGTTTGAAGAGTGTGTTAATAAAAATAGATACAGTGTGACACCAAATTCTCCAGTATGCAACTAGTGGGGTAGCCTCCCTAATGCAACCTTAAAAGCTTTGTTATCTTGCATACCCAAATCTCAATTATTGCAAATATCCTACAGTTTACTGTTGAAAAGGTGAATCCCTTGTTGATTTCACTGAAAGTCCTTTCCTGCATTGCTTAACATCAACAAAATGCTCCTTCCTTACAGCAATTACCTCGTTATGGTTACAACACATAAGCAAAATTTAAATGTCATTCGTGATAAAGAAATCATAATAATATACAAGTGCATGTGTATACATTCATATGTACACATGCACTCTCTACACAGAAACATATACTGTCAAATGGAAATGCATCATCCCTATTCGAAATATTTTTGCAACAACCAGTCAGCTGTAATGCTTCAGTGTAGCATGGTCTTTCAGGTCTAACTGCCAATCACACTGTTACTTCCCATTACAGTTTACCCATACATGTCAGTCAGGTCCACTGTAGCTCCACCCCTTTCATGTGGATGGGGTGCTGACTTACCTGTTGTGTTGACTGCCTGATGCGAGATATTTCCTCAGACTGCTTCAACAGAAATTGCCTCTCCTTGCTGGCTGCTTTGTTGGCTTCTTGTAAACGTTTGATTTCAGCCTGTGATACCAACAAGAAAAAAACTAATAACCATTGATTCAGCGAGTCTATAATTTACACAGGGCTTTAGATACTGCAAGAGAGGCGTGACTGTGCCTTGTGTTTAACTCACTCTATACCATGGCGTTGAAGGCCTCGGTCAGCATATTTTGCATTGGCTGGTAAGTCATGCTGTTGTTGCCCTTGTGGCATCTGCTGTATGTCCAGGCAATGCAAACGCCACGACCTTTACACCAAGCATGGTGCTGCTTGAATAAAAGCTTTTCATGAAGAATTCGAATGACCAATCTTTGTCTTAAGTCGAGGTACATAAATGAAAAAGTAAGGGGCCTGATACATAGAGTTAATCAACATGACTGGGAAAATCATGCCATACTATTGTCTACATCGAATGACAAATGCCACTCAGGTACAATATGATGTTTGTAAGAAGCAAAACAGGAAAAAAGGGAGTGTCTGAACAAGCCATTTTAGGTACCAGTACATTGTCACCAATGCAGAAATTTGGTCTTCCCCAAATTTTTTAAACTGTATATCCTGGCCAATAAAGTTAACATTTTTGTTGGTCCAGTAAAGGAATATTACATGGGTGAAAATTTTATCAAGCATTTGGCCTGCTTCTTCAAGCCTTCATCAGTCCTTATGAATTATTTGTACTGGCAATAAATCATGCTTCTGTAACTTTTCACATAGAGAATGTGGACATGATCAGTGGGTGCACAGACACTGCAACAGTTGCATACTGGATCTGCCAAGCATAGAAAGCAGCATACTGATCCTCATCAAGAAATCGTAGTCATGTCCAGGTTCAGTTCCTTCACTTTTTCCATAAACGCAATACATAAATTGTAATTGAATATTAATTATGGTGCTTGTGAAGATGAACACTTCTTCATGTTTAGGGGGCATAAAACTGCCTAAAAAAAACATAGTCCAAAACGCAAAGAACCAGTCCTAGGCATGTCTATGAAGTTTCATTTTGCAAATTTTTTAGTTTTTACATACTATATTTTTCGAGAATCCCGAGAAAAATCTCCAAACCAGACCCTTTCGTAAAATGTCCTTTTTTCCAAAAAAAAATTTTTTTTTTAATTTTTTGGTGTGTATATAATCTAGAGATCCTAAGCAACAAGAATATATATAGTTTTATGGGTCTAAAAATAAAAAACCAAAACAGGAGAGTGGGTTGAAGACAGCATCCTCTGAGTGCCTGGCTTTGTTTGTGCCACCTTAAATTAAGTACTGACCCTGGCTGGTACACAAGTACAGATGTTGCCTGGAGTCTTGTACCAACCTGTTCCTGCTGCAGCCTCAGCAAGAGACCTCTGCGCTTCTTGCGTATCTGAGCACTTTGTGGATACACGTCATCTGCCCCCTTGTCTTTCATGCGCTGCTTTTGTTGTTCCAGCCATGCCAGCTCTGCCTTGGTCTTCTCCTTCAGTGCTCTTTCTCTCAGCTCTAACAAAGCTTGCTGTAATTACAGCAGCAATTGATCTTTACTTCAGGGAAACAAAATCTCGAGTTCTGATGAATTTTACTTTTTGTGTTACCAACACAGGAAAAATGTTGACCCTGGCCATGCCTGTATACATGCACAAAAAAGTTAAAAAACTGTCTTCAAAATGCTAAACCACAAGTTGATGAGCTTCTGTTTTGCTACAGAAAATTGCACGATACAGTCACAGCTAAAAAATTCAGATTGTTATCTTACTGAAGGAAACAAAAATTTTACACTTGAATCACACAATTTGTACTACAAGCCAACATCATGGAAAAAACACACCACTTTTTGACGTTTTGGTTGCCATGATTTGCCAGTCATTTTTCTCTCTTAGAGACCTTTGATGAAGGATCACTAGTTTTCTAACACCCACTTCCATGTGGTGGTCTTTAAAGCCTGGTACGAAACGTTTATACAGTGAACCTCCCTTACCGAACACCTCCTTACATTGAACACTTTTTCTCAGTCCCAATTATATTTTCATTACAAGCAAACATCCCAATACTAAACACCTCTCTATACCGAACACTATTGTCCGGTCCCAAGAGCATTCGGTATAGGGAGGTTTCACTGTATTTCTACCTGGTGCTGAGCCCTGGTCTCCTCCTCTCGCATGTACTGTCTCACCATCTCTGTGGTAAAACGGTTGAAGGAGTCTTCTCCTCCAAATGGAGACGGACTACTGAGGTTCTCCAGACTCAAGCGACGAGATGCCACTGCAATCAACATGTCACCATGGTAACAGTTCTGCTATTTGTTTTTTACTAGTTCTGCTTTCACTAAGGAAACTTTGCACTGTTCTTAAAAAGAGACTGAGTCATTTTTCATTGATCATTCTGCTCTGATGAAATGTTTATTGTATGTGTTTTGTGCAGATCACAACTTCTCTAGTCATGTAGATAGGTTAAGCTAAAATTTTTGAGGTAACAAATCTGACAAGATTTGGACTGAGTCAACAGCTTCCCTTGAAATGAGAGCTGTTGACCCAGACCATTATACTCTTTGGAACAAAATGCATGCTGGTACTTACGGTAAAGGTCTTTTCACAAGGAATATGAATCTACCATCTTCATTTTAATGAGAGAAGTTAGTCTTAATTAGCTTGACTTAAGTTGTAGCTGACATTGAAAGAGTTAATTTGGATTGGGCAACAATGTATATTTTTAAATCAAAAGTTCATAAATGACCGACAGCAATTCCTTTTTTCTTCCACAATGAACCAGTCACAAAAACCAAGGAATAGTGAGATACAAGTTTTTGTTAACTGTGCACAATTCCATTTTATGTACATTTTATTTTCTTAATCTTGCCACTGACCTGACGTGTGAAGCTCATCTGATGAGTACGAGGCTGCCATATCTGACAGACTCCCTTCCTTCTTCACCTTCTTACGGTGACCTTCCGAAGGAAGTACAGCACGGAAAGACTTCTCCTCAATTTCTTCTTCCGTCACAGAAGCATCAAACTCCATTGAGTAGTCACCTGGCATGGAACACATAGAGACTGTGCTTCAAACTTGTGCATTTTTGTACTGTATTCAGTTACACATCAGACAGAATTTCTAACACATGTGTACATTAATATTCATCCTCTCTATACGTGTCTTTCTGTATGTAATACCATGTTGTATTCCTTGTGTACATGCAGCAGAGGTCTAATAACTTAATATGTTTCTATTTTCTGATTTACTGACTGGAAGATCTGGCAAATAAGCAGGCTTGAAGGGAAGACTTATGATTGTACATAGCACTTGGAACAAAATGCAAGCAAGTGTGGCCATAAACTTAGAATGACAAGCATTACATGTCTAATTGTCCTGCCTGAAGAATCAGTTGCTGATATTTACACACATTTTCAACAAAATGGACACAAGCTGACAAATCCATTTTAATTACCTTTTTCACTTGTGACTTCATCCAAAATACTCTCTGATTTACTGACTGGAGACAAAGGTCCTGCTGGAACTGATTCTGTGTGAACAGAGGAGGCACTTTGGGGTCTGGTCACATCAGTGCGGATAGATGAGGCAGTCCCTGGTCTGGAGATATCTGTGGCACTGCGGACGCTGGTCGCTGTGCGGGCAGACTGGGGCCTGGTCTGAGACACCTCAGTGGCAACACTGGTATCCTCACTGAAAGTACAACAGTCGTGTCACTGCAACACTACACTTTTTTTAATCCTCAATGCTACTTTAAATTGCTCTGATCCTCCAGGAAAATCACTTATGAATTGATCGATCATAATTTTTTTCAGTTGGACCTAATTTATTTCCACACATTGACCAAGAAGCTTCCTGTATGAATCAAAACTTTAACTCATTCCACCCTGATAGAAGACTGAGTCAACAGCTTTCCTTGGCGCGCTCTGGGCGCAATGCGCCCAGAGCGCGCCAAGGAAAGCTGTTGACCATGGGCATATAATTTGGAATGATCTTCCATGCAAGTTTCATCCAAAATATTGAAAAATGGTCCCTAAATTAGTAAAATACAATTAGCAGACGACATTTAGATATTAGCGGGAAAAAGCGTCATCAGGGTGGAATGAGTTAAGAAAACTCCCTAGACAGATATGTACAGGCAGTCATACTGCGCTTCTATTGTGCTCCTGATCATCCTGGACACTCACATATCTAATATGGTAGCAAACACTCAACAATATTTTTGGTCAGGTTTGATCTTGATATCAACTGGAAATTAATGGTCCCACCTGTGTTTAGTTTTGGTAGTAATCCTGGTTGACTTGCTGTTTGTGTTCTCAAAGGTCTCTGATGCATACGATGACACATCGCTCCTGGACCCATCAGGACTCCTGTAAGACCTCAGTGCGGGCTGTGTGCCTCGGTCCTGTGTCTCCGCCAAGTGCTACAAGGTCAAGGTCAAGGTCACACAAATGTCAGGCACACTGATTATAATCACTTTCTTTGTCTATGTATTAACAGTAACTTTTAGCTGCAGGCCACAAAAGGATCAAATATGGCTAAGATGACTGACACCTATTGGTCACATCAACACACCACTTTTATTTCTCTCTGTATAGCTCCACAAGTACATTCATGTTCTATTTTAACCAAACTTGCCACAGTTAACCCTTAAAGTGCCAATTTAAGATTGAGTCAACAACTTTCCTCGGGACACTTTGAGGGCAATGCATGCAAAGTGTCCCACGGAAAACTGCTGACTAAGACTACTTTTTGCTTTAGACCAGGCTTGCTGGTATTTGAATGAAAGGTATCTTCCCGAAGAATTTGAATCTTTTAACCATTATATGTTTAACAGTAATGTGAAAACGACTATAGCAGTGATTAGCACTTTAAGGGTTAATTTCAAGTTTGGACCTGGTGTATAATTGTCCTCCCTACACTGGCAGACCAGTAACTCATCTAAACTTCATGCCACATACATTTTCTCTGTAAATTTACATACATGTGCAAGCTCAAGTTCATATAGTCAGTGATGCAACAGTTGTAAAGTTACAATGTATCTTTTGGCCTTCTCTGGCTAAAACTTTGTGCAGAAAGCTGGGTCCAGCATGTTCTTTGTAACCCCTCTTAACAAAGTTTCAGTTGCCAACACATTTACAAAGAAAAGGTATGTGGGAAGTTCATATATTCACACAAATCACCCAATGACAGAATCTCCACTTAACCAAAAACTCCAGACACAAGTTCTTCAATAAACATTTGTTTGTCATCTATCACACAAAACTCCATATACAAGCTTTTCCCAAACTCCACGATTTTCTCTGTGTTACTATTATCGGTTATGTTAAGTTTCTTTATCAATTGACTTTTATGTAGGGTGTTGGTTATTATCAAGAATAAGCATTAAGTAGCAAGATCTACATATATGTTATCCATGTTACACAAAGTTAAAGCAAGTTTAATCAGACATTATTCTTCACACATGTATAACAACAATTTTTCTTTTGCACAATGCTAGTTGAGATGTTTGTCATCAGGTGGCACTGTTATTAGTGTCACATTGTCAGCTCTGCAGATGTGTGCAGCTTGAAGGCCCTTCCTCAATTTAACTCGAAAAGTGCTAATCACTGATACAGTCGTTTTGTCATTACCGTTAAGCATATAATGGTATAAAGATTCAAATTCTTCATGAAGATACCTTCCATTACAAATACCAGCAAGCCTAGTCTAAAGTAAAAAGCTGTTGACTCAGTCTTCAATCAGCCCTTTAAGGGTTAACTTATGATGCAAAACCATTTCACAAGTGGAATACAAAATCTGATAGAGCACAGTAATTTCATACACCTGAGAATAATGGTAGATTTTATACATGTATATAAAATGTAATAAATAAATTATAATCAGCTTTTGCCACTCACACTTTTGCCACTTGTATGGTGTTAACCCTTAAAGTCCTGATTTAAGATTGAGTCTACAGCTTTCCCGGGGACACTTTGCACTCATTGCGTGCAAAGTGTCCCGAGGAAAGCTGTTGACTAAGACTACTGTTTGCTTCAGACAAGGCTTGCTGGTATTTGAATGGAAGGTATCTTCATGAGGAATTTGACTCTTTTAACCATTATATGTTTAATGGTAATGAGAAAGCAACTATAGCAGTGATTAGCACTTTAGGGGTAAAATAAGCTATATGCATACATGTACATGCTTCATTCACTTTTTCTTCCCAGGAGTTACTTCCACTTGGTCTGAAATTGTTCCCCTAAACATACGTTTTACTACCTGCTGGTAGTTAAGCCTTAAAGTGCTGAATTTAAGAATTGAATCAACAACTTTCCACAGTGCACAAAGTCAGCTGTGGAAAGCTGTTGACCAAGATTATCCTTTTTTCCCCGAAAAATTACATCTGTTAGATTTGCATGAAAGGTCTTTTCTTGAGGAATTGCAATGTAGTTCCAGTCAAAAGGCTAATGTGAGACCAAATATATTTGTGCCCTGCAAGGTAAGCGTAATGAAATGAACCTCATGAAAGTATACAAAACCAGCCAATTATTTCATGTCTCTACAGGCCTATATTTGGACTTTGATATATCACCAATGTATAAGTGGAGTATTCTGTGACTACTTAGTGATGGAAGTAATACCTTGGCGGGGTAGTGGTACTGATGACTGAGTGCTGCCGATACAGCAGCAGCAGCAGCAGCACTGGCGGTCTCCGTGGCAATTCGCTGAGGATCATGTACTTGTAAGGCAGGAGGCTGAGAAACAGTAGCCAACTTGGCCTATGTGCAGCAGCAAAGACAGATGGACAGGTAAAGAATAGATTATATACATGACTAGTAGGGTTTAGACAGCAAGTCTCCATGCAGTCATATCCAAAACAAAAATGATATCTTCTTCAAAGATTTGTAATATTCAAATTCATCTTTCGGACTAACTGAAAATATATATATGCAATTTTCAAAATTTTTTTTTCAATGTTTTTCATGTTACCAGACTATAATCAGCCCAAAAACTGCACCTCAAAATATCTGAAGCAACTAAAGGTACCATAAATGTAATCACCAGAATTTAAGCAAGTTAACACCACTGATTAGGTGGTTATATGATTTATGAAGATTCACCAACTTCAATATGACTGCACTTTAAAAAGACCTGGAGTAGGAAGTGAAGAACGGGGAGGCATGAATACATCCCAAATCAAAGCATAACTCTCATTATATACAAGTTAACCTTCAATCCACTGATAAGCTACAATAGTGGAAGCGGTTAACAGCTGGGCAAGGGTTGCCATGGTTACCATTGTCAGTTTCAAAAACACACTCCCATCCTTGCTCACCATATCCACAAATATGCCCTGAATTTAAATTTCAAAAAAAGCTCATGTATGGAAAATAACCCAAAACACATAAATTACTCTCTACATTTTTTCTCTACTAGAAATCCGACAAGAAGAATGGTTCAAATTGTACATAAGATCTAGGTGGTGTTACACTCTAACAAATTCCTATGTTTTATCTCATCAAATATCGGGAAAATTTGTAAATACTACACACAAAAATGTCAATTCAAGCAAAACACATCAATCCACCATTCCATCACAAATTAGGAGAAAACCTTTCACCTACCCTGTAAAATATAAACCCACAAAATAGGTGTTACTTAGCATGGTCTCCACTGACCAAAATATCTGACCAAGCAATCTATTAAATTTAAAAATATAATCTTTGAAAAAAAAGAGAGAGAGAAAGAAAGAGTGAAAGAATAAAATGTTGCTCAATAAAGTTTAAATAATTTTAAAATTTCTACTTATACTTCCTAATTTTTAACATTTTTTTTGGCTGCTTTTTATCTGGGATTGAAGCAAAAAAGTCTTAAAGTCAGACTTAATATATTACCCAAAAGCAATGTAAACATGGTTACCTGGCTCATATAACCCCTGTCTGACTGGAGTGCAATGTGACAAATTGATCAAGGCATAAAAAGCAGAAGGTAGCTGACTGCACCTTGCGCAGCATACTGCCAGAATACCATGTCTTATGCCACATGGTTTACTGTTGTCCTGTATCTGGTACAAGGGCACCTGTCTTGACAGACCCCTCCAATGAGTGACTGCTCATCTCTCTTACACTGCTGTATCAAAATACTGTGCTTTTGCTTGTTCTTGTGCCTTTAATGACAGGCACCTGTTTTGACAGACCACTTTTGTACCTTTCCATCGGGTGGTGTCTCAAGACATGAACCACAGTACAAGATACATGATGCACTGCATACATTACTAAGCCGTGTCTTATATCTCTATGCATAATGCCCTCCCATGTTTGATAATAAATGGAATGCTGCCACCCCATGTTTGGTGATACATGGAATGCTACTATCTTTGTATGATATTTGGAAAACTTCCATCCCATGTCTGATAAAAAATGGAATGCTGCCATCCCATGTCTGACAAAAACATGGAATGCTGCCATCCCATGTCTGATAACATATGGAATGCTTCCATCTTATGTCTGGTAGTACATGGAATACTGACATCCCATGTTTGACAGTGCATGGACCACTGCTATCCCATGTCTGATAATCCATGGAATAAGCTGTCATGTGCCTGATTATACAGGAATGCTGTATCTTCTGACATTTATAACAATTTGTGAGCACTCTCACTTAGCGAAGAGTTTGTACTATTAGATATACCACAATCTCAATTCTGTGGGTTAAGATTCTGGTATACGTGTATATACACACTTTGGTATCCTAAAATGCAAGATTTCCTAAAACATCATAGTGGGAACAAAAGGGGGAATCAAAGCTGTGTGCGCAGTTGTTTATGTATGTATGTATTTATTCATATGTGCGAGTTTTATGACAAAACTACAAAAAATAAATGTTAAACTGATTTTTGAAAATGATCACACTCAAAACTACATGTATCACAACCAAAATAATATCTGCACCTTCACCTTCTTACTTTCCCAATATACAATATTTATTAGATATATGCTGTCCTTCACAGCATAGGAGTAGTGCCTCAGATGATACATATGGCAATAGCAACACAAGAATAAACTGATATCTAGATAGCACAAAGGGTGACAGATATAGCCAAACACTTGTAACCTATACAGCACTACAGAAAATCTTTTGAGAACTGTGACCTTCTATTGTGGTAAATTTGAACGTGAAATCTGGAACCTGGAAGTTGAATTCTCCCAAACTCCTGGGCAAAAGTTGTCCAGCTAATAAGTGACTAGTAACATTTTTAATTATCAAAATGAGCAACAAAGACTCCAGACTGTAACTTTCACCCATGCAGATTTCAAGTTGACTAGTAGATATCTCAGGCTCACTTTATGTACAGGGAAAAAGTTGCCATAAAAATCAACCCTCAAAATGAATCTACACAGATTCAAACAACTATTGGTGCTAAGAAAGCTTTCAAATTCAGGCGTGTCTAGACTTAATTCTATATAACCGAAGGTAGGAAGCTGATGTAATGTGAATCTGAATTATCTGAAAGAAATCAATAGAAACAATCTGTTACCACGGCAGTCAACTTAAAACCAAATTGTAACAGCTAGCATGCAAAATGAAAATAAAATATCTTTAATATCATTACATACTTTCTAAAAAAAAAAAAAAAGTCCAGTTATACCTTTCAAATTAAATTTCCACATTTAAGGTCCATTTCCTTGATGGGACAGATCTCACACACCCAGTATTTGAATTTCAGAAAGTATTCATTTTATGTTAGTGTCAAATTGTCTCTGATCCAAAGTATAATACATCACCATTCACAGGCTTGCTACAAACATGATCAACTTTTCATTTTATAAAGGAAAAAAAAAGTTTTTCAGAGAAATTAAAAATGGAACAAAAATACAGTGTACTTTTACTCTATTGTCAGAGGCAGTGAGTATCAGCCACCAGTTTGTGCCCTGTCCACTTTGTCACATTGCTACTCTAGGGTTAGCCAGGGTGATTCAAATGTCCAGGGATAAAGAAATCTCACTGTCAAAAAGAACAGGAAAAACAGGGACTTAGTGACAGTGGTCCATTCCCATTTGAAAGGTTCAAATGTCCATCATATACATCCCTTTATCCTGTTAGGCATATCTCAGTCAAGTCAGTTCCATCTGTGCCAAGCTTATGGTGACATCAATACCACACAAAATCCCACAACTCTTAACCATATTAGACTTGTACATAGTTCATCGCAGCTCCCTTCAGCACTCCTTTGCAGAACTCATGCCATGGATTTAAATAAGCCATGCCATTGGTCCTCATTATCACATGACCTACCTCAGCCAATTGCCTTGCTGCTTCTGCAGTTGCCTTGGCAGCCTCTGCCTGAGTCTCTATTAGTTTTTGTGTGGACTCTTGGATTGACACAGTTGCTTCATTCTTGATCTGAGCAATTGTTTGCGCAGCGTTTTGGGCTGCGTCGGCTGCTCTTCTACGGGCATCTTCCAGGTTACGTGTGGCTTCCATTGAATCTTGCTGTGCTCTCAGTTGTAGGTAATGCATCTCCCTGTCGTGAGCTTGTTGACGACCCTGTTGGCAAACATTCTTCACTCAATGGCTAATTTAAGTAACTGCTACTGCTTTCTTATAGCATCAGAGCTGTAAATATATGCAGTTTCAGCAATGTTTTGCAGTTTATTTTTTTAAATCCAAACATGCATCAAACTGCTGATGCGAAGTACATTCTACATTTCTACTGCCAAATTTCATACTTTTACATCATTTTATGACATAGTCAATAAAACATGCAGCATTCTGCTGTACAAACTCTGCCTTGGTTCCTTTGATAACATGTTCACATACTGAGTGCCAAATGTCACAAATCATTCTTGCTTTAAAAATCAAGAGTTAATTTTAGTTAACAAAGATATCAGATGTAACAAGATCTCTTCAACGATTTTTTCAACACATTTGACCTAATATATCTTCGATTTGGCAGAGTTCTGCATGAAAAATAATTAGAAAACAGGAATTTTAAAAATACTAAGTCAACCAAGGCAAGGGATGACATGGATCAGAACCTTCAGGAGCTGTGCTAGAGACACTGTCTCCTGCTGGGCTAGGGCTACAGCTCGTGTCCTCTCCACATCAGTCAGCTGCCTCACGGACTCATCTACTCCCTCCAAGAGGTGCAGCTCTGCTGCCATCCGCCGCTCCAGGGCTCCTGGTGACATCTGGTGACCAGCGATGTAACCTCCAGGAATGCTGGGAATTCTGGGTGGTTGGCCACTGCTTGAAGTCTTGGGGGGGAAAAAAAGAAGACAGACATGCAGAATCATGAGCAACATGTTTCCACATTTTTTTCTTTTTTTAAATATAAAATTGCTGACTTAAAGAAAACACATTTTGCTGGAATTTTGGGCATCACTTTTGACAAGTGTACCCCACAACCTTTTACAGGTATCAACATTGAGAGGTTCCTGTTGCAACTTAAAAAACCCATACAAAATTTATCATGGCATTCCAATCACCAAATTAATGATATAATGGGGAAGTTTACATGTTTACATGGGGGCATAAAAATATAATTTCCATATCAGTTTATCAACAAATCAAAACAACATACATTTACAAAGACAGACTCACTTTAGGCAAAGATCGTTGTACTGGTTGGTCATCCCCCAGACTTGACAGGTCAGACTCCAGAGATTCATCTTTTTCTTTGGCAGAGGCTAAGCTGTGAACGCTAGGCACCACAGACTTACTGTGGACCGAGACAACAGGACTGCCTGCTGAAACACGAGACTTCTGCTTCTTGTCCTCATCACTGTGGCGGGAAATCATGAACATTAAAGATTTGAGATTCTTGTCTATAGGACTATCACGTATATGGTTTACAAGACACAGTGCTTCATGACACCTTTGTTAATTTATAAAATTCACAAAATTTGGTTCCGTGTCCATGTCCCATGCAATACGTCAGGCAAACATTCAAAACCATTAATATCAGATTCTACGGACACCGATTTGATATTAGAAACGCATTAGCCAAAAGTGTTCCTGCTCATTTTAATAATTCATGCAACGTTACCAATCTCTCCATATTTGGCAAAGACCAACTCAAACATAACAACAATGCATTACGTCACGATACATAGGTGGCATGGATCAATGAATTTAACACTACATGTATATACATCCATTTGGCCTGAACAAAAGAGTAGAAGCGTTTTTATTATCAGTCATGTGGACCTGCAATCTGTGTTCCAAATACGGAACTTACAGCAGCTGGAGAAACTTAAAACAATGCAAGGAACCTGAGAGATGTTATAAATGTACAATTTGTTGGGCATCTTTTAAGAGAAGGTCAATTTTCAACATCACGTCAGAAATCAACACCCTGGAATTATCATCAAACCAGTGATCACTGATGCCTTCCAACTGGGTAAAATTAACAGCAAGCTGCAATATAATGTCATAAGCACAAAAGGACACTGGAAGCAATTTTTGAACATTACAGAAGTCACCAACCACAAAATCGGGCATCTAAATAAAATCTTACAGCGTAACGTACAAGGAAAGTTGCATCTACATGTACCGATATTCAGGCTACCAACTTAGGAGGAAATTGATAAATACAGAAGCAAACAAAAACGGATCGGTGATATGGGCCTTAAATTGACTCGGATAGTGACAGCAATGATTCAACCCCATGTACCAGTGAATTTAATATAAAACCCGAACAATTCTTTAGAGACCTGGAAGCCCTGCAACATAACCTGGGAATAAAACCAGCCACTGATAATGAACCAGATGAACAATTTAAAAAAAAATACCAGAGATATAAATCATCTTTCCTTAACCCGCAGTTTCTGATGAAGACCAGCCAGGGAGATATGGGGATAGAGGCCAGACAACACCAGACATACACACCCCCACCCCCTGGACACCAACAACTTAAAATGCACTCCCAGGATACCTCACGACCCCATTCAAGTTTTAATTCTCCATAGTAGAACTTTCAGATCTACCAGAGACAGTCTCCACATTATAAAGTGTTTATACTTTTATAAAATCTGCACATAACGTACCCGGATCGGACATTCCAGCCAATATTTTAGATATATAATGCACATGAACATCTATATGTGTGGTTGTGTGTGTATACACTAAAACCTGCCAAGCCAAACACCTCTGTTACCCGAACACTTTTTTTCAGGTCCCAGCTTTTTTTTTAATGTAATTTAATAAGAGAGCCACATGTTGGAACCTGCAATCCCTGAACACCTCTCTACTCTGAACATCGAACACTTGATTTGGGTTCCAAAGCGACATTTAACCTGTCAAGGCTAAACACTTACCCTCCCTGAAAGAAGGAATTTTGGAGAGATTGATATTGTTACAAAAACATCATACTTTTTCTATAATCAACACTTCCATCAAATTTGTGGCATTAATGTATTCAAAGGGTGTCAATAGTGTGTAGTTTCCATGGTGAGACCTTCTACAGCTGTATGTACAATAAACTGGTTTAAACTTATCAAACTAGTAAGTGCATACTGAAGTTTAGCAGTATGATAAAGGGTAATACACATATTGCATGTTTATGTTGGACAATAAATTGATGTTTTGTCATCAAATTATGCACATGTATGTAAATGCACTGTCTCAGGTAGGACAAATGTACATACTTCAGTACATGTACATATGCATGTACCGGTAACATTAGTAATGTGGCCTAATGATATTGAGAAGTGCATGTACTGTTAGCCTAAAGTTTATGAATACTTTAAACTTCTTCCCCAAGTGGTTGGACTTGTTAGAAAGTTCTTTTTTCATCTTAGACTTTATTTTTCCTTCAAGTTATTGTAATTCATATAAATATATATATGTCAGAGCTGGTAAACTGCCCAATGCATGCGCATGTACAAGTGAATTCAAAGTTTACATGTGCAGGATTACCCACAAGGCCACGGCCCCAACCCTCTATCAGCCGAACAACTCCGATACCCGAACACTTGAGCTGGGTCCCAAGGGTCTTCGGCCTTAACAGGTTTTACTGTACACATGTGTGTGTGTGTATGTATACATATATGCTTCCTTCTACGGATGATGTAAAACCACGTGCACGACTGGTTTCTAGTGTTTTTTGAAAGAGATGATCTTTCCATCATTTAATTCTTTCTCTTACGATATTTTCTAAACCTGATCAGAACGATAAAAAATACATGTACAAGCAACTATCCTAATAACCTTCATATCTATTCTTTATTTCAACATACATATGTATAATAAATATCAAGGACCAACATATTAGTCACATTATTCTTATCTGAGCTTGCTCTATATTATTTAGTGATTATGTTTGGTTTGATAGGTATTCTACATTCATATTGAAGTTCTGCATTTATAAGCAAAACTTCATTTATTTAGCTAATTTATCATTTGCCATGTTCATATTTTTTCTTTATTATGTGGGTTGTCTTTGCTGAATATTTAGCTTAGACAAGGCCCGGCTATGCAGAGAGACATGTGCAGGTACAGGCTCCGAAACATGTTCTTAGTAGTTACCTGCTGAAGACCTTGTAATTTATTTGGGCTAATACAGCCTATGTCAAAATTCTACAGAAGAATGTGTTAAATATGGACAATTGTACTTCCATATGTATGTAGGTTAGACAGTGACAGGCTAGCTTATGGAGAGTAAAGAGTTCGGACTGTGGAATAGGGAAATGACAACTAGGAAGCGGTTCTGGACAATAAGACACAAATACAATATACAGATGACACCACTTCCGGCCATCCATGGAAGTTTAAAAGCTCCTCATTTTGTATACTTAAGCCTAGGCCTCCCAATAATAAAATGCTTTGCTTTTCCTGAAGAAGGAGGGAACACCACTGAAACTAGTTGATAAAACGAAGCCAACTGTGAGCAAGGTGTTTTTTATTTTATACCAGGCAAGAAGAGGGTTCTGTTGGTATTTAGTTATAGTTTCAAAATTTGGTTCATCAGAAGAGGGCCTCAGGCTTCAGATGTTCAGGACAACACACATGTAGTCTCTTTCCACAAGGACTTTAAATCAAACTTTGTCATACTTTCCATGTGCATCATTTACTTTGTTCTGCATTGACTTATTCTTTTCCCTTTCATACTATTTGTACCTTACAGCTATTAATCCTTACCATTCAGATATTAACCCTTTACCACACAGATATTAACTTTCACCACAAGCTATTAAGCATTTACCATACAAGTAAAAACCCTTTCCGATTTACAACATGACTCACATCTGCAGCTTTCTTCAGAGATGGTTGGTGGCTGATGCCAAACTTGGACCAAGAAAACAAGAAAACCTGCTCAACCCAGGACACGCTGACCCTGGCATGCCTCAGTGAAATCACAAGCCTCTTTGCATATGCTCTTTTCATCTTTCATGCCAAGTCTTTTCTATTCTTATTTGAGCAAACTGGCCGAGAAAGATGACATCTGACATTTTGGCTGCTTTGAGAGGATACAGTGGTACATGTTTACCTTATGCAATATCATAAGCAACATATACACCTGTAACAACCTAACCATCTTAAGACCTGCTTGGCTATTGTCCCAAATAATTATTAAGAACTCTCTGATATGCCCTGTGACATGCGTGCATTCTAGTGTGTTGGCATTGGATGCTAACTCGTTTGACATTTCTGTTACATGTGCACTGCTCGAGACTTTGTGATGATTCTGTCTGACACTGGCAACAGGCTACAGCATTGTGTGGCCTTGGATACCAGTAAACCATTTATAAGTTGTGGTCATTCATACAATGGGTAAGAAGCTGCCACCTGGTGATCACTAACCAAGACACTCATCACTCAACCACCAGTTGAGACTGAGACCATAAGGTGCTACCATCTGGTGATCACTGTCCCAGGATCAGTAAGCTACTCTGGCCAAGTCATGTAATTTTGCAATATGACAAGTCCCTCCGTTCTATGCCAAGTTTCAGGTAAGTTTATCAAAGCATTAAAAAAGTTACAGTCAGGACAAAAAAAGTGAATGCACAGCTACATGGCAATATCTTCTTCTATGTGCGTAGGCCATAATAGTGAAAAATGATGCCCCCACAGATTAGCCTGTGTGAGGGTCTCTGGTTAGCAGCGGACAACTTACCTGTCTAACGTTGGGGTGATGGAGCCCTCCAAGGTATCATCTCCTGATTCTGATTCCTTCTTTTCCATCTTACTGGACCTGCAACCCAAGCAATCCCAATGTAACTGATGCCACACCCCTGAAATTTCTTACCAAGAATACATGGAACCGTATTCTGTCCTACAAATGTGTCAGATGCCTTTAACCACCGTTAATACTACTAAAATCAACAACAACTAACGCTTAATTTTCTCTGTGAAACAGTATCAGAAATCCTCTATTATCTTTGACAGTTTTAGCTCAAAAGTTCAGCCATGAATTAAGAGTTCAACCAAAATTTTTGAACACATCTGATCGTTACACAAATGAAAAAGTCAAAATGATATCCCTGGTCTTCTAACACTACACCTCTGCTCTCAAGAAATCATACCTATTTATCTGGCAAACATATTTCCAAGACTGAGAAGGTTAAATAGGTCATTCCATCTTGGTATGACCACATATGGAAGAGATATATTATACTAAAAGTCATGATTCTGCACAGTTCATGACGTTCACAGAGAGATATGAACACAGTCTTGAGAAAACAGACTTTGTGGCTGGTGGACAGGTTACTGGAGAAGGAGACTGTCTCACCTGTGGCTGGCCTTGCTCCTACTGTGTATAGATGCAGCATGAGATGACCTGCCACTCTCCTGTTTGCCACTGGTGCGTGACGCCCTGCTGGCTGCCAGACTGCGTTGCGATCCTGACAATGAACCACCTGAGAAATCCTCCTTGTAGCTGTCAGGATCTGGAGTCTTGGTACGTCGAGACGTGCTGTGGTGAGATTTTGAGACATTGTCCTTGTAGCTGTCTGGGGTCTTTGAGCGGCGTGAGTGAGTGCTATGACGAGACTGAGATAATTCATCCTTCTGACTGGTAGGGCTCACCCTGCCATGGGAGCCCCGTGACTTTGGTCGATCAAGAGTTTCTCGTACGTGCGGTGGTTCCACAGATTTTTCAGAAACTGTGTCACTGACATCTGACAAGCTGAGATCATCTTCCTCTCCTCCTTTGGCTTTGGGGAGTGTCACTGTTAACAATGACACACATGATATCAAAAGAAAATTTAATCTACGGACATGCCAAAACAAAGTTTAGTTTAATCTGTAATGTACCTGGAGGTTTACCTTTTTGTTCGAAGTAAAGCTGCAGAATTTGTTTCAATATATATGCTCTTGGCTTTTTGTGCATTCAATATCAGATCAACAATAGATTAACTACACTTGTGTTGTTGAAGTATTCATTTTTGAAAGAAAAAACAAGGAGCCCATAGGCCTAATGCTCTGCTGACATGTAATCAGATGAACAGCACTAAAAATTCATTTCCTGAAATACGATCCCTCTGTGACCTTGAGAAAGTATTTCAAGATCATCCACATTGTGGCACATATAATATCATAAGCCTTATTCTTGCAACATTTTGAATTTAGCGTACTCAAATCACTTAATGACCTTGAAAAATAGGTCAAGGCCACCAAAATTTTTACAAAATTTGACCCCTGGCCTAAAGTATACTTGGTGCCAATTTTGTACTTCCATCCCAATTTATTATCACAATAATACATTTCATACATTTTGATGCCTATCATGTTACTTCTACTTAATAAGATCAGTGACATCACCATGATTCGACACATCATAGCCTACAGTTATACAGTTGTCTTTATAATATTCTTGTAATGGTTAGGAATATACATACACAAGTTAAGATCTAATGACCATCACAAAACAATCATTTCCTGCAATGCATTCCTTTTATGATCTTGAAAAAATGGGTCAAGGTCATCCATATAATATAATATTAACCTTTCACATACACATGTAGCATACATTGGGTATAGGTAGCTTTATTCTTTCTCAAAATATGGAATTTAATGTGTTTTCAACACACTTCAGCCCATATATTGCATAAAACTGCATGTCTCACCACCAAATTTTGGCACATTTTGGGGGTTTTTTTGCCTCATCAAAATTCCTACCAAATTTTGTGATGATTCATGAATAACTCTTTGAAACATTATCAAATTATTAACATGTTGGCCCATATATTACATAATACTGCAGATACCACCACCGATATTGAAGTGGACCTAGCTTTTCATACACTTGATAAGTCCAGAAAGGTATCTGAGGTTAATATAAAAACTGCTGATTGCATTATGTTCACAAGCAAAACTTTACACATGGATGGGCTGAATGGCAGACTGAAGAATTGATGGACAGACATGACTGATTACATAAACTCTGTGACCTTTGGTTCACACTGCTACACTCCCCCCCCCCCCCCCCCCCGAAAGATAATACAAATTTTAAAAACCTATGAAGTTGGCGAGTGTGAGAGTAAATCTTATTTTCAACAAATTAAATACTAATAAATACAACAAACAATAAGAATAAGCTTGCCCTGCTGAAAAGTCTGCAGAGACATAATGTATTTCATACATTTAGATGTCTATCATGTTACTTATTGCAGGTTCGAGTCCCGCTCGTTCCGAACATAAAATATATATTTTCGGCATTTCCTTAATGCTGGTAGATTTAAGTCCCAAATTCTGGAAATAAATGCCGACTCAGTAAATGTACTGCATAACCGTGTTGATATGGCACTCACACATAACTACCTCCATTGAACCATTCTTTTTTAAGAATGGGGATTTGGTCGAGTGGATATGTGCGTTTCCCATTTCAGCTAGGCGACTGGTGCCAACGGTTGCTGGTTCGCGTCCCGCTCGTTCCGCACATAAAATACTGTTAACACTTATGCAACACAGTGCCACTAAAATTTAATGAACAAAATTGGACCTAGTTTGTGGTGCATCAGGCTGCCTTCTATAAACGTACAAGAAATATTACAAAACCTGTTTCAATTTTTCCAGTCTTACGTCACAAACTCATAGCATTCAAAACTCTCAACAGAACAGAAGTGGATATTCCAACAAAATTACCTCGTTCTTTCTTGTAACGTCTGGCAAAGATGTTCATGACGCTGTATGGATCCCCCTGTGATTCCTCCCAGCTGCCGCCATGCTTCAGGTCATATCTATGTGGTTGAGTGTTTTTAAAGCGGTTGGCTGTATCCTCACGTTTAGGCACTGTGTGGAATGCTGAATGCCTCAGCCCAGTTCCAATCTGTGAGACGGGATAAAAATATGTGGGTGACATCCACCACAACAGGTGTGGAAAAATCAACCTTCCTTACCAGTGACCCAAGTATTATACAAAAATATAATTTATTGTACATACGACAGTGACTTACCAATTTCTTTGTTGAAATATGAACACAGTAAGTTATCCATTGTATGTCATGTCCTCTCCATTGTCTACTGACCAATCATATTTTCCATCCAAACTACTGCTGTTTCAAACAAAGTGTCACCACTCCTGCCTGAGGACACACTTCAGGGTAAATACTATTAAACATAGAATAAACAAAATGTTATATGGGGTCTCTCTCTTAGGATCGGAGAAGAAAAATAATGACTCACTCTCAGCCATGTAATATTTTCTACATTTGTTGAACCTGGATTTCTTCTTACCCTGTGGTTCCCATAGTCGGCCTCTGATTCTTCAGTGATGGTTGAGTCACTCAGGACAGAATCTTCAGACAAGTCATCTAAAATATCCTGAAAGGTACGTGTATTTGGTCAAAAACCCATGTTTTTATGATTAGAAGTCAGCTGATGCGTACTACAAGTGAGCTTTTCAGAAAAAAATGTCAACAGTCTGATTATGCCTGAATAGAAAGCAGCTCTTTCAACTGAAATCAATACACCTTTCAAATGACTCAAAAGCACGTATCAATCCTCTCAAAAATCGAACTAGCCCCTTCCCCCTTAAACGGCCCAAAACCAGCTGGTGCTCATATGTCTGCTTCAATATTTTTTTTTTCTAATTTCAACAGTAATGAAACATTTTCAATAAGAATTGTTGAAAAGACCTGTCAAGGTAACATGACCAGCGTCAAAAGCTTTCCTTGGCATGGGCTGGGCATTCAGTGCCCGACCCATGCCATGGAAAGCCATTCACTCCGTCTAACTCTTATTATTACAGTGCCAAATCTTGGATTGAGTCAGCAGCTTTTGTCGGTGTGCATTGGGTGCATTGCGCCCAATGTGCACCAAGAAAAGCTGTTGACTTGGGATATTTTCTTTGGAACTATAGGCATTCTGGTACTTGAATAAAAGGTCTTTTTACGAAGAATACAAATCTGAGATCTTAATGATAATTCAGACTATTTTGACTTTAGTAGATCGACTTTAGACGTGATTGGCACTGAAAGAGTCAATTTAGGGGGGAAAGGGTTAACATAGCCACATAAGAGGTATACCACCCACCTTGTGTAAAGGTAAAGTTTGCCTGGTACGCCTATTGCCAGCATCCATTAGTGGCTGCTCCCTGGACCAGGACATTCCCTGGCGGACGGTGTGTCCGCGAAATACTGCCTGAATCTTAGTAGCTGCATCGTTGCGCTCACTAGCATCAGCTAATCGTCTCGCCGTCTCAGCTACATTCTGGATGCCTATGAGATAAAACAGTGTAATGTAGTCCTGGCAAAGGGAATTGCCAAGCCAACAATTCTTGTAAAATGACATCACATTAAATCTTCACGTAGGCAGGGTGTATCACTTGTATGTCCTATCAGTAGGCCAGTCCCACTCTGACATGACAAAGCTCACAGATCAGAAAAGAGAACCGGGAACGAAACAAGGGACACACAAGGCAATAAAAAAATTTAACAGATTTAAAGGAAAATTCTGAACCGCAACAGACTGATTCCAGGAGAATTTCATGTTGTACTGGACAGAATGAGCAGGTGAAAGATGTCACAGTGTTATTTGGTTAAATTATGATTAGGAGAGGCCATGCCACACAGTGTACAAACAGGATCTAGATATAACTAATAGAAAAAATAAAATGATAACAAGAGACCCATGGGACTAATACTCTGCTGACCATCATCACCAAAAAAATCACTTCCTGAAATGTATTCTGATATTCAAACTGGCCATTTGATCTTGACCTTTCACTCGGATATAAACATTGTTACTGTTCAAAATGTGCGCCCCACATACAGCTTTCTGCACATGGTCTGTTTGTTCAAATGAGGTAATAACTTTTCAAATTATTAAAGAAACAAAAAACTTGGACAAGAGCCAAAATCCATAATCAATGGGTCAAGGTGACCTAAAAAGTAGGTCACCAATTACAGTATTACGTACAATGTTATCAATTGTATTCTGGAGGCTCAATTCTCTTTGTCATCGATATCCAAGGCACACCCTGCTTTTGCAAAATCACCTTTTTCAACTTTACAGGTCTGGTGATCTCACAAAAATAGTTCAAGGTCACTGATATTACCTAACATGTGAGCATTGGACTTGGTCTATTTGTCCCATAAATTTGGCAGGTCTAAATCCAATAACTTTTTGAGATATGAAATTTTATATCTTTAAGCACATTTTGGCTAATAGTTTCCGTCAAATTACACAAGGCGCTACTGGTATAATAAGCAAGACTTTGACCTTCTGCATAATCCCACTAAATTTCATGCAGATCTATCAAACATTAAGGACGCTAGAGCGGTCACAAGATTTTCACTTTTTGACCCATATATTACATAATACTGCAGATGGCACCACCAATATCGAACGAGACCTAAATTTCTATACACTTGATAAGTCATGAAAGTTACATGGGTCTATCTTAAAAACTGTGAATTGTGTCGCACTCACAAGCAAAAAGTTTAAGGGCAGATGGAAGGCTGAACAGAGATGAGCCATCGCATATAAGCTATTCCATTTATCAAACATATTTTTACAAATCTACCACATTAACTGTCCCAATTCAAACTTGGAAAAGTAATGTTCTGACAGTAACATACAAAACACGAAGTCCAGCAGTATGCTCTTTTTCAATGAATTGAGTTTTCCACCACTATAAGACCAAGTATCACACTATGCTTGTCTGTGTCACTTACCATAAAAATTATAAATTTTCACGGAAAAAAAATAGTACTACCACTAAATTTAGACAATCAGGGTTGCATTTATAGGAGTATCTTTACCTAATTATCCCAACTGTGGCATTTCTTTTGTACTGGCCACTCCATACCATCTTGTGAATCTCTCTTATATCTTACCTGGTAAATCCCTAGAGAAGACTGTGTAGTCATCCCTGGCTCCTGTGATTCTCTCTTGCCGACTAATATAATCGTCATCATCATACACATCTGGGCGTCTGTATGCCCATCTTTCTGCACCTAAGTCATAAATAAGTGCAAACATCAACAGACACAGGCAAAACAAAACAAACATGATCTGGTAGTCTGATGCAGGGCTTTTTCAAAGTATCCTATGGAAACAGCACATTTGCACTTTGTCTGGCGTTTACAGACATTTTTGTGAATGACATTGCCTGGACAACTTGTTTATAATTATGTCTTGTGTAAATGTAATATTCAATTACTCTGTTTTGTTTGCTAGTGGATTTGTTGTACTTTCCTAATTTACTGTTTCATAACTTTAATTTGCAGAGCTTTGTTCCAAGTTACATCTGAAATGAGGACTTGAAATTTGTTCCCTCCATTCTATTGACCAGGTTTGAGCTCTAATTTCACAAGTTTTACTGTATTTGGGAATCCTTCTACTTTCAGGATTTTCTGGATAAAACTTGCATATCATAGAGAAATGAAAACATAAAAGAAAAGTCCTCCTATCTCCCAAATACTCAATGATTTGGTTTTGACCAAATTAAGGGCACTTCAGTAATAACTAACAATATAAACACTTTCCTGCCTTTAAATTCCAAGTTTCAACTGCATTCACTAAAAAAAAAAGAAAAAGAAGAGAGGATTGTGATGGTCCTGTGCTCAGCTAACCTTGCATGCACGATCTGACGTAGTACAGTGAACTTCACAATAAGGTTGACTTTAAGGCCTTCATCAATGTTTGTAATATCAGGTTTCACCCATACAATTCAAGAGTCATTTTTGAAAGGAAAAGTGATGGAATCCACTATTACTTGGGCATTTGGCACTCTGACATTTCAAGGTCACTCAAAGTCCAAATTAACAAAATCCCACGTGTACTTTCCTATTGGTATTGAAACGTAAACCAGGTGCTACAATCCACCATTACTGAGCTATACGCCACTATGTCAGTTGTTAATTGTAGTCCCACCTGTCCAACAAACTAACATTCAGTGGTCCCCAGATGTGTGCCTGTGCACTTTTTGGAGAAGATTTAATTTTAAGATCTTCCAAAAAAAAAAAAAAGTAATTACAAGAAATAAGAAGAAAACCAAAATAATAATCATAAAAAAATGAAAATCACTGGAGTGTGGCCATTTGTAGAAAATTTATTAGAGACTCATTCAAGGTACATCTGCCCCAAAGCTGAAGTGAATCTGGTAGATGGTTTTGGACAGGCCAAAAATGTGAATTTCGAATTGCAATCTCTATTGACTTACACAGTAATCAATGGGAATTTATCCATTAGCAAACAAGTGCCCGATCTGAAAAATGTATTAAAATCAGGACTGCTGAGCATCACCACCCAGTGAACAACTTTGTCTGACCTTTCCATAAGGTGCATTTCCACCCCATTTCAGCACAATCTACATTCCAGGTTGGAGATGAAAACAGTAAACACAAAAGCAGTGCAAGCTGGTGAACAAATTAAAGTCTAGGTGTCCCTAGAAATTCTATGCAATGAGTCAAGCACTTTTCGAGAAGATTACTTTCAGATTTTCCCAAAAAATAAACAAAAAACAAAAACAAAAAAAACAAAAATCAAAAGATCACCGGAGCGTGACCATCTGAGCAAAGTTGCTAGAGACTCATCCCAACTACATCCCCTCCCGGTTTAAAGGAAATCCAGCATATGGTTCTGGAGCAGAAGTTGAAAATGTTTATTTCCATCACAATACATGTTCCCATTCATTTACAAAGTTATCAATTGCACTGTCAACATTAACTGAAAAATTCATTAAAAATCAGAGATCCATAGCATCACTACTTAGTGAACACCTTTGTTTGGCCCTTCCACAAGCTACATTTCCACAAAGTTTTAGCCACAAGCTGCATGATGGTTTTACAGAAGTAAAAAATACAGAAAATACACAAAAATCATAAAAATATAGGAAGAAAAAATCACAGAAACAACTGTTGAATACATTAAGCTCTGGGTGACTCCAGAAGTGCCCCAATGCAATTTCAAAGCAATTGACCCAGCAGTTTCAAAGAAGAGTTTGTTACAAGATGAACCAAAAAAAAACCCAAGAGGGCTGTGTGAACAGCCCATGCTCAGCTGATCTTGACATTCATCACACTTGCAGATCTATGAACTTGGGAAAGGATCAAGGTCACCCATGTTCTGAGTAAGTCTTACCATTATAAAAGAACACTAACATGTGCATCATCAAGGTTCAAGTACTTCTCAAGTTATAATGAAGAGTAAAATTCACGTATGTTGCACTGTGACCCCAGAAATGAGGTCAAAGTCATTCATGTACTGTCTGAGCATGACCTTCATACAAAAACATTAACATGTGCAACATCACAGTACTAACTCAAAACAGATCTCAAGTTATCAAGTAAACAGTAAATTTTGTGTCAGTTGTCCTGCGAATTAGCACTAGAATACCCATTGACTTCCATAGCAATCAATAGGAAAGCTGCATTGATCGATAAGTACCCGAGTTGAAAATACTTAAAAATCAGGAATCTAAAGCAGTGCCACCTAGTAAACAACTTTGTTTGACCCTTCCACAAGAAAATATCCATCACATTTCACTTTAATCTGAGTAACAGTTCTGAGAACAAGTGAAAAATAACAAAACCATATAAAAAATTCATAAAAAAAAAAATTAGAAAAAATTGCAGTGCCACCTGGTGAACAAATTGGGAACTATGTGTCCCTGGGAGTGTCTATGAACGATATCAAAACAACTGGGTGAGTGGTTTCACAGGTGAAGAGTTTTTAAGGTTTGCCCCCAAAAAACGAAAAAAAATCATAAAAATTCCAAAAATCAATAGAGCGAGACCATTTGAACAAACTTGGTAGAGATCCACCCAAGGCACATCCCCACCTAGTTTGAAGTAAATCTGGCCAAAATTATTTAAGTTATAACCATTACAAGAAATTCCCATGTTAAAACTTTTGTAAAGATTTAAAAAAAAAAAAAACATAAAAAATCCAAAATTCATTGGAACATGACCATTGGAACAAACTTGGTAGACACCCACCCAAGGTACATCCCCACCAACTTTGAAGTTAATCTGCATGACGGTTTTGGAGAAGAAGTTGAAAATGTGAATTAGCATTAGAATACTCATTGACTTCCATATATAGTAATCAATAGGAAAGCTGCATTAACCGATAAGTACCCGAAT
Source organism: Hermodice carunculata (assembly GCA_964020975.1). Lineage (NCBI taxonomy): Eukaryota > Metazoa > Annelida > Polychaeta > Eunicida > Amphinomidae > Hermodice > Hermodice carunculata. The sequence goes on from OZ026625.1 coordinate 50,446,711, forward strand.
GGAAAAAATCGTTAAAAATCAGGAATCTGCAGCATTCTCACATGGTGAACAACTTTGTTTGACCCTTCTACGAGGAACATATCCACCACGTTTCAGCTTAATCTGAGTTACGGTTCTGGAGAAGAAGTCGAAAATAGCTATAACACACAAAAATTCATAAAAAATTCGTAAAAAACTGCAGCGCCACCTGGTCAAGAATTAAGAACACAGAGTCCCTAGGTGTCTTCTCGTGTGATATCAAAGTGATTGAGTAAGCGGTTTTGGAGAAAAAGATTTTTCAAGATTTGTCCAAAAAAAGAACAAAAAAAGAACAAAAAAATTCATTAAAAATCCAAAAATCACTGGAGCATGACCATTTGAACAAACCTGGTAGACACCCACCCAAGGTACATCCCCACCAACTTTGAAGTTAATCTGCATGACGGTTTTGGAGAAGAAGTTGAAAATGTGAATTAGCATTAGAATGCTCATTGACTTCCATAGTAATCAATAGGAAAGCTGCATTGACCGATAAGTACCAGAATTGAAAAAATCGTTTAAAATCAGGAATCTGCAGCATTCCCACATAGTGAACAACTTTGTTTGACCCTTCTACAAGGAACATATCCACCATGTTTCAGCTTAATCTGAGTGACGGTTCTGGAGAAGAAGTCGAAAATAGCTATAACACACAAAAATTCATAAAAAAATAGGAAAAAATTGCAGCGCCACCTGGTGAACAAATTAAGAACTAGGTGTCCCAGGGAGTGTTTCTGTGTGATATCAAAGTAATTGGGTGAGCGGTTTTAGAGAAGAAGATTTTTTAAGATTTGCCCCAAAAAGAACAAAAAAATTCATTAAAAATCCAAAAATCAATGGACCATGACCATTTGAACAAACTTGGTAGAGACCCACCCAAGGCACATCCCCACCAAGTTTGAAGTGGATCTGGCTGACGGTTTCGGAGAAGAAGTCGAAAATGTAAATTGTTGACGGACAACGGACGGACGGACGACGGACCATAAGATAAGCTCAGCTGACTGACAAGTCAGCTGAGCTAAAAACATAAAAAATATAAAAAATATAAAAAATCACTGGAACAAGATCACTTGAAGAGACTTGGTAGAAACCCATCCAAGGAAAATTCCCACCACGTTTGAAGTGGATCTGACTGATGGTTTTGGAGAGGAAGTAAAAATGTTAATTGTGGACATCGATAGATGGACAGATGGATGAAAGATAAAGACTACCTATTACATAAGCTCAGCTGACTGACAAGTTGGCTGTGCTAAAAAAAAACCTCTGAACATACCAGTCACTCCACTAGCTCTTGGGTAGATATCCATTTCTGCAGTTATGCGCCGGGCTTCACTCTGCAGACGGTTTTGTAAAGAGGTTGCAGTATTACGGATGGCTCGTATGCGTTCTGCTCGGGTACGCTGCTGACTTCCTGTATTAGTTTGCAAAACGCCTGTTAACACATAAGAGACATTTACAGGATTGCTGTTTCCTGGTGTCTAGATTTTAGTTACAAAGAGGCAGTGATACAAGATCACTGTTGGAGAATGAACATATACTTCACCAACAGTAATCTACATATTTGTCCATACATATCCAAATCAGTCTCCATTAAAGTTAGGCCAAAAATATTTATTTTGTTTGTTGGCAACAGACATACGAGAATGGCCCATTCCATGAATCAGTTATTTTCATTTACTTTTCCTTGGCCAAATGTGTCTCTACTGCACTCACTGAAGGAACAAGTACCTTGTGGGCAAACGGGATGAATTACACGATTTTCATCAATACTTGTCACTATATATATATGTATTACCTGCACTGGCAGAGAAAGGCCTGGTGGGCAGTGCAGCTGTGCCACCTGTGCTTGCACTGCCCCCTAGTGGTACAGATGATGCTGGGCGGTAGTCAGGCTGAAGTCCTATGTTTTCCGTGACTGGTAGCAATGTAAAAAAAACAATTTTCAAACACAATTCAGTCTGGCAAGTTTTCTGCCCCACAACTACAAACACCTACTTAACAGGTCTACTTTAACACATCTAAATTCAAAAATTTGAAAAAAACTGAGGATCACAATGTTTGTTTTACTCCCTTGCAAATTTTTTCCACTCCTTCATACAGAATATTCTTCTATTACATGCACTTTATGCCATTTTCATTGAGAATTTTACTTTCATAGCTACACACTTGGAGAGAAGCCAATTCATCTAGTTTGGCACTGTGCAAGGGTTACATTAATAGATAGTAATGGCAAAATGATTTTGGTTGCCTCCCTGTGACTTTCCAACTGTCCTGCAACATTTTGTCCTCTAATGCACCTCACTACAACAATAGACTTGAATCAAGACACATATACTCACGTTTTCTTAAAGTTGACTGCTTAGTGTTAAATGGGGGGCACTCATAGAAACTTTTATTTATCCCTATGCTGGTTAAAGAGACATTATGAAGTAAGATACTGAAATTTTATCAATAATACATACTATTATCCTGTATCCCCCTTCCTGCATCTCATTGAAAAAAACATGACTTTCCAACTCAGATGACAATGAGCAAATATAATTGATGAAAAACCTGAGCAATCTCAGTTTTTATTTCAAGTGGTGATGCATCAGCAATAGTCAATGAGCTCACAACAGAGGTTTTTATGTTGATCACACTTCAGTGTACACTACCATTTACCCCCTCCCTGGTGCACTATTTGTATGCTTGTGAAACAAGATGAATGATCCCCGATAAATCCATACTATACATACTTTGTGTGATAAGACCATGGGTGTTAACTTTCTTGGTCTTGTCACTACTGTCTGTACCAAGTCCACTGATACCAGACTCTTTCTTGGTAGCTCCACTGTGAGTCTGTAGTTTGTCAATCTGTACAGCTCCCTCTGGTGGCCTAGTCCTTTCTGCCTTTTTTGACTTTGCAGTATCTCTTTGTACAGGAAAAAGTACAAAAACATATGTTATACATCAACCACCTCTTTATACTGGATACACTTTGGTTCACCAAGACAACAAAATTTGCATCACGACTGTTCTTATACTGCATGCACAGATTTTTCTTCTGGCTTGCAAATGTCCTTAGAGGGTATTAAAAGCCACCAAATGGCACAGTTTAAGAACGTAGCTGGAACTCCTACTGATGATTCACTACTAAATGATATAAAAATGGTGGCTGAAGCTTAACGTTAAACTGTGACTACCCAAGCATGCAGGCCGGGTTTACCTGTGTGTGGTGGGTCTGCCAGAGCTGTCAGCAGTCAATGTGCCACTATCACTACTGCTCAGATCACTCCAAGGCTGATGTACGCCTGAGCTACCACGGTTCTCCTTGTCCGAGCCTCCACTCCCCTGTGAGAATCGGAAATATTTCTGTTGTGTTCAGGGACAGCTGCTGTTCACTTGCATTTGTCAAATTAATTCACGTCAAGTATCAAACGTTACTCAGTGTAAAAGTGGAAGCCAACAACATTTCTGATTCTAAAGCTTTCCTTTTTTTTTAATGCTGAAAACACTATGATCAATGACTTGAATGTAACCAAGTCAGAATAACTGCAATTGAGTGTCTCCAATGTAACTTTTTGTCTCATAGGATTTGACATTTATGATAGGAACTCTGCTGATAAAGCTTATGGCAACCTGATCATGTTTATCCTCACTTTTGCTTCTTGTGGTTAACTCTTTTAGCGCCAAATTTTTGGGCTGAGTCAACAGCTTTTCTTGGCAAACCACGAAGCCAGCACATACATCTCAATCTTTTTACTTTAAATCAAGGGTTATAGGGATTACGAGGAAATAATTAAACGAGCCAATATTTATACAAAGACCACATACGCCTCTGTCCTCATGGAATGGGTGTCTGCGTGGCAACTCATCAACATTTGACAGCTTCTCAAATTCATGGCCTGACTTGTCCTTGGTTTCTTCTTTGGTCTTCTGAGGGGGAACTTTAGCAGTCACCTTCTGCTTTTTATACAGCTCATTCAGTTGCTGTTTTTTACGTTCCGCTGCCTGTTCTTGTGCCATTTTCTCCTCTTTCTCCTTTGTTCTTCTGGATGCCTTTTGCTTAGCAATATATTTACGGACTTCATCAGAGTCATAATGTCTTACTTTGGACACTGGCATCTGCTTTTCTGTATCTAAAGTGGAGAAATAAGAAACAATGAAAACCATCACCATTGTACCTTTATTCCAATATATTTCTATTTCTGCAAAAAGATATAAACTAGGAACACTCATCATAATCAACATGATGGAAAGAATAAGCAGTATTTAATAGCCATCTTCTTCAGTTTTAAAACTTTAACCCTTTCCCCGTTAAACCGGCCAAAACGGCTGATGGTCAAATGTCGTCTGCTTCAGTGTTTTCAACTAATTTCAACAGTAATAAAAAACAATTTTGACTGAGAATTGTAGATGAGCTCTATCAAGATCACATGCCCCAGGTCAACAATGTTCCTTGGCATGAGTTAGGCACTTAGTACCAACTCATGCCAAGGAAAGTTGTTGACTCAAGTGTCAATTCAAGGGGGAAAGGTTTAAAGCTGTTAACATCTATTTACCAAAGCCATCCGTTCAATCAAAAGAAACAGAGCCAGACACACAGCACGGGCATGATGCCCATTTGTTCCCCCTGCTTCCCTGGCACTATGCTTTATTTGACACACAACATCTGAACTGTATACAACATGACTGTCTCACATGAATAAAACCAGGCAAGTTTTTCTCAAGATTCTGTACATATCACACCAGGTTTTACAATTTGACCTGAAATTTTCAGCATCTTGGTCAATTTGTTTTAACTTTATCACACATTTTGTGCAATATACATTATGAAACCCTTGTACGTGTACTTAAAAACAGACACACATCACTTGAGACAAGTAACAGTTTTGATCATGTAACCTGAATGTTTGGGTCTCTTCCTCTTGCCACCACTCCTACTCAGCTTCTCTCCATCTTCTTCGTGATCATCATCATCATCATCTTCGGACGCTTTAAATAGAAGTTTTAAGTCACATTTTGATGACAAATTGCAAGTTCATGGTATAATAACCATTAGGTCATATAATTTATGACTTCGGCCAAACAGAATAATACCTGTGTTTCCTGTAACCCTACCGACCCTATCACAAACCTGCCTACCCACTAAATCTGTTTGCAACACCCTCCCCCCCCCCCCCAATGTACCCAACCAGCCCATCAGTGAACCCTCTGACCCCTTATAAACCCACTGCAAACTTCAGTGGTGAACAAAGGTTTCTGTTAGCTGATAGAAATAAAACAAAAGTTTATGTTAAATACAATATACTTTATCCCGTCAACCAATTCGCTGCAGCTAACAGTGAAACAGATTGACATGCTGATATTACACATACATCAGCATTTATCAACATCATAAAGTTATATTTGGTAGGCAAAAATGCATGTAAGTATTTGTCACCCAGCCTGCCTGTGGTCAATCTCAAAGAATGATACAGTTTTCTCCAACAGTATTCCCAATCCCAGTATTATTCATGGTTTATTTCAACAATTGAGAAGTGGACAAACACACACAAAAAAAACACAACATACCAGACTGAAGATCCTTCAAAACATTTTGGGCCTCCTTGGATAGTACTTTGCCTTTTTCATCTTCTGATGTTCTCTCTTCTTTATCTGTCTTCTGATCTTCATCTTCGTCCATTGAATCTTAATTTAATCACATAACCGCAATAAATTATTCACTTTCTGTAACAAATTTGTAAAAACATTCATTAAAGGATTAAAACACCAAGGGCCATATTCACAAAGAGTTTAATCTGATTCGGAATTTAATCCTAAAATGAAAGTCAAAGTGCCTTTGGGCCTTGAACTGAATCATTGGGCTAATGTTTGATCTAAACTTGCAGGATTACTTAATCTTTGTTTTCCACTGTTATATGAACTTTGGAATTAAAGTTTCTATTTTATTAAATTAATCTTGATTTAATCCAGATTTTAATCCTGGATCAAAAGATTAAATACTGGATCAAATTAAGATTGATTTAATAAAATGAACATGTAAATCCTTAAGTTCATATTGTCCCCAAGAGCATACATTGGCTAATCCTCCAAGTTTTGATCAAACATTGAGCCAAGGACTAAGTAGTTTAAGGCCCAAACCACATTGATTTTAATTTTGGGAATAAAGTTAGAATCAGATCAAATTGTGTGAATACAGCCCCTGAAAGCTTGACGGAGGGGACTGCATGGCAGAGAGATGATGGAGGGCCTTAACCCTTGTTCATCCATTTGCTGGTACAACCCTCCCTGTTAAGCTCAGGTGTGTTTTAATACACTTATGACAGGTTTCCTCTGATAATTGTAGTGCAATCTGTGGAACCGTGAAAAGAAGTCAGAGACACCCATTGAAGTACTTTGCTCATTATGAAAATATGGCAGAGTTGTACCACAGGATACCAGACTGGTCACATGACATTGTTCTTACACCTGATTGGCCAACCACTCCCATCTGCATTACAAAGTAATTTTATGACTGATTGTTATTTTATTGTTATTATTATTATTTATTTTTTTTTTTGTAAAATGATGTTGATGTATAAGGATACAGATTGCTTCTTACAATTCACTGCTGAAGATATAATATCACTTTAAGACCACCTTTCTACAGGTTAAAAGTGGTCACATAAGGTAGGTGGTTTTTAATAACACAGAAAATTACAAAGAACATAGACTTCTGTATTGTCAGAAATGTGGATTGCAAACGGCTGGTGGTCTTAAATTATAAGTATGTACTACTGTACACTTTTGGACTTCATAATAATTTAACATCACTACTCTTCTTTTTCATCTGATGTCAAGGTGAAATATGTTCAGAAGAATATCCACAGTATGGTCACAAACTGACATGTCACAAACCCAACCAAAACTTCTCCTTTGCAAAAATGGTCTACAGAAGCAAACAAGGAAAGATCCTGTTGTGTGCATCAACTTTAAGTATATTATCCATTTACAAATTTCTGAACACAAACTGAAGACACATCAGCATAAGACCTGTTCCTAAATGTACCATAGAAATTCAAATGAGCCTGAGCATAACCATGCCCTCACCACATTTCTGACCATTGAGACAATGCCACCTCACATGTCCCATAAGTAGGTTGGGCCTGAAAGAATAAGCAGTCTACACAAAACACAACACACCTACAGGAGTAATGTTTGCTGCTCTGAGTAATGACAGGAACTGTTTGATCACACAATATGTACATTTGGTTTAGAATCTTTAGACTTCAATTTTCATTGACCATGCCATGAATACACAACCTATCGATGTGTTTTTCTGCCACCCATTCACCTGCCAGTCTGACCAATAGCCAATGCCCATAGAAATGAAGCTCCTCCCACCATGTATTTCCAAAAATAGACATGTGACACAAGGGATGGCCAGTTTCTTGAAATTCCATGCACTAAATGGGCTTATTTTGATGTTTCATTAAAAATTAGGTACAAATGTCAATTTAAGAAATAAATATTGTTTGTGTTATGACAAGGGGCACTGAGGCTGACATCGGGTGTAGTGTACTTCTTTGATGTTAGCCTCAATGTCCACTGAAATAACCCCATAACACCAACACAAATGATATTCATTTCTTAATTGAAAAGCCAGTGTAACAAAGCAAAATCACCTTTGAAGTATGAAAAATGTAAAAAATACACGATCAATTCATGCCATGTGGTTTTCATAACTAAAAACAGTGACCTTGTCCTATGAACAGGTCTTTTGATAATGGTATGCAGGGTTCCCTTAACCCCCAAATGGGGGTACATTACCCTTTCAAATCCTGAAATACACCCTCAGCAATATTCAAAGTGTTCCAACTTCCAATATCTTCTTTGTTAATTCTGCAAAATATAGCAACAAATTTGACTCTCTTTTAGATTGGGACTCTCTGAAAAAAATCCCAATGGAAACACTATTATGGGTGGTTCCTGCATATCAGTGATATTACCTGAGTCATCAATGGCACCCTTGTCTTTCGTGGGAGGGGAGTCTGTCACTCTAGGTAGTTTTGCAGGTCCCAGTTCTCGAAGAATAGCTTTTTGTCCTTCACGCCATGACTTTGTTGTGATGATTTCTACAAAGCAATGAAAAATCATTCACCATTTTCATATGAGTGAATTCTGGGTTACTTTTGATACTTCTGTACATTTGATATACATGTAACAATAACCAGGTCAGACCTACAGAAAGATTTCGAAAAAAAAAAAAACACTTCACAAACTTCATTTTCATATCAAAGAAAAAAATACACACATATACAAAATTGAAAATACATAGTTTTATGGGTATGGATAGAAATACAGGAAAAATATGGCAACATATGGCAAAATATGGCTAATCAAGCCTATGTCAAAATTCTGTAGAAGAATGTGACTATGGTGCTTCCATGTGTTTACAGGTTAGGCAGTGACAGTTTAGCTTATGGAGTGTGGAGAGTTTGGACTACGCAATAGGGTAATTACCAGGAAGTGGTTCTGGACGTCACTCAAAAAGTAGTTCCAGTTACTCTTTTCTATCAACAAAATTTGACTGGCTTACAAATAAAACAACAACCAACACAATTTTCTCTTTTACTTCATTTTGGTCATGAAATCTTTCCATGTCGTATGTTGGGAATGATTGTGTTTCAACACAGGCAGCTATTGAAGGAAAAAAAAAGGTAACTTTACCATACCCAAATGATATTGCAGAATATCCTTATGTGCATGTTGAGACCCCATTTCTCGACAATTTTAAGTACTTACCAGATCTGTCATACTTCGAGGGCTTCTTTTTGCTGGCCACCACTCTTGATAACTTCTTTGATCTGTTCTCATCCTTCTGTTCCTCTGGCTGAGCAGGAATTTTTGAAACTACAACAGACAAAATGTACAAAATGTTTTTCCAAATATTCTTAGTGAGATCCCCAACTGCCATCATGTTCAATTTCTTCTTGTTGATGAGTGAAACTATTTCCAGGTCATTCTGTGCATTATAACACACATATACACACACTTGTGTGTGTGTGTGTGTGTGTGTGTGTGTGTGTGTGTGTGTGTGTGTGTGTGTACACATGTTTTGGGTGGTTTATGGGCAATTATACACTGCCCACAAAAAATTATACAATGGAATAGGTCCTACAGCCAGTTTGTGGGTCATGCCCATTGTCAGTACATGTATATACCAAATATAGCTTACCACAGTTTCTGGGCATTTATAGCGTCCCATAATATCTGGGCAGATTTGCTAATTTGTATGTTTCTGAAACCCCCCAGGTATGGTATTGAATTTAAGGCAAACATGGTTTATGGGCATTATTCAACTGCTGATAAACCAAACAACTGCCTACCACACAAATATTTACTATATTTGATGTGACTGTTACTTTTTGCTTCCATAATTATATTGCATTTATGTTTGTGTCCTGTTATTGTGTACTCATCTCTGATCTTGTCCAGTGGATGGATACACTGTTGATTTAGCTTGGTTTTTTTTGTTTTGTTTTTTGTTTTTTTTGTAACCAACTTAATAATGAAGCATATTGGACATTCCTGTGCATTGTATTTATTACCGGTGGTGCTGCCTCATCCCTTTTATTTAGATTTTTTTCATTGGCTATGCTGACCATAAAATATGTCTCATAATATTTACCTTCTTGTTGCCTGTTTGTCTCCATCTTTTGCACTTTCTTTGACTTTGTTTTACGTCTTGCATCCGAGATTTTGACTACCTTTCCATCAGCAGTCCGATACTTTGTCTCCACTTCAGTAAAACCTGATAAAAGGCAATATTGTACAAAATGGACCCAAAACTAACAAAAGCATGTTACAAACAACATACACACATGTTTAATCACTGCATACTGCAGTCATACTTCTATCAAATCTTGCTCCTTACCACAAGTCGATAAATTGTCTTTGTGCAAAATTAACCTAACTTTATTCATATATTCAAGCAAAGAATTTGTTATAGGCTTGAATTTTTTCTTCATGCTGCCTTTACTGTAGACTACATACCATCTGGCATGGTCATGCAATCAAACTTCATCAGAAAAATAAAATAATGAAATGGTATGTCTGTCCCACCAAAGCCAATTCTAATGTGCATGTGATATATGTACATATACATACATTCCTTTTTTTTTTTTTTCTTTTATACTGTAAATTCCTTAGATGCCAATAAAAATGCATTCATCACTTCAAATAGCTATACAGCAACCATCTATTTACAGACATTTCCACATAAAATCTTAGGCTACCTTTATATGTAGGCCCAGGTGGTCCCGTAGCAATTTTCCTAACTTTTGGCTGTTGTCTGTCCATTTCATACACTCCGTATGACCGTGGAATCACTGGATCATCATCATCATGCTGTGTTCTTTTGCCGATATCCTCGTGTTGTGTTCTTTTGCCAATATCGTCATGCTGTGTTGTTTTCCCAATATCCTCATCCTGTTTCTCATGGAAGTCAGAGTTGGACACTGGAGCTACATAGGATTTGCATAAAGGCCAGACGTCAAACCATGTTTCAAATGTTTGCCACACCATCTATCTTTCCTTTTATGCCAATGTAGTTTTATGGACAATATGCACATTTTTTATCTTTTATTTTACTTTCAGTTTTACTTGTCCAACATGGTTTGAAATTGTTTATGTTGCATGTTTATCACATAGAAAATTCCAGGTGACTCATTTTGACATGATGCAAGTCTGCTCAGTCAACAAGATATTCACTTCAGCACCTCTATTTTGTCAATACTTGTACTTTTTTAATGGGAGGAGCCCCGGTCAAATAACTTTTTGAAAATGTGAAAACAAAATTGTCAGTGTATGTTTTACAACAAACAAAGTTTAGACCAATGCTTTTTGTTTTAAAGTTTCAGCGCTTCAAGGAGATAAACCCTTGAAGTGCTAATCACTGGTATAGTTGTTTTCTCATACCACTGAACATATAATGGTTAAAAGATTCAAATTACTCATATGACACCTTTCATTAAAATACCAGCAAGCCTAGTCTCAAGCAAAAAGTCTTAATCAACAGCTTTCCTCTGGACACTTTGCGCACTGCGTGCAACGTGCCCTGAGGAAAGCTGTTGACTTGGTCTAAAATCAGCGCTTTAAGGGTTAATTTCACCAACAAGAAAAATGTTACTATAACTTGTAAGCACAGTCACTTACCCTCAGTAGGTAAGTTCATTCTTTGTTGTCTTATCTTCTCTTTCAGCTTAGCCAGTCCATCTGTACCAGGTAAAATAAAAAGGTCAAGATCAAACAGGTTTTGACATTTCTACTCAACCCTTTTTTAACTGCATAGTTTTTGCAGGGACTCTTCTTTTCCAAATCCAACTACATGTATTTTCTTTCACTTTTCAGTTCACATTTGTTTTGTGAAAAAAAAAAAAGAGTCTGTCAAATACATTATTTTACATGATGGCAGCACCCATTTTATGTCTCACATGACATTTTCAATGGGGGTGAAATGATAAGCCTCAGTCATGATACGATATGTATCATGATACACACCTCACGATACAACATGCATCACAATATTTTAATGTTTTATTTTGTCTGGCAGTTGGGTACAGTGAAACCTGTTTTCAAAGACCACTGTCATGAAAGACTACCTGCCTTTTAAGGTCATATTTGCAAAATCCCTTTTGCTATTTCTCCCATGTTACTGTACCTCCATTGAGAGACCACCTGCCTTATGTGACCACTTTTTAGGCTGCCGTAGGGGTGGTCTCTCAAAACAGGTTTCACTGTATATCAATGACATCAAAGTTTCAAATATTTCAATCCCATCTTGACTGGAAATGAAATAAAAATATAGCAAGAAATAATTTTGCCTTGGTGGTAACTTTTTAATAACTGTCTATTGAATCAATCATAAATGATGGTACAAATGTGATTTTGCACTGTGACAACCGTGACATTATGTCAGTCTTAGTTCAAGATAGCATGATGTCACTCGTTGCTAGCCATCTCCCTGAATTTCATCAATATTTAATTTTCCCTTCTATATTTCATATCATTAATTTATCAACCTCCTGGAATTATACTTTCCATCTCCAGGATTCTAAGTTTTGCGGGTTGGCAACGCTGGTCTTGCGTAAAAAAATAGGAAAAAATTAATGTGAACATAGAATGTTCACTGTGGCAGTGTCCTGAGGGTTCTCACTGTCACCGTTGAAAATTGGAAAAACAGTGTAAAAACAGCGGTAAAATTGCACTCGCTTCTCCCATCCGTACCTGTAGTACTGAATTAAACAACACATTTCAATGTTTGGATTCACTGGAAAGTTCAAAACTTAGTCTACGCAGTAAAATGCTTTCTTACTGGCCAAACGTGACAGCAATGCGGTTATGCCAAACATCACTGTCTCCAAGGTTAGAAATATTATTCAGGCGATCGTTTCTATAGGCTGATGGTGATGTAGCCAGATCGTCATATGACCTATTTGAATAATCAGCACTGAAGATACGTCATGTGGACCAGTAGGAGCATGGAGACGGCTCAGACTGTCATTTCTTCCCCAAACTTCCGCCCGGGTCTCGACAATATGCCGTTGGTGAAAGTATGAATGCTGGGTACAACAAAGCAGGAAATCTGGCTCTTTTGATACATGTACAGTGAAACCTCCCTATACCGAACACCCTTGGGACCGGAAAAAAGTGTTCAGTATAGTGATGTGTTCGGTATAGGGAGGTTTGATAGCATTAAAAGTATATATTTGGCACCGAGAAATGGTGTTCAGTATAGAGAGGTGTTCGGTATAGGGAGGTGTTCAGTAAGAGAGGTTTTACTGTATTGTTAAAGTGTAAACACTTTCAATATTGATATTTTTATAGGATTAGGACTCAGATAGTTCTTCTGAAGCTTTCTGTTATGATTGCAACACACAGGTACAGAAGGATATTCACTGTACATTTGGTACCGATGAAGGCAACGCAGTGGGCCTGGATACCATTTGGCACGTCGGAAAGCACTGACATTTTTTTGAAGCAAACCTCGGAGCCCACAATCTTTTTTTTTCCTGAATTTTTTTTTTTTTCATTTTAGACTTCGCTGTGGAATACTTTACATATAATTTCCATATTGTTGTCTATGAAATGAAAGCATCATAAAAAGTTTATAAATCAAAGAGGAAGCTGGTTTTTAGGGTTGGGAATTGGTCCGAATTTCAATCTCAATGATTGGTTTTTAGAAGTGACCGATGATCGATTATAATCGGTTTTGGGAGTATTCTCAACAACTCATTGACAGAGCTTAATGAACCAGTTTCAAGTTCTTTTTTAAAACTGCACTGCATCACCTGCACAGATTGCTGAAATAGGTTCCCCCCCTCCTTCCACAGTCATCACACAATTGGGGACAACAAATGACACCCCCCAGCCTCAAAATACCAGCCAGCCTAGTTCAGTACAGGCCCTCGGCACCCAACCAAGCACAGCCATTGACAAAACAAACTTCACCATCCCACATGAACAAGCTCCACTGGTCCCACTACCACAAAACAATACACCAAACACCGAGTCTCCCCCTCCAGTCACAGGCACACTTAGCCCAAGAAGTGACTACACTCAGCATCCACCCCATGCCCCACACAATCCACAAGCCCAACTGGACAACGCAACAACAGAAGGACCTGCCCTCCCCCAACAAGACAATGAAAAACCGAACCCCACCCTAGGCACTTCTCATCCCTCAGATACAGACACCCACAGCCCCCTAACTCGTAACAAGACAAGTCCACCACAAGAACCCTCCTTTTCCCTACAAGAACTAAACCAAGCCATAGATAAGGACCTGGAAGACCAATACATGGCACTTTTGAATGCCAGCTACAAAATCAAACAGCTGTACCACCACCTGACCAACCTAGAAGAAGCCATTTCCACAGACAAAAATCCCCTTAAACCCCACCTTAAGCTGGCAGCTGTAGAGCCCTCTGAACAGTTACACAAGGATGTAGAGGGGGTCCTAAATGCAGCAGGCCACCGAATAGCAGGCCTCCTAGAGACCCACTACCTGGACAGACTTTCCTTACACATGTCCACCCAGGACCACCTACTGAAGGTGCTCCAATCACAACATAGCCGCGAGGCCCTCCCGGCTATCCAAAAATCTCAGCTCATAGCAGAACGCTATGCACAGCGACTAAGCCACAAGAAGACACCACACATAGACACTACTATCGGGCCCCAAACTCCATCAACAGCCCACAGCCATCCACCCCCACCAGAGCATCCAACCCATCCACCTAAAACCACACAGATGGCCACCCTCACCACCCACACCCCACACAACCCCCCCCCTCCAGAAAACTCACCAACATCCCTCAAACAAACAACAAGTCCAACATAACAAACAACACACACACTCCAGGCACCCCTCAACAACAACAACACGGACAACAACACCTCACACCACACAAACAACCCCCCCCACATGCCACAAACCTATACCTTCCTTGCTAGACATACCCACCAGAGCCACCCAAAGCCTCAGAGACAGCCTTTCCTCCGGAGCCCTCCTCACAGCTAAGGCTTCTGGCACACCCAGAGCCAGAGGACACAACAGTACTATTTTGGGCCCCACCAAGCCAAACAAGCACGGGCACTTCAACCCTCACAGGGAAACACCACCAGAAAACTCAAGACGGCCACCACCACAGCAAGGCCCACACCAAAAACCCCAGGCCCCCACCCACTCTTGGACAAAAAGAGGGCCACCTACCGCACCCCAACACCACCCAAGGGCCCCACTTGCTCACAGACCAAAAAACGTACCAGCCATCCCCCACCCCCCAATGCACGCCACCACTCCTGAAAAAGAAACACCACCTCTTACCATGCCAACCACAGGCACACCCACACCCAGGATACACACCCATCCCTTACAACCATACATACCCCCATTGACTGGCCCACTACCATCAAACAAATACTGCCCCCCACCCCGAGCACCCCCCCTTCCACCCACCCGGGGCATCCCCCCCACAGTCGTTAAGACCATGCATGCCCACCCCCCCTACTTGAGACAACAGGGACAGCATGCCACCCAGCCCCTCCCACAGGCCAGCCGGTTCAAAACCCACACACATGGCCAACAACACAAATCAGTCCCACCACAAGGTCCCCTCGCACCACGACCACCCTCACCTTACCCTGCCCACCCCCCTATAACTACGAGGGCCACCCCAGTCCCTTCCCACCCCCCTTACCCACACACAGAGATAATACCTCCGCCTCAGGATGCACATCTCCCACATCCACCAAAAAACGGCAACCTGAAGCAAGGGACACCTACTCCCTTGCTAAACACACCCCACCCTCTAAGACCACCCTCCCTGTCCTCACACTACACAGTACCAACAAAAAACGGCCCTCCTGCGCAAGGGACACCTACTCCCTTGCAAAACATCCCCCACTCAGGAATAATTCTCACACAGGCACGGCCCCCGCCCCCACCACCAGGCCACCAGATACTAAGGATGCGCATGCCCCTACTAAACACCCCCCTACCACAAAGAATCCCCACACAAGCACGCCCCCTGATCCCCCCACCACCACAGCCGATGCCACCCCAGAGACCCCCCTCCCAAGAAGCTCCCAACCTATGGAAGGAAGCACTGATCTCCTCCCTGGCCCAAGCCATAAAACTCCTAAAAGCAGACGCCTAATCTCCGGCTCCAAATCTAAGAAACGTAGGTACACAACCAAACGAAAACACAATGACAAATTCAATTTCCAGGACCTCATAATCAACCTCTCCAACTACAAGCCCACTAAGACAGAACGCGAAGTCCTCAACAAAGGACTATCTTTTGCCCCTACCCCCAAGGTCCCCAGCCCATCCATGATCAACAACTCTGTCTCTGACTTCATCAGGTTACTTGATCTACAATATTACTTCCACAAGGATCATCACAGCCAAAAACCCCGTCCTTGGTTTAAAAGCAAATCTTCATGGCTTCCCCCCTCCTCCTGCCAGGAAATCCAGCATTTCCGACAGGACCTCACCACAATCCTCTCGCAGCGCCTCCATAATAACACACCTCCCAATCTCACAAAAGATCAATTTAAGGCTGTCCAGTCCCTACAGAACAACCTAGATATTGTAATAAAACCAGCAGACAAAGGCTCCGGCATTGTCATTCAAGACAGGGCAGATTATGTCTCTGAAGCCCACAGACAGCTACAAGACAATAACTACTACACCGAAGTGGCCCAAGATCTAACGGAACAACACAAATCAGAAATAGACCACTCTCTCTCCTCCCTTCTCAAACAACAATTAATTACCCCAGAGAGCTACAAATACCTCACTTCCTTCACTCCCCGCACCCCCATTTTCTACCACCTCCCGAAGATACACAAACCAGGCCCACACAAGCCAGGCAGACCAATAGTTTCCAACTGCGATGGCCCCACTAGCCGTATAAATGAACTAGTCGATTTCCACCTTAGACAAATAGTGCAATATGTGCCTGACCTTCTCAAGGACACAACTACCTTCCTTAACAATTTAGCCCACTTCACTCCTCCCCAAGGAGACTTCCTACTCTGTACCATGGATATCTCTTCCCTATACACCAACATACCTCACACAGAGGGCATAGACCTGGTTACAGAATTCTATGAGGAACATATACACACAATACCACATGACACAAATCAGCCCCCCCTCCCCCCTCAAGCCCTCAGAGACCTTATGTCACTTATTCTAACTAAAAACAACTTCACCTTCAATGGCAAGCACTATCTCCAAACCTGCGGCACAGCCATGGGTGCCAAATTCGCAGTCAACTATGCAAACATCTATGTCTACAAACTCCTACACAAAATCCTTCCAGGTATTCCAGGCCCCAAACCTTTATTCCTACAACGGTACATAGATGATCTGTTCTTCACATGGCCGTACGACTCTGATTCCCTTCTGGCCTTCAAAGAACAGCTTAATCAAGCCCATAGCTCTATCAAATTTGAGCTCAACTTCTCTCCCTCAGAAATCCCATTTTTGGACACATTAGTGTACAAAAAACTGGGCACCCTGCAGACCAGACTCTACAAGAAACCCACTGACCGACAACAATTCCTACACAAAACCTCCTGTCACCCCCCACACACTAAAAGTGCCCTCCCCTACAGCCAAGCACTCCGCTACCGCCGTATCTTTTCAGACCCAATCCTCCTAGAGCAGGAACTTGATTCCCTGGAAACAGCATTTGGCTGCAGAGGTTACTCACCTCAAGACATCCAGCCCCACTTTGACAAAGCCAGACACAAACCTAGGGACCAGACACTCAGGTACAAGGCAACCAAAAACACTACACACAGGTCAGTCCTAGTCCTCCCATTCCACCCCAGCCTACAACACATTAATAAAGACCTCAAGCGACTCTGGGAAAAACATTTCCTGTCCAAGCCACTCTTGTCTCCTCTTTTCAAAGACTACCCCATGATAGCCTACAGCAGACCCCGTAATCTGAAAGAATTTGTAGTCAAAGCTGCCCTTCCACAACATGATCACAGCAATATCCCCGCTCAAAACAAAAAGGCTCCACCACAAACCCCAGGGGTCCTCAAATGTCCACTCCCACACTGCCAAGCCTGTAAATACATCCGAGAAGGTACCACTTTTACCAGCTACCACAACCCCTCCAAAGCCTACAATATCAACTGCCACCTCTCCTGCAAATCCTCCCATGCCATATATCTGATCAACTGCACCAAATGCAAGGTACAATACATAGGCCAGACTACACAAACCCTCGCAAAACGCCTATCCCAGCACCTTTCCTCCATCCGGAGACAAACAGACACTTCACTCAGTCTCCACTTCAACAGCCCAGGCCATACTGGCCTTCAGGATTTTGAAATCCTCCCCATAGAAGCCGTTCCGCCACAAGCCCACTTAGGGGCCATGAACAGACACATATTGAGAACCAGAGAAAGCCACTGGATCAAAACAATGGGAACACTAGCCCCCAAAGGCCTTAACCAATTAGCTTAAAACCCCCCTCCCACCCCACCCCCACCACCCGAGCAACAGTATATTCCACCGGCCCCTTCAGGGTTTGACGGCTCCCTTGGTGAACACATGCAAGCCTCTTTGTCAAACCCAGCTGAGGCTTAGGCTTGCACGTGTACACCAAACATGTACCGCAGCTAATCACTTTTTAGGCTGCCGTAGGGGTGGTCTCTCAAAACAGGTTTCACTGTATATCAATGACATCAAAGTTTCAAATATTTCAATCCCATCTTGACTGGAAATGAAATAAAAATATAGCAAGAAATAATTTTGCCTTGGTGGTAACTTTTTAATAACTGTCTATTGAATCAATCATAAATGATGGTACAAATGTGATTTTGCACTGTGACAACCGTGACATTATGTCAGTCTTAGTTCAAGATAGCATGATGTCACTCGTTGCTAGCCATCTCCCTGAATTTCATCAATATTTAATTTTCCCTTCTATATTTCATATCATTAATTTATCAACCTCCTGGAATTATACTTTCCATCTCCAGGATTCTAAGTTTTGCGGGTTGGCAACGCTGGTCTTGCGTAAAAAAATAGGAAAAAATTAGTGTGAACATGGAATGTTCACTGTGGCAGTGTCCTGAGGGTTCTCACTGTCACCGTTGAAAATTGGAAAAACAGTGTAAAAACAGCGGTAAAATTGCACTCGCTTCTCCCATCCGTACCTGTAGTACTGAATTAAACAACACATTTCAATGTTTGGATTCACTGGAAAGTTCAAAACTTAGTCTACGCAGTAAAATGCTTTCTTACTGGCCAAACGTGACAGCAATGCGGTTATGCCAAACATCACTGTCTCCAAGGTTAGAAATATTATTCAGGCGATCGTTTCTATAGGCTGATGGTGATGTAGCCAGATCGTCATATGACCTATTTGAATAATCAGCACTGAAGATACGTCATGTGGACCAGTAGGAGCATGGAGACGGCTCAGACTGTCATTTCTTCCCCAAACTTCCGCCCGGGTCTCGACAATATGCCGTTGGTGAAAGTATGAATGCTGGGTACAACAAAGCAGGAAATCTGGCTCTTTTGATACATGTACAGTGAAACCTCCCTATACCGAACACCCTTGGGACCGGAAAAAAGTGTTCAGTATAGTGATGTGTTCGGTATAGGGAGGTTTGATAGCATTAAAAGTATATATTTGGCACCGAGAAATGGTGTTCAGTATAGAGAGGTGTTCGGTATAGGGAGGTGTTCAGTAAGAGAGGTTTTACTGTATTGTTAAAGTGTAAACACTTTCAATATTGATATTTTTATAGGATTAGGACTCAGATAGTTCTTCTGAAGCTTTCTGTTATGATTGCAACACACAGGTACAGAAGGATATTCACTGTACATTTGGTACCGATGAAGGCAACGCAGTGGGCCTGGATACCATTTGGCACGTCGGAAAGCACTGACATTTTTTTGAAGCAAACCTCGGAGCCCACAATCTTTTTTTTCCTGAATTTTTTTTTTTTTCATTTTAGACTTCGCTGTGGAATACTTTACATATAATTTCCATATTGTTGTCTATGAAATGAAAGCATCATAAAAAGTTTATAAATCAAAGAGGAAGCTGGTTTTTAGGGTTGGGAATTGGTCCGAATTTCAATCTCAATGATTGGTTTTTAGAAGTGACCGATGATCGATTATAATCGGTTTTGGGAGTATTCTCAACAACTCATTGACAGAGCTTAATGAACCAGTTTCAAGTTCTTTTTTAAAACAAAATATGAAGGTACACACCAGAGATACACCTATTGGCTTGCCTTCTTGCATTTACTTGTGCTTTCTAGTGCTTTATTGCTTTATGATGTGACATGCATGTGTTACCTGCAAAAGTAAAGAAGCACTATTTCTACACAACTGCTACTACTATACTAACTAGTACTACAAAGCATATTTAAGTCACAATTTATTGACTTTATTTAAAGAAATCAGTTAATATGTACTACTAGTCATACACTACAGAGGGGAGAGGGAGGGTACCCATCACACAAAATTAAATGCTCCAACCACACATCACACACAATTGAATGTTTTCAATCACATTCACATGAAAGGCGTGACAACAGGGGATATCCATCCATTTCGTGGCTATGTCATAATGTCACATGAAATTAAAATGCCCAACCAGGCAATCACATATCAGTGACATCACACAAATTTATTTCTTCTCAATTCTCATCACACATAATTTTTATCACACATCACGCAAAAGATCCCCCCCCCGCGCCACCACCATAGCCTAAGGATCAGTACAGGGACTACACCCAACATTTGAAATTCAAAGAAATATATTGGCTTTTTTTGTTGGAATTAGTTTTGTTTAATCTTTGGCTCTTTGCACTTATATCACAACGTAACTGCCTTAACTCCTAGCACTCTGCCAGTACCTGGTATCGCACAGTGTGCCGACGGGCAGTTTTCTAATCGCTTGGGCAAGAGAGGACATCCTGGATTGAACGTGCCTGGGCTCTATGAGTTTTGCGATTCAATCCTAGTGATCAACACAAAGTCGGTCAGAAATTACATGAGGTATAATTCTGTGCAATTTTTATTTCAATTTACCCCCTAAATTTTTTTATGCTTTATGGGATGTCAAACGTCTGGTCACCTTTTTTTTTTTTTACCAACAAACATGGTCACGGGCCGTGCAACACAAGCGAGTGTGAACAGGCACGAGTCCGGGCATGGTTTTCCGTTATGTGCGTATATTTTTCCCGGCCTTCGGTCATAACTTTCATTCCTCATTTGTTCTTTTATACAGATTTTTATCCTTTCACACATTTCAATCAAATTAAAACAACAAACTTTGGATAAAAACATCGTGCCGTGACGTATCTGAGACAGCGATCGACAACACATCGTGTTGACACAAATCTCAATCAGGCTAAGCTTTGTCACCGTGCGGTGACGGAATCTGCATATTTTCCTTGCTTTGCTGATGGAATTTTCATTCCTGCCTTTATCTGTGTCTAGATCTGTTCCATCGAAGTCGTTTTGCTAAAGTATGATGTCAAAATTTCGCATCTTGGTCCTATAATCTTTGCGTGAATGCGACATGTTCACCTGCACAACAAATCGAACTTGACTCAAGCACATGGCAAACAACGAGTTTGATTGGACGGTGACTTGCACGTGACCAAATCCATCCAATGAGAAACCTGGAAATGACCCAGCGCATTTATAATGAGGTTCGATTCTCATTCTGGGCTTTTTTTGGAGGGATACCCCAGGAATATTTATTTCTTAGCCAATAAGAGAGCTTGTTACATTAAGAGACGAAATTCTGAGGATTCCAGCAGTCTAAAAAACAATGGCGGACGACGCAAAACGTCGTGGCAGCAAAGGGGCAAAGTTACGAAGTTTTAGCGTAAATTTTGGGAGTTTATCATTCAAAATGTCACGAAAAACTGGCAGTTGTTTCATTTTTATCCATATAATAAAAATATATTTAAGATTTTTACCAAAAATATTCTACTAAATACTTGTTTTACCGCACAAATACGCGATTAGCACTTAACTCTGTATTATCGCTAACGTATAATCGATTATGGGAATTTAATAATCGAGCGCTTGGTCTTTTAAATTAATCGGACGATTGTCGATTAATTCGATTAATCGGAACACCACTACTGGTTTTGAATAGGAACCTGGTCTATCATAAGATGCATAGATTCTCTGATAAAAATTTGTTAAAGCTGTGGTCAATAGTTTTTGAGATATCGCTGTAACATCGTCAGGGTTGACGCCACTCAGACGGCCTTCAAATTTAAATACATTAAGGTTTCATACAAAGTTAAAAAATAATCAGTGGAAGCTGGTTTTCCATAGGAACCTGGTCCATCATAAATTTCTTTTGTGACAAATATTTGGTACAGCTACAGTGAATATTTTTTGAGATATTGTGGCACCATCGACAACACAGATGGATGGATGGACCGATGCAGGGGACGACAATACCCCCTGGCACTTTGTGTGCCGACGGTAAAAACTGACCACTAATTATAAATAACTAAGTAAATAAGCAAAATAATGAGACTCGACGCTACAGGAATTGATCACATGTGGTAACAGTCATTTCAAACAAATTACTGCAGAATAATATATACAATTTTAGAGATGTATCAAGGATGACAAATGACGCGACTTTCACTCGAAGTGTTAACACAGGGGTAAACAATTTGCATCGGATCGTATTGTAATTTTTCACTGCACCACATTGCGGATAGTTAGCCGATGCGCATACACATTGATGGATCATTGCACCCCTAATTTTCAACCAATGAATGTGACAGGTATTATTTATCCCCCATGTGACTCCAGGTGGCTACAAGTGTGGAGTTAGCTGTAGTACAGTGGTACCTGTCTTGAAAGACCCCTCCAATGAGAGACCACATATCTTTTTAAGACCGCTGTCTCGGTACACTGTCCTGTCTTTTCCATGTTATTATACCTCTAATGAAAGACCACCTGTTTTGAGAGACCACATTTTCACCTGCCCTAGGGGCGGTCTGTTAAGACAGGGACCACTGTACCACTTTCCAGCAACATGTAACATGATATTTTTTCATTACATTGACCAGATAGTGAAAACTGATACTACTGCTTGGAGATGAAAGAAGCCATTTTTATACAAAATGATGGTCTGGATTGAAAGAGAAACTGGTGTCCAGCTTTCCCACACGATTTTACTTTAAAAATGTCAATCAAGCAGAGCAATAATTCTGAGACAAGTTCACTCCTGATCAGAGAGCAGGAGGTCAAAATATCAGATATATACCTACCACCTCCATTTTGATGATCAACAGTTACATAGACAGTCCTAAAGTTGTCTACCACTGCATGTGCCACTCCAAATACACAAGAGCAGTACTTACCTGAATTCTGATCGATATTACGCAAGCTACGACGCAGCTTTCTTCCTTTGCTTTCTTGAATGCCAGTCCCAACAGTGTAGGTATCGTTGCTTGATGCAGTCAAATCTTCCAAAGACATCTTCTGGTCTGAATGAATCTTGCCAGGATCACCACCTATTGGCTCTGTACTCCTGGCAGATCTCCCACCGTCTCTCATTGGGTGTGTCTTCCTGAACTGCACTCTCCCATGGTGATCTTCATGGGGGTCAACTGTGGTCCAGTGGGCACGATCTGTATTCATACCACTTGAATATGGAGGAACATGTGACAATGGGACAGCTGAACTTGGCACTGTTACAGCAACATGAGTTAGTTTCGTTGGCCTGTGATGACTTCCAGAATCATATGGATATCCTGATCGTCGCAATGAAATGTCGTTGATGAAATTGACATCAGTCTCTAAGCGGGCCTGAGGGTCTGTGACATCCCGGGATAATCCACTGTGGTCATTTAAATATTCAGGGACTGATTCATGAGGATGGACCCTGGACAACACATCTGCAGAAACTGCATGTTGTCTTGTCCCAGATTTGGACGGATAAGTGTCTCGTTCTGGTAAATCCTGACTCCCCAAATCATCTGTATATTTGCCATCTGCAAAAAACACAATGCAGTTTTATTGTACAAAGAATACAGCTCACAGGTGGTTCCCACCACAATACAATCAATGTGTTATTACTTGTCCTTACTTTGCTACAGTTGTTTCTTCTTTTTTCCTTTTTTTTTTTCTTATATAAACTGTTATGATTTTCCATGAAAAATTCATCTGTGCGTTACCAATGCCTGTCTGCTATGAACACTGCTGTGGTGACAGCAGTCCATAAGATCTGTGATGTTGACAGCCAATGTCAATATTGCTGGACAAAATACATGAAAACGAACAGAGACTTTGCCACAATTTTCAGTACATACGTGCCAAGAATTTATCAGGATCTCAAACATCCATTGACATGTATACAATGTTTGTGCAAAAAAAAATTTAAAAAAAACAACAACAATAACAATATATGTGTGCCATCCATTTTAGAGGGGTGCTATAAACCACAATGTTTCTAAACTTTTGTGGTTTTTATTCCCCTATTACCATAATAAAATAATGATATGTAGCTAAAGGTAGCTGCCACCAACTTTGAATCTTTTCAGCACATGGGGCTTCAAGGTTAAAGTCCATCCAATACTTCCTTGTAAGTACTTAAGTGATTTCATATAAACAAACTGTTCATTATGTCACATTTGAAGCCTGGACTGCATTCACAGCATGATAAAGGCTCTAAATGATAGATTTACAATCTAATTGTTGTAAACAAAACATAAGGCATACAACTGAAGCTTTGTCTTTGTTTGTTCCATAACCTGCACAAGTAAAACTTAAAAGCATTTAATGAAGAATTTTGTCAGAGATGATGTCACTTCTGTTTTAATTTCATTCACATTGACACTGAAACTGAGAAAATACGAAACCTAATCACAACACACATATTAAACATATTCACTTAACCTTTAAAGTGCTGATTTAGGACTGAGTCAACAGCTTTCCTCGGGGCACTTTGTGCAATGTATGCAAAGTGTCCTCAGGAAAGCTGTTGACTAAGATTACTTTTTGCTTTGGACTAGGCTTGATGGTATATGAATGAAAGATATCTTCATGAGGAATTTGAATCTTTTAACCATTATATGTTTAACGGCAATGAGAAAACAACTATAGCCGTGATTAGCACCTGAAGGGTTAATAACACATGGTTTGATGGCCTTCAAGTCAACCTCCTTTGCTGTCTGACTCATTTATCAGACATAGTCAGACATATCCGACACAAGCAAGTCAATTTCAACTTGTCATCTAAAGTGTCTGTCTATACCTGTTCTCTATTCAGAAACAATGTGCCACCATATTGTTAAAGAACCTGCAAAATGACCAAGTATTTGTGTGAACAATTTTACTTCATAATATGTCTGCAACTTGCAAAAAAACCCCAGGAAACTGATTTTTGTCCTGATGCCCATGTCATCAACTTGGATCTGTTTAACCTTTTTCCCCCTTAAACGGGCTGGTTGGAGGAAAAATATCAGTTGCTTCTCTTTTTTTTTTTTTTTTTTTTTGAAATTCTTGCTTTAGAGTTGACAATATAATAATAATAATAATAATAATAATAATAATAATAATAATAATAATAATAATAATAATAATAATGATGATAATGACAATAACAATAACAATAATAATAACAACCAGAGTCATGCCCAGGGGCATGAATGTCTCACCAGCGTTATTCAAGCCACTCCGAAGTATTTTGTTTACGGAAGGACGGACGTCCGGAAAGAAAATGCTTAATCTCGCCAACAGCTTATGCTGGCGAGACAATAATGATGATAGTAGTAATAATAATAATAATAATAACAACAACAACAATAACAACAACAACAACAACAACAACAATAATAATAATAACAATGATAAGACAGAAATGAGAATTGAAGACAAACCTTACGAGAATTGCATACTTCATAGAAAGCTGATGACCAGCTTTAATTCAACAGGAAAAGGTTCATGTCAAACTTGAGTTCAGCTGATAGATAAACTTTATGCATATTTGTATAACTCACCCAGGCGGCTGACCTTCCTGGTACCGACACCTAATGCAGACCTCATGTATTGTGTTCTGCCATAATTATCAACCGTCACCTGAAACCACAAACCAAGGGCATCCATTTCTAAGTGTACACATAGTCTCAAGTGTTAAGAATCACCCCTTTGGCTACAAAAGTATAGTCAAGGCACAATGTAAATGAGTTTGCATCACAATTTGCTCATTAATTTTTAATAAAAGCTCCAAAAATTTTAATTGTTGAGCCACAATGCCATACAGTATCATGTAGCCTCAGCTGCATTTAGACAACAACTATACAGCTGATCTATTTTAGAACTTCCTCAAACTTGCAAAATGACTCGTAATTTTTCCAGTCATAATCTTCAAACTCCGCTCAACTTTGAAGCTTGGGATTTCAAAGACTACAAAAAGTCTTGTTTTGCGGGGCAAGCAACTTAAAACATACAAGTCAAATTGTTCTATCACCACAAAATGGATTTAAACAAGACCTTTCAAACAATTCATACACATTTATTATTGTAATAGAGCCATATATATTAAATTATAATAATCAGATATATGACTAAAATTAGAATGGAGAGAGACCAATTAAAATGTGGAACCATCACATCAAGCATATATGCTGGCAACTAGCCTCTGAATGCATGACTCTAGGCTTTACACTGTATGTGAACACAGTTTAAAAATACCAGCTGGTGGAGAAGGAATTAAAGCAAAGCCTCATTATAGTGACAACATCTGTTCACTACAAAATGTACCATATAACTGAATATGTCAGATAAATGAGTCAAACTGCAAGAGAATTTGACTTTAAGTCACTCAAAGCCAGCTAACAAGCTGGATATTTGAGTGCCATTGTAACAAGGTTGCACTGTAGCCTTTTCTGTATGTGATCATCTAATAAAATATTAACCTTGTTAAGAGTAGGTGAACAACAGGCATCAACAATAGAAGTCTGGCAGCAGATCAAAATCTAACAAAAAGAAAATTTGATCCTGTTATGTGCTGATCTATTATAAGCAAACACGAATATATATATATATGTATGTATGTATGTATGTATGTATATATGTATGTATGTATGTATGTATGTATATATATATATATATATATATATATATATATATATATATATATATATATATATATATATATATATATATATATATATCCCTTGTACTTGCATACCACCCAGGGTGGCTCATACCCTCACAACCCAGTCCACCAACTGAACTGTGAAACTTTATTAAGAACAATGTGTGGGCTAACCTTATTGCCTTGTCATGCACAGATGAAAGGAGCAATTTAGTACAGTAATAAAGGGGATATCAACTACCCCAGGCCAGCATTTAGCCAGATTAGATCAAGGGCTTACCCTGAAGATCCAGATCCCCGGACATATTCCCATTCCAATTAAGCTGAAGAAGACTGAATAATCACTGATATAAAAGATGGGGTAATTTTGGATCCACCAATTGTGTACAATATCATACTTTGTACCTTCAAATTTTCTCAGAAGCACTAAATTCACAATGCCCGAAATTTCACACAATATTGCTTTTATGTGGGTTTGTGTCATGTGTAAATTTGAAGATTGTGTCACCAATACCCAATATGATTTAGAGGTGTTGAAATTGTACCTTTTATTGTCCATAGCTAACTTTAATGAGAGATATCTCTAATTTGGCTATTCCAAGAATCCTGATTTTTTTTTCCACAATAGTTGAACTTTGAGTATAGATTATGTGTGCAAAATTTGAAGGTCCTATTTTTCTTTGCTTCGGAGATATTGGTGGTTGAAATGCCACTCATGAATGGAAAAAACCAGGAAATTGCCATTTTCATACCTTGATAAAAGAAAATGTATGGTAACCTGGTCATTGTTATTTACACAACTCCATCAGCACTAAAAATTACATTATACCTGAAAAACTCATGGTTGTATCTTTACTATTTAGCAAGATATGGCCATTTGAATTATGGCACAGAAAAAGCAGTCGCTTTTAAGGTTAGACCCCCTCCCCCTCCCAACCTCATCAAAAAATAAACTAATGATGCCAATGAAGTGAAAATTTGAAATTTCAAGCTTATGACCCAGTCTAACATCCATACCAAAAATGAAGAAAATCTAAAATACGATGGTGGAAACTTTTCCTGAAATTTGATGCTCTGATGTAGAAAGACCCAATACTTCTCACACAGCGTCCACCCAACCCTCGACTGGTGCTCCCTCTGGGGCGTGACGATCTGGGAAAGGCGAACAGCGATCCAGGAAGGGCAAGCCTTCCGGTAGAAGCAAGAAGTACTGAAAGCCTCAGTGTTCCTGACTCTTGTATCCCAGAAGACAACGTCTCAGGATTGGAAAGCGCCACATTGTTAGACTCCGCGCAGGGCTGGTCGACGGCTGCCTCACCACATATAGCGTGCAGATGGGAGTCTATCAAAATCATTGATCTTTGAACAATATCCTGAGACACTTCTATACCTTGCCTTTCAGCGAAGATAGGTCTGCATTAAGCCGTGAACCACAGTGGTTTGCTCCCCCACCTCAGATCCCAAAGCATCGGTGTTCAGATGCTTCAGACCAAGCATGCCATAGAGCCGGTAGAGAATCAAGGTTCTGCTGGCTTCTACAACTTACTCTTCCTGGTTCCCAAGCAGGACAGAGGATGGTGCCCGGTCATAGATCTGTCCACACTGAGCACCTGCTTGGAAGTCCTGTTCTTTTTGGATGGAGACCCCCCAGTTGGTGGCAGCAGCCTTATGGCCCATGGATTGGATGATCTTTCTGGCTCTCAAGGATGCAATCTTCCATGTGCCAATCGCACAGATTTAAGGGAAGTATCTGCAGTTTGCATTTTCGGGCCAAGTCTACCAGTCCAGGGTGCTTCCATCCAGCCTTGCCAAAAGCACCTGTGGTTTTTACCAGGTGTGTGCAGACAGTGACTGCTTCCCTTCATTGCTCAGCTGTTCCCATTCATGTGTACCTGATGATCAGCTAATCCGAGTGCTGTTGCCTTAGGATTTGCAGCATCACACACAGACTGTCCTGCAATTCTGTCAATGCTTGCGCCTGATAGTGAACCTACTCAAGCTCAGTCTTCGGCCAGAGCAGATTTCCGACTTTCTCGGCATCCAGCTCGACCTAGTTGCCTACATCTGGACAGGTGGAACAGACTTCAGTACATGCTCAGGTCCTTTCTGACTGGCAAGGTCTGCTCGGCGCAACACTGACTCGCCCTGTCCTCAATGGACTCCCAGGTTCAACTGGGTCATCTCCACTGTCGCCCACTGCAGCATGCTCTGCAGGGCAGATCGAGAGAGACCAGGGCTATCAGACCCCATTGCCAATTCTCAACGAGGATCACCCCCACCTTCAGTGGTGGACTGTGAGGAAGACCACCATGAGGGGACAAATGCTGGAACCTTTTCAGGCCCTACTTACCATTTACACGGACTCTTCTCGGTCTGGGTGGTGAGGTCACGTGGAGAGCAGGACGAAATTGGGCCTTTGGCTGGCGCCATTTGCATCTCATCACATAAACTGATTGGAACTGGAGGCGATACGCTCAGCACTCCTCCACTTCTGAAACCTGGCACACGCGAGGCATGTCCCGGGAGATTGGAATGTCCTGGCCGACCAACTCTCGAGAGGAGGTCAGCCAGTAGCGACAGAGTGGTCTCTCCACCAGGACAGAGTGGTCTCTCCACCACAGGGCCGTTCAGGCCATGTGGGCAAGATGGGGAACTCTACACGTGGATCTGCTTGCGACTTGCGAGAATGTGAAACTGCCGGTTTACATCTTGCCTGTCCCAGACTCCCAAGCACTAGTGATGGATGCGCTCGCCAAGGGCTGCAGCAACCTGTGGGCATATGCCTTTCCGCCTTGCCAGATCCTTCCAAGGGTACTGCGCAAAGTTTGGTCCCATGATTGCAATCTGATCCTGGTCACCCAGTGGTGGCCCCAGAGCGATTGCTCGGTAGACCTACTGTAATTAAGCGTCGAGCCTCCACTACAATTCTGCATGGCCGAAGCTTCTGGTGCAGCCATGGACGGGTGTGTTCTATCGGAACCCTCAAGTGCTCAACCTTTATGCTTGGCTGTTATCTCAGGGCACATCAGTGAAAGAGGCTTCTCAGAATGGTCTCAGATAGATAGAATTGCCAGAGAAGGCTTCCATCTTCTTCTCTATTTACTCGGCTCCCTGGAACGTGTTTTCTGACTGGTGTGCCAGCAAGAGAATTCACCCTTGGGCTCCATGCATAGCGTACATCGCCAATTTCCGGTTGTATCAGTGGAAGTTTAAGACGAGCTCGAGAACAGTGGAGGGTTTCTGATCAGCCATCTCTTTAGCCCTTGCTAACGTCCTAAACGTTCACATCAGGAGCAATCCTTATCTGTCAGTGCTCATAGCAACCTTGTACACGGACAGGCCAGTGGTGCAACAGGTTCTGCCCAGGTGGGACCTACCGCTGGTTTTAGTCATATTGAAGAAGTGGCCATTTGAGTGCCTTGAGGACCCTAGCGGGTTTCCCTGAAGTACTGGATATGGAAAACTTGTTTTCTATTAACAGTCATCTCCAGGGCTAGGAGAAGCGAGATCCACGCTCTGGCTGATGGAGCTAAAACTGATAACGTTTTCCCATGCCGCGGAGAGTTGTCATGTTGGCAGGCGACCACCAGCGGGGTCCAGTGCGGTCCCACGCTGGTCAGTAGGGAGGGTTTCCGTTTTCCGCTGGATTCTTCTGTTGGCAGCCTCAACTTCACATAGGTCTGAGGTTTCCCTTCAGATGTCACTTTTTCACACGGACCGAATGTTATCCCCAAGCTGTCGGTCCCGGCAGTCAACTAAGGTAAGTGTACCAGTGACATTGCATCTGTCACCTTTATGATTGTACACTGACAAATGGTGGTCCAGAGGTAAAGTTACGTAACTAATATTTGGAGTAATATCACTATTAGTAAGTACACTTACCTCTCCACCACAAGAGAAGCCCACCCAACCAACCCCACCTCCTCTGACAGCTGATGTCAACTAACCAATCTCCAAGGCAGGAAGGATGAGATGGGGAGCATGCACACCAGGAGTCACCATCAGTTCCACAAGGACCGAGAGATGGTGCCATGGGACCATCAGGTTTTCAGATCACGTGAGTCAAACTCAACAATTTGATGCTTCATATTCAAATGCTCACATCAATTGAACAAAATTACTTACCCGCGCAGTGTGGTCCTGCCTGGCATCACTGATCCTGTAGCTTGGAACTCTGTCCACAGGAACGCTGTAATCTGAGAACCTGGCATCAGAGCTGCCCTCAACTCCAACCACAGGCCGTCTTTCTGCATCATCAATACGACGTTCTACCCTGCGCAACTGCAAGCAGGGCAAGTCATATATCAGTGTTTAGCAGGGACTCCTCAGACTATTACCCAATCAGCCAAACTCTAAGGTTTCTTGTATTTGGTGAATGAATGAATGAAATACTTAAACAATGTTTAAAATGAATTATTAAAGGGCCACAACAAAATCATTGTTACTTTTGCTTATATTTCCAATTTTGGCTATGTACTAATTTTTGAAGTCCAGATCTGTTCCTGATTTTGGTAAATTCATAGACAAGAATATAGACTTCAACAAAAATGGGCAGTGGTACCTGCTACATCACATCTATTGCCAGCAAAACATTGCCCCATACTTTTTACCGGCACCTGGCTTGTTGGCTGATTTTGCCAACAAGCTGTGAACCTCTCTCACCTCATAAATGATTCAACAATTCCCAATATGAACATTGATTGATTAACAACAATTTTAGTCGCCACCTACTACTCTTACTAGCAATTTAGGGGTTTTAGTATGTTTTGGCTATTTTGACCACTGCTACCACTAAAATAGCATTTGCAAGGTTGTCTGCAAACCAATCTTTCATGTTGAAATGGAAACACAAAATATGGTTTAGAGAGTAATACTCACAGCTGTTTTAGCTCTGCCCATGGAGTCCCAGGCAGCAGAAAGACCTACAATTGAATTTCATTGCAATTTGTGACATTTTTTCACATCTAAAAAATTGTTATCAGAGCTCCTCTCCCCATTATATTTTAGTGCACTCTATTTTCCACAGCAGTGGCAATCGCAGGGAAACACTGGAATCCACTCCTGGAAATGTGTGAAGACACATTCTCAAGCCCCTATTCAGGGCCTCAACTGTAACATTATTACAGTGACCATTCAAGCCAAAATCAAAGTTTGAAATGAAATGAGAGGACCAATGAAAACCCAGCAGATTCAAAAATATTTTGAATCAAATCCCACCATGGAAACCAACCCTCTCATCCACTAAGAATATGCAGCTACGCTATCATAATATACCCATGCATATGTAACAACGGATCTGTTACCTTCCTCTGTGTGTGTGTGTGTGTGTGTGTGTGTGTGTGTGTGTGTGTGTGTGTGTGTGTGTGTGTGTGTGTGTGTGTGTGTGTGTCTGTGTGTGTGTGTGTGTGTGTGTGTGTGTGTGTGTGTGTGTGTGTGTGTGTGTGTGTAGGCTAAGTGTTCTCAGAGTGTTCCCAACAGTTCCTGATGAGTTGAAGATCACAACGAAACTAGTCGGATGTTATATTCATTAGCAACAGCAGCCACTCACCCTGTTATAGTCATTGTTCATGTTTACTCATTCTGTTGCAGTAAGGCCCTAACACAAAGAATACTGATAAGTTTTGAAAGATCCAGTATTCTGTAGCTTTGCCGATTAAGTTTCATCCTCAAATTACCATGATTACTGTAAGAAAAACTCAGGCACTTAGACAAAGAGTTCCATTTTGTATCTTCAACAGCAATATGGGGCACTCATATTAAAGACTGCTCTGGCCTGTAGTGCTGAACAAGCAAATGCAAGCATCTATGAGCACATTCTATGTTAAATGAGGGTAAAATGTATAGCTTTTATAAAAAAGTGATCTTGAGACATTCTTTTTTTTCAAAGTAACAGTAACATTTACATAAGACACATTCAGTTTCACGTAGAATGAAAATATCTGTTTGGGAAAAGTGTTCTTTATTACTAGGAATGTTAGTTACATTGCAGGTGTATTCATCAGTATGCTTCAAGGGTCGAAATTAGTGGTAGCATTGGTAGCATTTGCTACCAACTTTTACGATTTGCTACCAATATTAATTGTGCGGTAGCAGACCTTTGCCACCAAAATTTTGCTGGTCAAAATCACAAATGTAGCTCTTCAGTTCCTGTCAAAAAGTGCCTTAGAATGCACTTATAATTATTTGCATGCTTGATTTCAAAAGGGGAAGGGCATGCCCTTGCACGCCCTAGGTGGGCTTCGCCAGATCCGCATGATTTGCTACCAAACATTAAACTTAGTAGCAAACCCTTGCTACTGGTTAAAATCAGTTAATTTCTACCCCTGTGCTTGTACCATGGCATATGAGGATCACCTTTGCCCAACAAACAGGTCATAGAAATGGCCTTATTTAACTTTAGGAGACAGGAAATTAAGACATCTCCTATAGCATGTATAGTGGTTAATAAACAAGGCTCAGCTTACTATGAATAATAGAAATCACTTACCATTTAGTGAGGCATCGTAAGAGTCATGGGAAGACACACCTCTTACAACTGGCCGTGGCTCAGACACTTTCCTCGCACGGATACTGTTACTCATGTTTCAGTCCTTTGACCTACCATCACCTTTGGGTCTGGTCTGTTAAATAATGATGGTAAGCATAATGAGAGTCAACTTCTGTTCAGTCAAATATCTTCAAAACATCCTACCTCATATTATGGGTACCAGTCACGCTGTTTTACACAATTAGAATGGGAATTACTAGGGCATCTGGGTCAGCCTCGCAATAAACGACCTCGTCAGAATACAGACGAGTCTGACCGATCATCTGCAGCTGACATATTGATAAATTCGGCTCGGAGTTCCAACCAGCCTACGGATGTAAGGACCAACACTGGTCCCAACCGTGATGGTACCACTCGTCCCTCTCCCGAGGACACTAGGAGTCAAGAAGAGAAAGACATTCCACCAAAAGCTTTAGCCAACTTTCGCACCGCGAGACGGGCTTTAACCCGTCTTGCAAAATCACAAGCACGGGTGGAGTTTTTCACACGGTGCATCGAAAGCCGGGTTATCCCGGATGAACTATGCTATCGCCCACGAATTTCCCAAGGAATTTTTCCCACGAGGAGGAATTTAGTCAACTGGAAGGAGTTGGCCTTCGAGGCTGAGCAACGACAGCTCACCCTTTTACGGGACATTCAGCAACAAAGTACCGCTGCTTTGGAAACAACAGCTCAAAATGAACTTGCACAACTGAAGTATTGCTATGGTCCTGACACGGCCAATTATAACATTGCCAAGAACAGGTTGGGCTTCCTTGTAAGCATCGTTAAAACGGACGTACGTTCTAGACAAGAAAAAAAGTTAGCCAGTCTCATCAAGGCCAAACGTGAGTTTGACAACGACGACACTGACCAGCTTTTTCTAGTCAACGGGACGCAAAGGAGCGATGCATCTCCCCAGCGATCCCGGGGACCACAGGCTTCTGTGACATCCCGAAATTACAATCAAGATGGTGCTCAACAGCCACCACAACAACGACAACAACAACAACAGAGAGGACCAAGAGATCGCTCCAATCAACGAAGGGACACGTCGACACGTTCCAATTATCCGCCTTGGAGACGACAACGCAGCAGGTCACCACTCACTCCCCCCAGGAGAAGACAGTTCGACGCAAGACGTCAACGTTCACCTCGCCCCCAACAGCTAGCACTGACAAACAGTCAGACGGAGGCGCTTACAAACTTACTCAGCTCCCTGCAAGGGAACCGTTCAGGGAATCAAAACAACAGGGGCAACCCCAGAGGGGTTACAGACCCCAGAATTTCCGGAAACAACGGCGTTAAAAATAGACAATACCACAAACTCTAGTTTTGGTTGCAGTTCACGTTCTAATAGTTTATTATGGGATGTTCTCCCCACCTGTGCATTGAATTTTGTGGACTTTCA
This sequence comes from Hermodice carunculata, assembly GCA_964020975.1. Lineage (NCBI taxonomy): Eukaryota > Metazoa > Annelida > Polychaeta > Eunicida > Amphinomidae > Hermodice > Hermodice carunculata. Next base: position 50,481,323 of record OZ026625.1, read on the forward strand.
TTATGAACATTTACTTGTGGATTACAACACTGGACTACACACAGAGACTTGTGCTTTTAAGTCAGACTTTGGATCTGGAGACATGCTATCTCCATTCCCTACTAGCCTGCAACCTCCAGGCTTCTCTCACTGTAGGATTCCCTCACATGTGAGTACTATTTCATCCAGTGATCTAGTTGACTCTTATTTATGTAATAAAGCAACTTTTATCCACCCAGCTTGTGTTTACAACTGTAATATGTCCAACAATAGCAGGAATGATTTTCTCATCCCTGAAAATATTATTGTCAATCTTTCTGATTACACACTCTCTGACACACAGAAACTAGTTTTAAGCAAGGGCCTATCCTTCTGTCCTACCCCCAGAGAACCAGATATGGGAACAGTGTTCCAAGATACAGAAAGATTCTTTAGAAATATGAGATTACAAGCCTTCTTCGAAAAGAAAAGGCAGGAAAGTGTTCTTCAGTCAGCTGAGCCGACTGAAACCTCCAATTCAGACATGGGGTCACCCACAGTGCCCCCCTTTGCACATAAATCCTTCAAAAAGGCCAGTACCTTCACTCCCAGTGAAATACAATTAGGTGATCCTAATATAGAGGCCTTTTGCAGGACTGTGAAAAGTGAACTTGCCTCCCATGTACCACGCATCCCACGTGTACAGAATCTTAGTGCTGACGAACGCTGTGGCTTGAAAGAACTTCAAAGCAATTCTGAAATTGTGATCAAGAAAGCAGACAAGGGCTCCGCTATAGTAATCATGAACACCATAGATTACATAGCAGAAGCCCACAGACAATTGTCTAATACAGATCACTACCAAAAATTGGAGGTTAATTTAACCTCCTCTCATAACGACAGAATCAGGCTTCTGATCAAAGACCTAGTGGACAACAATTCTATCACTCAAGAAACAGCAGAGTACTTATACGTGGAGGAACCACGTGTACCTTGTTTTTACCTGCTACCGAAGATACACAAGGGTATCTTCCCCCCACCAGGTCGACCTATTCTGAGCGCCAATGAGAGCCCTACAGAAAAAATCTCTGGCTTTGTTGATTTTTTCTTACAGCCTCTAGTGCCTAAAATATTAAGTTACATCAAAGATACCACTGACTTTATTAACAAAATAGAGTCCCTACCAGAACTACCTGTAGGTAGCTTACTGGTGACTTTAGATGTGACTTCCTTATACACGAACATTCCTATTGAGGAAGGTCTCCGGAGTGTAGCAAGAGCACTCATTCACAACAGAGACCCCGGTTCGAAGCCTGCTACAAGTGAGCTCATGCAACTCTTACGCCTCGTACTCACTTGTAATAATTTCGAGTTTAATGGTGACCATTTCCTACAGATCAGTGGGACTGCAATGGGTACAAAAGTTGCACCCTCATTTGCAAACGTTTTTATGGACAATCTTGAAACCAACAAATTGTTATCCTTCCCTCTCAAACCTTATGTCTGGTGGAGGTTCATTGATGACATTTTTGCCATCTGGACCTATGGTGAAGAACACCTACAAGAATTTATCACACATTTAAATTCTTGTCACCCCACCATCAAGTTCTCACAAACTTTTTCGGACCAAGAAATAAACTTCCTAGATACCACTGTGAAACTCAGTGAGACTAGGAAAGTGTACACCACTCTGTACACTAAACCTACAGATACTCACACATATCTGTATTACACTTCAGCCCATCCCAGTCATACTAAGACGGGAGGACCCTACAGCCAACTTGTCAGGGTTAAGCGGATATGTCATTTTGAGGGTGACTTTAACACAAATGCCCTCAAAATTGTACATTACTACAAACTGCGAGGATACCCAGACAATATCCTCGAGGATGCTCTAACAAGAGCACGAACATTAGATAGAAACATGCTCCTCCATCCTACTACCGATGACCATCGTAGTACAGATCAAGACAAGGTGTTCTTGATTACGGAATATAATCCTGCTCTTCCTCCTATCAAATCCATCATACAGCGCAACTGGGGCACTATCCAGGCCTCCAGATATGCCAAGGACCTAGGACAAAAGGAAGTTGTCCTGGGCTTCAGAAGAACAAGAAACCTTAAAGACATCCTTACAAGGTCTAGATTAAAATATCCTCCGACTGCAAGAACAGATGCAGCAGTCTCTGGGATATCAGAGCAAAATCCCTGTGACACCAAGGATTGCCGTTATTGTCTGAGGCTTGATACCTCGGGCAAAGTCACAAGCCATGTGACAGGTCGTTCTTATGCAACACCTAGAGGAGGTTCGTGTAAGCACAACAACCTGGTATATTTGCTCACTTGTCATTGCTGCGGTCTGCAATATGTAGGACAGACAAAGCGCACGCTGATGAGGAGAACCAGCGAACATTTTTATTACATCACGCACAAAGATGTAAACCAACCCCTGGGCAGACACTTCTGTCTACCAAACCATACGGTGGCTAACCTTCCGTTAACCATCCAAATCCTTGAACACATCCGTATCCCACCTGGGCTGTCACGTACCACGACACTCAGACTCGAGAGAGAGAAACACTGGATTCACCAGTTATGCACTACTGAACCGTTGGGCCTCAATGTTATGGGTAGATAGACTTACTTGCCAAGTCTTATGCTAAAATTTTTGTTCTCAGTCTATCTACCACCACATAACCCAGTCAGCCTTGCCTTTAAGCTGACCTTAGGAACACCGTAAAGCTTCCCTGATGTTAAGCTATCGTTTTGATACTTGTTTCAACATTTTTCCTAGCCTACTAAGGAAGAGTCCTTTCCTTTCCTAGGCTAATAGACAGACTAGCATTAGTGTGTCTTGTGTTTTTGGTAACTAAGGACTAGTTACCCTTCTCGTGACGTCCTCACGTTTTTGACACGTTACATCAACCCGTCATGTCGGACGGTTGACTGGTAGTCTCAGTATGCGTCGTGACGTACGACCATTTTTGACGTTGAACTAACCGTTGTTAGCAACGTTACCCCTGCCTATATAAGCAGCGGTACACGGTGATCCTAACCGCCACTGACGAGAATCTTTCGATTCAAAACCGGTCTGGCTTTTTCTCCGTCGGTTTACTCTCCATCACTGGTCTTGCCTGGTATTTTTATTATGAATTAATAGAGCAGCCTTGAAAACATTCTTTCAGTTAAAACAAATTTTAGAAAGTCACAAGGTAGCGATCATGGGTTTATTGTTTTTTTTCTTGTTACATATATAAAGAATGAGGATACATGGCTTTTCTCCTTTTTCCCTTCTACACCTGCAAACAGTGTTTTTACCAGAAAGTTTATTCCAGGTAGGATACTACATGTATTCCGATAGAAAGGTGCCTTGGGGTTTTTCCCAACAAACATGCATTGTGGATGTCCAGGGATGCATTTTGATTTAAAATATCAACAACACATTTGGAGTTTTTAGGACAGGAGAAACTTTCCATCAAAATTACAAGGGTATATTTTTATAAATTTTTTTCCTCATGTGGAATCACTGGCACAGTAGGGAAATTTAAGCTGTACAAAACCAAATTATGTGCATAAATAAATGTAGACTTCACAGTGATATCTATTCTTTAAGACCAAATGTTCATGCACTGTCATCAAAATGTGGTCTTATATCGTAGTTGGTCTTTAAATACATGAAAATTCATGAGACTCTAATGTCATGAAAGGGCAGTCTTATTACGAAAATATGCAATCTCATGAGAGGTGGTGGTCTGAGAAGGTAAGATTGAAAAGGACTGGCTGGCAGTAGGGATTAGTGATTGGCTGATATATCAATGAATGAACTATTATTTCTATCGATCTTTTATGCAATAGTACATTTATTGATCATGCACATAATTGACAAACATATGTTTCTAACATAAAACCATATTCTTGACAACTTTTCAAACATTATGCTCCCATATTTTTTTTCAACAAGTGTTTCATCCATACACTTCCTGCGGGCACCAATGAAAAGTTCATTCATTCATATCCCTATGACCCAGTATACTATCAGAGGTTCTCTGTGATTGGTTACAAAAAACAAAAATGCAAAAGAAACCAATCATGCTTTTGTACTCCTTTTCATGTGCACTGATTTATCAATGAAACAACATACATGACATAGGCACTGATAAGTAACATTCTGGAAAACAAGAGATAAGTACATTGAAGAAGTTTATTTCTGTAGCAGGCTATGAAATTTTGATGATGAAAAAATCCCAAACAGACCATCCCTGTAGCAGATTATAATTTTTGAATTTTTTTTCCTGATCAGAAGATGTAAGTAGGAACTCAAAACCATATCCAGTAATAGCAAAATAAGTAAACAGAGACACAGTGGTCCCCAACTAGATCAGGATTTCTGCCAGAGGTTAAATGGGTAAAATTCCGTATCCTAAAATTTTCTGATGGGAAGACTCTGTACCCTAAACTATTTGAAAGTAAAATGCAAAATTATGCAAGCTGAGCATTCCGGGGCTAAAAATTAAGACTTTCAAAGCCTTCTGGATCCCTTTAGCCTCTAGAAGTGCTGTAGAATTGATTCTAGAGCATGTAAATTTAAAAGATTTTCTGGGGGAGGACCCTCAGACCCCCCACCCCCACGATAATGATATGGATTCAGCATGTAACATGTCTTTGCTTTGGCATGTTTCCGTACCCTAAAAATTTTTTCTGGAGGAAACCCTGTAGATCATCCCAAATGTAGCTTAAAAATGGCCTTATACACAGGGGACAATATAATGGAAATGTCACATTTGTGCATAAGAGTGGTGGTCTTTTGTAAAAACCAAAGGTTAATTTTAAGTCTTACATGTATCTATGTGCATGTTATATACAAGCCATTTTTGAACAGCAGATTCAGATTGGTCAGAAAACTTTGTGGCCTACCTCATGTGCCTGTGCCAGTGAATTTGGTTTTTCACAAAATCAAAGCAATTTTCAGTGAGCCACTGTAAAGTTAAGTGCATAACACAACTAAATAAAAAGAAAGAGAAAAAGCATGTTCCACCACTTCCATTTTCACATCTTTTGTTAATAGCTCAAAACATGTTCAATGTCAATTTTACCATGTATACTATTTATGCACAATAAATATCTCGTGATACTGTCCTTAGTGAAGGGAAGTCAGAGATCATAATAATCATTCCCATCTTCAAAATCTTTCGCCAGACATCCTGGTCAAGTATATGCACAACCCGGTTTGCCACATCAAAATTCAGTTTACTCAGTCAACTGTCTCCTTTATGCACTCAATTCAGAGATTAAGATGGTCATTTTACCATATCAAACTATCATTACGGCAAACAAACCCATTTGACACAGGGTTCAACACTGAAGTTAAGTGGAGCTACCTCAATACCACAGCCTAACCCAGGCACCCTTGCTCACTCTCTCACCTCAAAGCCACCAATCAAACTAATGCCTCCTACTTCACTATGTCACTAATTCGTAATTCTTATTTATTCACCAACCTTTTAATCCTATCCCACCCCCACTGCACCTTCTGACAACAATTTGACAGCCTGGATGTCTCTCTCTCTTTTTTTTCTTCTCCTTTTTAAAGTAAAAGACAAGTCACTGCACACCATATATTCTTAAAATCCTCTGTTGGCAAAGCAACTTTCAGTTTCATTACTGCAAAATTTGCACACAACGTTATAACATATTATGACAAAATACTTTGCAGTAATTTCAAGCCCCGATGTTTTGCTCTTATATTTTCAATTTTTTTTTTAATATTCCTACTCATGAACATGTTATCATGTCTGCTGAAATAGTGGCAGAATTGCACTCTAGGAATGTTATTAGTTAAAAAATGACTCTTACTAACAAAAATAAAAATATTACATACAATTTTCAAAACAACTGTGCTTCACTTTTACTTGCTATCATTGTGCCACAGGCACTACTCATGCACAATGTTCATGCATGGAGAGACAGCAGTCTGCTTTAAATCAGAAAAACTTGCATACCTTTGTTGTGTCATTCACCTTCAATGAAGTGGGTGGGCATCATTTAGCTCAAGAGGCAAGAATAAGTTTACAATAACCCATTGTACTGCAACTTAAGTTTTCTTTGCCATTGGTCAAGTTTGGGGTTTCACTTGTTCTGACCCACACTGGAATCTGGCCAAAGTTGGAATACTTATTCCACCATGGTGTGGCCAGATTGGAATGATGCATGATGTCTGACAGTGCGATATTTATATATTTACAAATAACTGTATGACCTGTTGCACAGTTTTCAAAAACCTTAATGTGAACATTTGAAAATTATATTTTAATTTAAACATGTAAAATCCCCCCCCCCCCAAAAAAAAGTTCATTTGAATCAATCTTGTCATAACATAAATAGGCCTTGGCTACTTAAGACCTGATGATTGTCATGAATGATGAATTCATAAGGATTGTGGACCAATCCATCAAGGCCCTGCAATTTACCTGAAAATGTCTTCCTCTCTATGATTATTGACCTCTTATATTAAAACACACACACACACACACCACTTACAACATTTAATATCAGCATTTGCAGATCTAGATGTGATACTAACTTAACTTGGGAATGATGTACATGTACTTGTATGTGATCAAAAATTAGTGGCTGGTTCTTGTAATGAAAGGATCCTGTTGGTTGCCACTACTTGGCACTCGCCAAACAAGGTCCAGTGACAGTAACAATTGTTTTAATACAAATATTCAAACAGTGTTTGAACTCGGTTCTATTACTTTTTCTCACCAAGCAGGAACCAACTTTCATATGGACAAAACATGTAGCACATATCATGATTCCCACATGGTTACACCATGTTGGAATTCCAATATAAGGGCCTGGCCCATGTTGGAATATTCCAGCTGGGTCAGACTCCAACATGGATCAGAGCATACTCACCACTTTTTTTGTGTTGTGAAGATGGGTAACAGGGCTATATGCCTATGGTTATTTTCTCTATGCCATGAAAATTGTCCATTTCATTTTATTTCATGCACATTCTACCAATTTCTAGTCATAGCTGTGTTGGTGGAATAGCTCCCCAGAGCTAATGTTCACTTTTGTACTGATACCAACCTTAAATAGGGCTTACTTGAACTATCAGTGCATGCATGGAGGTAGAAAGGGGTGAAGGAGCGACTATTTGCAAGAATTTCTTAGGTCACCTCTTAATTGCCACCACTGATAAAGATCGGATTATCACACCTTGCTAGCCTGTGATGCTAAGTGGAGTATACAGCACTGTCAGCAGCATGCCTTTGAAGTTCAAAGGCGCTTAGTGGGATAGTGGTTGATAAAACTTGTGTGTATTCCACAGACACAGTTGTTCTTTCATCCCTTTCTACCTCCATGGTGCATGTAATGGAAACCAGACCCTTACTGTTTACATCATACACGGAAAATTGAAGCCACTAACCAACAAATTTGATTAATATGCTTGCTAGGGACAGTATTTTTCCACGCACATCAACTTGCTGAAGCAAATGAAGACTCGTCTTGTCTTAATGCCATTATGACTGTAGCTTATTCATGCATGTCGATCGAACTGCAGGACGATAAAAACGACACCAATATATCATATACATGGTGTACATGTACCAGTATATTGGCGTAAATTTCCGCAACTTTTGTCTTTTCCTGTCCTGGTGCCAGACTGCCGGATCTCAGCAGAGTTCAACCAACACCACGGACATCGTTTCTCGTAGTCATTTTATTTGTGTATCATAGTCATTCATTTTGTGTCCACTTTGCACATGGATCACGCGAAAACATGAAATTCACGCTGACAACAAGCACCAATATTTTGCTCAGCAAATATTCCATGTGATTGTCATGCCCAAACATGTCAGTGCCCGCGTCTTTGAATGAAAATACTGGCACCAACGAAAAAAAGTTATCCTCCAGTAAAATATGCATCTACTTATTGCCCTACTTTCCTTCCTGACTGACACAATATCGGCATCATATGTATAGCATTTTTGGTTTTCTGCAAGACTGGTATATCATCAGAAGATCCCATTTTTTGATTGTGGTGCCTTGCCGCTACTTACCAACGGACAGGAACTTCCACCATGATGGTATCTTGTTTGGGGCTGCGGCATTGTGGGATATTTTGCCCTCTGGTGGAAGCAGCGTAAACTATAACTAGCGAAAAGACGAGTTCGAGAAAGCGCGCGAAACAGACAGCCACGCCCATTTCAGCCATATTCAACAACAAGACAAACGACTTTTCTTGAAATGGGACATTTCGCTCGGAAGGTATAAGGAAATTGATAGTTTTATGAAGAAATGCTACGAAAATTATAACATTTTGTTTGTTTTCCCCAGATTTAGATTCAATAAGCTTGAATTAATTTATTTTAATTTCAATTCACAGGGATCAAAATCTTAAACTGCACAGATCTGTGGCATACTTGTAAAGCTAAAAAAATACATGGCATAAACTTACTTTACTGAAAAAATACCAGGCCTATGCCTTGCTCTTGTCACACCTTTAGTAAGCCTTTAATGGGCTCAGCTGCCCGGATCTTGTGCTGTTTCAGCTATAGTAGGCTACAGACCATGCATATGGACCCGTTATTGTGTTAACTCATTCCATCCTAATGGCGCTTTTCCTGCCAATATCTAAATGTCGTCTGCTGCTAATTGTATTTTACTAATTTAGGATTATTTTTCAAAATTTTGGATGAAACTTGCATGGAGGATCATCCAAATTGTATGCTCATGGTCAATAGCTTTCCTTGTTGCGCTCTGGGCGCATTAGGAAAGCTCTTTACTCGGTTTCTATCAGGGTGGAATGAGTTAATAGGTCCACGAACCAGACTTAAGTCAAGAATCAGTAGGCCTAATTTGAGAAATAGACCTGTGTACTAGTAGATTTAATGCACGCTATCACCTCTTCTTAAATAGTTCAGTATTCTGAAATTTAGAGATATTAGGCCAATAATATTATTCATTGTATAATGATACGACCAAATTAAAAAAAACAAAAAGGTTTCTCCGATTCTCCATATGCCAAATACAAACCAGTTGCGCCCTCATGCGGGTAGCAAGTAAACTTAATTTGGACGTGCATACACAAGCCGGTAGTGTTCTCACGCGGAACGGCTTCACACTAATTACAACACGTAAACAGGCATCCAACTCATCATAGAACCCACGAGTTATGAAGTAATTAACGGTGGCAGTGGTACGTGTTTGAAAAAAAAGTACTGGCCAAAAGGCAAATATTCTTCCTCAGACGTTTCTATTTTCATTTTCAATTTACTGCAACTGTAATGATCAAAACAGGATTTTTTCGTCAATCTGCAAATGAAAATGATACATGTATATTAGTTGATATTTCGTCTGGTTGCATATATATATATATATATATATATATATATATATATATATATATATATATATATATATATATATATTGTGGCGGATGTAGGGAGGTTCGGCTGGTTCAAAGGAACCCCCATTCCGCAAGGAAGAGAAAGAAAGATTCTTCTACACGTGACGTTAGGTCTTATGTACACTTAGGCTGTATGTATGTATGTATGTATGTATGTATGTATGTATGTATGTATGTATGTATGTATGTATGTATGTATGTATGTATGCATGTATGTAAACACTGTCGCACTTATTTTGTGAATGCAATTTTTGTAAACTTCAGAATGCAAGTAAAACAATTAACGCCAACAATTAATTATGTCACCCACAGGAGAAAGGTTAGATTTGGATGATACTGTTGTTATATTTAGTTTCAGTTTGTTGTCACATAATTTGTCAAATACAAAGAAATAATTAGCGCTGCTCCTTGTAACCTTATACAAAAAGTGCCTATGGTCGTACATGAATGCAGTAATATTTGATAAAAGCGATAAAGAAGTGTCCTTATTTGCACGGTACAAACGTGAAGTCAAACTACGATGTAACGGTAATTTTAAGCGGCTTGTGGCAGTTTGCGAAGTACTGCATGGTGTCACTCGTATAGCAATATCACCTAGTGGTCAGTTATCTATATGCTTTCAATCCAATTGATATAATAACATAACCTTATACGTATTTTCTTTCGTATACATTTGTTCACTAAAGTATATTTTACAAGGGGAAAAAGCACACCAATGTGCAGTAAAATTGACAAACCGTGTCAAATTGTTGCAAGATGGCAGCTATATGTTCCTGATCACTGACACCGTTTCCTGACATATTCGTGAATGTTCCCTACTAGAGCTGAAGCAGTAGAATCTTAAAGGTTCTCTGAAGAACAAAGAACCCCATGGTGAAGGTTCCTCAGAAGAACCATACCATAGGGTTCTTCGATGAATAAAAAAAGGTCACGTATTTGTGACAAGCTGAAAACCCTGCATGCCGCATGAAGATTATAGCTTCGTGTCTACCTGGTGCCCCCGAAGAATCTTTATTTATATTATTAACAAGGAAATGCACCGATGTATTTTGTGGAGTAATGTGCTTCTTGTTGGTTTTTTTGTTTTGTTTTGTTTTTGTTTTTGTTTTTTGTTTGTTTGTTTGTTTGTTTTTTGCTGCGTGTTTTCCACCGTTATAATTCTGCAATGAATATATGCCAATTGAGCTTTCCTGGCCTTATAGTGATCTAAAGACTCATATGAAGGTCCTCAAAAAGAGAATTACAAAAATTTAATTCAGGATACGCTTTGCTTGCTCGTGGTACTGGTAGCATTGCGTGCGAGGCGGGCGAAGCGACCTTCTGCTCCCTTCCACATACCATGGACCTACTATCTGATAATACATACATACATACATACATACATACATACATACATACATACATACATACATACACACACTCATGCATGCATACATACATACACACACATACATACATACATACATACATACATACATACATACATATGCTTTCATGCCTATTTTTGTTACCATTTGTCCATTAGATCAACAGAGTCTGTCCATCATACAATTCCCAAGAGAACAAGCACAATCGATTGTCGAAAAGCCATCGTTTCGATGGTTGGACAAACGAATTTCCTGGAGCTCAAATATGCATCGTCTTCGTGATCTGCCTCGTTAAAGTGTGTGTGTCAACACACACCTTTCTGGGTTTTTTTAATTCTTTCTTTTTCTTTATTTCTTTCTTTCTTTCTTTCTTTCTTTCTTTCTTTCTTTCTTTCTTTCTTTCTTTCTTTCTTTCTTTCTTTCTTTCTTTCTTTCTTACTACTTACTTACTTACATACATACTTACTTACTTACTTACTTATTTATGTCTGGGTGCCAACCCAGACATATTGTTTTAAATCTCGCGTTCCATGGCACCCAAATTTGTCCGGAGTTTTTCTCAGACACTGTTATCCCAAAACCACCAAACTTGCCATAGTGACTGATCTACCAATTGAAATTTTGCCATTTGGTGTGCAATAGTCATGATGATTAAAATTATGCAAATGAGGGGCAATTAGAATTTTAAAAGCTCTATATCTTCAAAAATATTATAGACAGACACAAAGTTCTAACTTACACATATAGGTTTGAGACAACTGGCAAATCCAATAGCATGCAAACAAAAGTTGCTACAAGACCTAAACCTTGCACACCATACACCTGCTAGCATGCATGGATAGAAGGCTGTCTATGAGACAGGTTCAAGCTAATTAATTATGGATGCAAAATGGTTGCCTAGCACCATGGAGGTCAAGCACAGGTCAACAAGCAGTTAAAGGCCTGCATTTGTGGATTGTGGAGAAATTCGGTGAATTCAGCATACATTAAAATTCCCCCAACTTTTGTTTGCATGCAGTTGGATTTGCCAGTTGTCTCAAACATTTTTGTGTTTGTTAGAACTTTGTGTCTATCTATAAAATCTTTGAAGATAACTACAGGGGTACCCAAAGGATCTATCTACCCCTGTTATATATATATATATAATCAGATTTTTTTGTACAGTCTGAAAAATGTTAACCTCAGTGTTCCACAGGCATATCATTTAATCATGCGAGAGTTTCCATGTTTCCCGTCACGATGAATACTTTTTCTCTCCTTTGTTAAAATAACGAAGCCTTGGTCCGAATCTGATGTTTTAATCCGTTTTCCCAGAGCGCACAACACCAATCTTCGATTTTCTTCACAAATTTGCAATTTTTTGCACGTTTTTGATTGTTTGTTTGTTTGTTGTTTTTTATTTTTTTAATTTTTTTTAATTTTTTTTTTTTTTATTTGCTGAATTTATAGTGTGTGTTGAATGTAGATTTGTGAAGTTTTAGTTTGTCTGTTGCTTCGGCGGAAGAGGAATACTTGGCTTTTTTATGGTTTTGGTTTTGTTTATGGGTAATTTGAACCCTATTGTTATTTTAGTCTTGTTTGCAGGTCTTGTCAAGTCACTCGGCACACCAGCATGGTACTTTATAATTGTAAGCTGGGTGTTGTTAAAATACAACAGTCTTTCTTTATTTCTTTCTTTCTTTCTTTCTTTCTTTCTTTACTTTCTTTCTTTCTTTCTTTCTTTCTTTCATTCTTTCTTTCTTTCTTTCTTTCTTTCTTTCCAGAACCTTTCTCGGAGACCACTGCACCCGAAAATACGAAAATGGATATTGCCACAGCACTATTATTGGGATTGATCCCCAGATATCGAATAATCAAAATTTTGAAAATTATGCAAATTAAACGTAATTGAAATTTTAAATCTTACATGTCTTCAAAACTGTTCTAGGTGGAGGTGGCATTTCCATTCAATATATGGGTTTGTGTTATAGGTAAGTCTAATGACATTGGAACAAAAGTTGAGGAATTTTAATTCATGCGTAATTCACTGAATTGACGCATAGTACACCTCCCCTTCTACAACTGGCTCCTGTTATAGTAGTGGTACAGATCTACCTCCGAGCTGTTATGCATTTTTTTTTTGCATGTGTATAAATTAACTTGAATTAGTAGAACCTGGCCTCCCAGAAAACGTATTATCAGAGTATAATAATTATTAACCGCCTGTTTTGAGAGGCTTAGATCACGTAACAAACCAGGTAAAAACCCCCAACTACCGTGTGATATGTGTAATAACTTAACCTCCGGGTAGCAACTAGCTTTCTATTTTTAATTCCTGTCAGGAATAGTCGTTTAGTGCTGAGTTGGCTAGACCCACCAAATCATAACAGTCTTCCAGTGCGCAATGACAGTTTTGACTACCTTGATTTAGTAACCACTGAAATGGGGTGTGAAAGATTGCTGTCATCTCAGTAATTTGTTTATACTTGCAGTGGGAGAATTATATATATATATATACATATATGTATGTATGTATATATGCATATATATGTATATATATATTCATATATATATACGTATACACATGTATATATATATTCTTGTAACCAGTGAGATGAGACATGTTCCTCATAGGTACTCATTATCCCCTTGGATTTATATGTATACATACGTACGTTCAAATAATATTTATCCCTGCATGTATACATGTGCATACTCATCCATACTACTCAAAATGACTGACCTTCTCTGCAGTGGGGTACCTCTATACAGTGGGCACTTATTTCATTTCATTTTATTTTTTTATGTTTGTTTGTTAATTTATCTGTTTGGTCCTAAGGGTGTCAGTTTGCTTATATAGACAATTTTTGGTTTTCTTATAAGTATTTCAAATACAGAAGCTTATCCAATGTCCAATCCTTAAGTTTAAGCATCCAATCAAATGAAAATGAAAGTTGTAACTTTTGAATTTATGCTAATTGGGTACTTTCGAACGTTTTATGTTGAATAGCTTCGTATATACCATAAGATTTATCTTAATAAAATTGTCATATCTTCAAAAGATAATATAGATAGAGGCGCCAGTAGCATTTGATTATCATTGAGCGACATTTTTTCAAGGTTGCAAATTTTACTATTAGGTTTCATGGCACACAGACAGATTTGCTGTCAAACAAATCTTCTCTTTCTAGTTTTGAACATATATCCTCATGGTATGTCATGTTTTTTCCGTTTATATATATATAGCTGGACGATAACCTACATGTCGCAAAGTGCCACCTCCAAAGCAAACCAATGTATTTTTTTTTTCTCAAGTTAAGTGTTGAAACGCGGAGATTTGCCCGTGTAGCAGGTAACTACACAGCGTGGGCGACGGAATGGGGGTGGTGGGACGGGGATATAGGTTTCCTATTGTCAATTGTCTCGCCGAGTGTCAGTGTTAGAGTCACAAACTTTAATTTGCACGATAAATTATCATCCAGGCTACGTATATACGTTCTGCGAATGAAAAATGAGACATCAACAGAACACCTCTCTCTCTCTATCTATCTTCCTCCATTTCTCCAATGTAATCTCCTATCATGCATGTGTGGAAATCTTGTAAAGGAGTTGGGTCCGAAATCTACCAAAATCCACCACATTCAGACCCCGTATTCCCTCCATACAGGACCTCCTTCTCTTCTGCTTAGGTCGACGAGTGCACACAACAGAATGGGATAGCGAGTCTGGGGGATGCGGAGGAGGCAACGCCCACCATTTCCATCACCCCAGAATGTTCAAATCTTGGTAAAGCACTCAACCCTATACCTTGTGAGCTACTTTCCTTGCAGAAAATAACCGTTTTTACATGGCCGTGATTTATTTCTTTTTTCCCCTCAAAATTTACGACTTCTTAAAAATGTATTGCGTATACCTTGAGTGGAATTCGCAGAAGGTGGGCGTGGGGCTGGGCTGGGGCACTTTACAACCTCACTGCCAATTTCGACAAAAGTCGATGTGCTCTGACCCACATGACGATATCAGATTCATATTCTTTGTGTACCGACCTTTCATTGAAATAGCTATGTACCTACAGCTATCAAAAGACAGTGGAGACCATAAAAATAATTCCGCTGAGTCAACAGCTTTCTTCGGGGTGCATCTGGCACAATGCGCCAAGTAAAGCTCTTGACTCAGTCAAAACTTGGCACCGAGAGGGTTAAACGCTTAACCTCTGAAGCTATATTTTTATGTTAAGATTTTTTTCGTCAACAATTATCTCAAGTGCTGTTTTTCAGGTGCCAGAGTTACAATCTTAACCTGCATATGGAAAACTATAAGTGACACAACTAGGTGTGCACCCGTAGCCCAGCCTCTCCTGTGTCACTTTCAAAGCGCGCCGCCTATAGCTGTTGACTCAATGTTATCTTGAAAGGTATTGATTTATCTTTGTTCGGTCCGATCGTAACCAGGCATAGTAAATAAATCTGTCTGCATCAAAGCATACTTTGTAATCGAAACACATTGGAAAGGTCCAAATTACAATTTTCACCGGCACGCGATACAATGGTGTCAGCTTGTGATTTCTGCAATGTGTGGTTTCTTTTTCTGCATGTTGACATCGTGATCACTTGTACGTCTTTTGTTTGAACAGTAGCATGCATTGTCTCAAAAGTAGAAATCGATGTCAGAATGCCGAGTACTAGATATATCTCGACCATTAGGCCTATCCCGAATGCCCGTCCAAATCACACAAAACTGAACAGGTGCGCATAACACTTTATCTCCGCAGACCGTGTTAGTATGAATATTGTGTATTTCAACGGACGGCGGACTCAATCAGGATTACTTTTTTTTTTTTTTTTTTTTGCCCTCAGGCCCTCAAACTGTAGTGAGAAGGGTCTGTCTACGCAGGCAATATACAGCGACTGGTCCCGATGATTTCACATAACCTATTCTCTTTCTTTCATTTGCAATTTATTGCACTTTCTCAATTCGTCTTTGATGTGGCGCCTTTTGTATCTGTCATGATGACACCATTCAGAGCAGGTGCATTTAGAATTACGTTTGTTTATAGACCATGACAAATTAAATATAAAAATTTTATAATTTCAAAAACAAACTCCCCAGAAAATGTTGACAGGGAGGGGTGGTTTACGGATTTGTTCCAATTTTGACAATTTTCGCAGAATCACAGTCCAAGAATTTCAATGCCGTAACCCTTCCCAACTGTCAAGATTATCCCGTTCTATAAACACGGAACAGCAATATATATCTGAACAAATAATACAATGTAAATACTATTGAGACATTAAAGAGCCCCTGCTGTAACAAGGTGTCAACATGTTCTGTCAAAACTCCAACTGGCTTCACTGGATTTCTTTGCACGATATTCATTCATTTTATTTTTGCCACATGTTATAACAAAGTATCAACATGTAACAAATCAGAACAAACATACAATTGAATAGGTGAGCGATTAAGCTAATCAATTTGACGAAATGTATGAATAAGCACATGAATTAAAAATAATAATAATAATAATAATAATAATAATAATAATAATAATAATAATAATAATAATGATAATGATGATGATGATGATGATGATGATGATGATGATGATGATGATGATAATAATAATAATAATAATAATGTTATTCCGTCCTGTATTGTAGCCCTATTTATGTTAGTCGCGACTCCATGTTTGCAAATTTTGAGATGCCAATGTGTATAGTCTGATTCATCAGTTCGCTTTCTGACAACTATACATGGATAACATGTTCTTGTTCACATTGCTATGAAGCTAACCACTGACTTACCACATGTACATTTGAAAATGAGAGAGAGAGAGAGAGAGAGAGAAAGAGAGATAAAAAAAGAACGAGATACAAAGAAAGAAAGAGAAAGAAGGGCAGCTTTCTTCATTAGGCTTATAAGTTGGGCCCTGCTGGGTCAGTCTTACTCTGCATTGAAAAAAGTACAGACGCACGTTTCCTGTTAGCTTATTTCATTGCCTATTTTCTGCA
Source organism: Hermodice carunculata (assembly GCA_964020975.1). Classification (NCBI taxonomy): domain Eukaryota; kingdom Metazoa; phylum Annelida; class Polychaeta; order Eunicida; family Amphinomidae; genus Hermodice; species Hermodice carunculata. Next base: position 50,498,053 of record OZ026625.1, read on the forward strand.
AATATTCTCATAATGGACCTCGTCACTTGCGAACCCACTGCAGCGTGTATGGGCTTGCTCATATATGCCTGAACGTACAAGTTGTAAAAGGTCCAAAGTCAAAGTTTTGTGAAATGCACGTGTGCCTCATTAACCCCAACTCTTTCACTTTGACCCTCTTCAAATGGACAGGTGCACAGTGAGTGGCACACAAGTTTGTATTGAGTGCTGTATACCGACATATATATTTAAGGACAGCTGAATTAACCATATACATCCTCATCAAGAATAAAGAGGATATGCTACAAAGCTTTATAGCTTTACTGAGAAAACTGCAGATACAGGCATTAAGAATGATATTGATTTATACTGCTGTGTTCTAACATGCACATCGCTTACTGATCCAGACCACGATATTACAGCAATAGCCCACCAGCGGCATTTCCCTCGGTGTTTGAAGAAGATTGACCGAAAGGTTTGTAAAAAATTACATACATATGTATGTACATCAGTATCCATATACAGCAATAAAAATGCATGCACTCTGTACCCATTATCATTATCTAATTTTGAACTATCATTTAAAATCAACAAACAAAAATTGTTTCGCTTTGTGAAAAGCTGCGGTGGAGGTTGGGTCAAGCCACACTTCCACTGAGTTCGAAGAGATCCCAGCCAGTACTATGGGATAAATTGAAAGTTATGAAAACACATATATACAAGTGCAAAAAATACAGTGCCATCTGTTGAAGAAATTTAGGTTTTGAGGCACCCAGAAGTTTCACTATGCATGTCAAAGCGATTGGACAAGTATATCAGAGACTCCCCCCTTCCAAAATGAAAAAAAAAAAATCATTACAAAAACCCAAGAATCATTGAATTGAAACATGATTCTTTTAATACAGTTCTTAAACATCCACCTAAGGTACATCTCTACCAAGTTAGAAGTGGATATGATCATTTGTTTCGAACAAAACTAGAAAATTAAATTTGCTTCAAAGCGAATCTGTTCGTGTGCCTACAGGAGAAAGTTATTGCCTTGTACTGGAGTATTTTTTTAATTGAAATTGGAAAAGCTACATGAGAGAAAACATGAAATTTCAGGAAAAAAATATAGCAAAGTAAGGCTCTTGGAATTAAAAACTCCGCAGGTAAAAGGGAAAAGCCTGACAGAGAGAAAGAATTCTTGATAAAACACAATGTCAAGTGTGAGCAAACAAACAAGATTTGGTCATGTAGTGAGAAACTCTGACTTGTAAGGGCGCCTGAGAGCTAATAGCTCTGGATATAACTGACGGTTGATAAACCTAGGATGTGAAGTCGGATTGGCACATGTACGCTTAATAGTTTTAAAGACAGATATTCAACATTTATTTTTTTCAAGTCCCCTAATAGGTATACATATATGTTTAACAACTTTTGTTTGTGGTTCACTAGATGTACTTACAGCACAAACCTATGAATTGGAATGATATCTCCACATATAAAAATTTGAAGATATTCAACATTTAAATAGTGTATTTCTTGTCGTATGTGAAATTGTAATGTTGTGAAAAGAGTTACTCTCTTGCCACAAGTGACAAAGGGACAAGTAGTAACCTGGTTTGTATGGGTATATCACCCATAAACTTCACCATACATCCACCCACCAACCACTTAACGCACATCCAAATTAACCCCTGTCTACTGCCACTCTCTCCCCCCCCCCGGCCTTTCAGCATTTATTCCACATTCACAGCAGCCCATTATTAATGCAGTTTCTTTCTTCCCTCCTGTCATTCTTTATGGGGATTAGCATCGATCAGTATAGAGTGGCAATTGGACTTTTTCACAATTATTGGTCACCCCCTGTAAATATTTCTGTCCCAACTACACTACCGAAACCGAAGTAATCCTTTCTTTTTGCTTTATGTCTTTTGTTACAATTAACGTTAATTTATTAGGTTTTACAAGTCTTAAACACATACGTTCAGTCTGGTAGTTCTTTTTTTCAGTTCTCCATTGATGTGCATCCAAATCCAGGACAAAACCACCCCTCTTCGAAAAATGACTTAAAACTTTACCATTCTAACGTCCGTAGTATTCAGAGCTTGGGTAAACTTGATGAACTTCATTCATTAGCGCAAACCGAAAACTTTGATGTTACTACTTTTTCCGAAACTTGGCTTGAAGCGAATTTTTCTGATCAACTCCTCTTTATTGACAACTTTCAACCTCCTTTTAGAGGAGACCGTCTCACAGGACGAGGAAGAGGGGTTCTTACACATGTCTCTTCGTTACCATGTCGAAGGCGCACTGACTTAGAGGATGTTAATTCAGAATGCATTTGGGATGAGATTACTACAAAACATGGAGCTTTACTGATTGGGAATTATTATCGACCTCCTGGCCAGCCTGCTGAAATATGGGATGCCATTCTTGAGTCTTTGAATACCTCTATCTCTGTAGCGCTTGAAAGTAACCCACATTCTCTCCTTATTACTGGCGATTTTAATGATAGATGCTCAGACTGGAATTCATCACATGAGGATAGTGACCTTGGTTTAGCGCTCTTCAACCTAGTTTCTCAACACAACCTCTATTAGCTTAATCAGAAACCTACAATAACCGCTGAATACTTAGAAAACCTGCTAGATCTTATTACGGACTCTCCTGGACTGATACTTGACAGTGGTGTTCTTACTCCTCTTTCAAATTCTGATCATGCAATCGTGTTCTGCTCCCTCTCACTATCTCACTGGTGCATTGAAACATACGTCACATGTTAATTTACTTCGTGAGCTCGGGTGGTCAACTCTTGCAGACAGACGCAAATACTTTAAGCTTGTCCTCTTTTACAAAATGTACCACAATCTGACTCCTTCATATCTCTCTAATGTAGTACCCCCTCCTCCTGTTGGTCGAGCTCTCCGACATTCAATGTCAGTACGCACTATTCGGTGTAGAACATCGCGTCCATGTATAACTCTTTTCTCCCAGACGCTATTAAACAGTGGAATAATCTCCCTTCTGACATTAGAAATTCACTTTCCCTACAAATATTCAAGTCAAAACTTAAGACTACTCTCTTAGCCACAGACAATGTTCCTGAGTTCCACCTCCATGGTGACAGATTTGCTAATATTTGTCACACGCAATTACGCCTAGGATTCTCCAGATTAAACTTTGACCTCCACAAAGTTAACATCCTCCCTGACCCATCATGTGCATGTTGTTATCCCACTGAAGATTCTAAGCATTTTCTTCTCTTCGGTCCCAACTACATCGTTCAGAGAAACCAATCACATGTACTTAATACTGTTATTCCTTTGATTGCTGCGGGAATTAGCCCCCATCTTATAATCCATATTAGCAGTGATCTTATACGCTAGTTGAAATATTTCTCCGTGGCAGGAACGAGCTTTCTACCTGCCTAAATTTTCAGATTTGTGATGCACTTCAGCTACACATCATTGAAACCAGGCGCTTTAACGACTAAATGTTTCGGTTACTGTTGTGGTCATTGGTTCGGACAATGAAATTTATTTGTGTCACCAGTTTGTTTTTGTTTTTTGTTTTCGTCCCCCCCCCCCCCCCACAAACATATTGGCAAATATTGAACTCAACCTCATACTGGCTTAAATTGTATTTTATATGTAACTAAATTTTTTATATTTGTAATGAGTTCTCGCTGATATTATACATTGGTAACAACTGTTTTGCCCTGTTTGTCTTGTACATACGTACTGTGTGTCTCATGTTTCTGGAGAACCTATGTATTAGTCATCTCGATGTACTATAGGCCTGTCCAAATTAAATAAATACATTTAAATTAAAACTTATGCAGAAATCCATTTTGTCCACTGTGACATACAATTTAACTCATTGAATATTAAGTGATTAACTCATTCCAAACCAGTCCCTGATATTTGCGTGCATTTGCCTAGATTTAAGACGACACCTGCATATTTAAATTCTTAATGAAAAGAGCTTTCATTCAAATACCAACATGCGTATAGTCTTAAGTCAGTGGTTCTGGCACTGCGCGCAAGGGCAGCTGCAGCATGACTTGCGAGGCAGTGCCAGAACCACTGACAAAGGCCTTGGAATGAGTTAAAAGGCGTTGTTGGTGTGTTTTCAAATCATTGTGTAGCTCATGGCAGCTGGAGCATGACTTCCCAGACAATACAAATAAACCCCACTGACTTCATGCATAGTGGCTTGTAGTGACAGATCATCAATATGCAAATTTCAGGAAACTGTCACCGATAAGTCATTGGATGTGATCAACAACAACAATTTGCTTCGGTGTCATCAGTAATGAAGCAACAAAACTTTGCAACAGCGACATAACTCATAACACAAAACTGTGAAAATAAAAACCATGAAATGGTATTTTAACGTTTGTATCAAAGGAAATGTGTCCAAAATGGCAAAATTAAGACTTCAGATAAAATGTTTCAAATGCAAAAAACTGAAATATATATATATATATATATACAAAATCGCAAAATTAAGACCTCAGTTAAAATGTTTTCAAATGCAAAAAAAACCTGATATATATATATATATATATACATTGTACATGTGAAAACAAGTTCAGTTACAGTACTGTGTGTCAGAAGGTTTGTAGTCCTGGGTCTAAAGAAAAGCATTTCTGGACCTTATATCTTTTGACAATCATGCCATGCAGATCAGCTTAATGGTCTGCATTGAAAATGTTGCAAACATCCCCCAGCTATTTGATAGCAATAGTGTAATATGCAATACATGTAGGTCATGAACAGATTGGATTTATGGTCCAGAGATGGCCAATATTTAAGTGGGGAGACTATTCTGTCCCAACGGTTACAGAGAAAAAACATGCCTCTTTGGCCCATCTTTGTATCTGGTAAACAGGGTCTGTCAATCAAACAAAACATGTCACACACTTGTGATGATAACTGGCATCATAATTTGTTTCAGCCCTATTGTCTAGTAGACTAGAAGCCAGTATGTCAACTAGAAAAGCAGATTTGCTTCTCAGCAAATGTGTCTGGGTGCCTTAAAAATGAGAACAGTTTGAAATGTTGCACTTTGCCATTGTTCAACATAATCTGAATTTCGTGTGTTAGCCTAATTTTTATAAAGTAAAATGCTACAACTTTGGGTCTTGGTTCATTGGATGAGGCCATGTCACAAAATTGTAAAAGGAAGTTTGAATGAAACTAGTATCTATAATAGTTTTGAAGCTATTCAACATTTCAATTTTATGTATTTGCCTAATTTGCATAAATTGTAAGCCTATAACTTTGATTTATGGTTCACTGGATGGGGGTTTGCCACAAACCCATAAATTGAAGTAGGAATAGCACCTCTATCTATCTTAGTTTTGAAGCTAATCAAGATTTACATTTTGCATGTTTACCTTATTTGCATAAATTAAAATCCAACAACTTTGGTTCATGGTTCATTGGGTATGGCTTTCCCATAAACCTATAAATTGAAGTTGAAATGGCATGTTTATGCATAATAGTTTTGGAGATATTCAACTTTGAAATCCTTCAAAGCCCCTTATTAGCATAATTTGAAATTCTACATAACTTATACTGTCCAATATATTGGCAGGTGTCACAAACCTATACATGCACATTGAAATTTTGAGTATCTGCAATATTTTGGAAGATATGGAGCTTTTGAAATTTTAATTGCCCCTAAATTTGCATACTTTTAAACATCAGGACTATTCGAAATGAGATGCACAATTTCACAGGTTATGTCAGTCACCATAGCAAGTTTGGTGGTTTTCGGAAAAATAGTGCGCGAGAAAATCTCCAGAAAATCTCCAGACCAACTTGGTCGTGAAGAAGAAATAAAAGAAAGAAAGAAAGAAATAAAGAAAGAAAGAAAGAAGGAAGAAAGGAAGGAAGGAAGGAAGGAAGGAAGGAAGGAAGGAAGGAAGGAAGGAAGGAAGGAAGGAAGGAAGGAAGGAAGAAAATTCCAGTGTATACTAGTACATGTACCGTGAAACCTCTCTACAGTGGGCACCTTGGGACCAGAGAAAAGTCACAAATGGGACCGGAGAAAAGTGCCCACTCCTGAGGGGGTCAGCCCTTCTGAGGAGTATGGATGAGTATGTGTGCATGTATATGCACATTATTCACACATGCACATATATATGGACAGTGTATACAGATTATAATTCAAGAAGAGCAAGAACGCAAGAATAAACTGGAATGAAATGAAATGAAATGAAACATTAATGACTAGAGAATTTTGATTTGCTTGTCAGCAAATCAGTGTGTGTGCCTAGAAAACTTTTAAAGATTGCCGATTCAGAATTTATGTAACTCCTGCAACAATAATTGTTATTGAACTGTTCAAAAGGGAATTAAACAATTGAGCTGGATCACAAACCTATGAATTGGAGTTGGAATGCTTCCTCTATCTATCATAGTTCTGAAGTTAAATATTTAAGATTTAAATTTGTCCAGAAGGTATGGTACTTCCATTATATTCTCCCCCTCAAGAGAGACTGCCCGTCTTATAAGGCCACTTTTTGGCTGCATTTGGGGTGGCCTTATAAGATGGGGACCACTGTTCTAAAAGTAAATTAAAGGCAAGATCCCAAGATTTCACATCACACTTGCATAGGAGTTTAATGTCTATGCAAAGTTGGAAATAACCTTTTCCTTAGCTCATTCCATACTATGGTGACAGGCCTTGGTCAGTGCCAGAACCACCGACTAAAGACTATAGCCATGTTGGTACCTGAACGAAAGCTCTTTTCATGAACAATTTAAATATGCAATTGTCATCTTAAATCTAGGTAAATATACAAAAAATTTAGGGACTGGTACGGAATGAGTTAAACAATTCCTGTCTTTCTTTACTGTGTGGTAGTTTGTCTTATTCACATTTTATTCCAGTGAGGGTGATCAGATTCTTTCAAGTAACTTGAAACAAAAAAGACAACCCTGGTTTTTACTGTGGAACATAAAAAAAGACTAAAAACATGTAAAATTCAATCAAAATGTTTATTCCCCTCATAAATGAATAGTACGATGGGTTACATTGTGGTATATCATTCTTACATCAACTTTGCTTTTCTCATGCACCCGTTCATAGCTTCCATTATATTAATTTCTATCATAAATGGCAACATGACAGGATTAATTACAATACATTATTCCGATTTCAAAATGCAATATTTTCTCAGAAATGGCAGTTAAACATGGCTGTTGCTATTGAAATCTATTATGATTGGGTTCTTTCAATACACGTGCACCCATCAAGTGTCACCTCACTAAGAATATTTCATAAAGTCTTAATATCAATCTATTTTTTATTCTGTGGCAATATCAAGATCTATGTGAGTTTCAGCAGAATATCACGTTTTTACATATCTTTTGAAATTACCATTGTAGCCCACAAACTCTGGTAGAAGACACCTACAAATGCACTGGCCTACAGAAGCAGATTATCAGAATTATATATATATATATATATATTTATATATCTACACACACACATACATATACAATATATATACATGGTGTATACTCTAAATGGGAGCAGTCCCTTTGTTTTTGAGCACCATACACTTTCTTCATATATCCACTGAGATGTAGATTTCGTAGTGCTTGTGACCCACTTAACTTACAGGAAACTTAACTTATAAATTTATCTACAATTTCAGCTAAAACATGCCTCATACAGTGGTCCCTCTTTTGAGAAACAACCCGTAGGGCATGTCATAAAGTGGTCACATAAAGCAGGTGGTCTTTCATTGGAGGTAAAATAACATGGAAAAGATAGACTGAAGGACCTGATGAATGTTGTTATGGAAGGCAAGTGGTCTCTCAATGGAATGGTCTCTCAAAAAAGAGACTACTGTATATACACAGTTGTATCTGCCGGGAAGACCAATTCCCATGAGAGAGTACAACTTTGTGAGACTGTGTGTATGTATGGAGTACTTTCTTTTTGAGCTGCATGATTTCTTATACATCCATTCAGATGTGTGTGTCAGATTTCCTATGGGAGGTATATATTTTGGGAGTGATTTTAACTGAAATTGTTGTGGGTAGTTTAATTTCAAAATTTTATTTAAATAAAAAAGCACAACTAAATGGAGTACCTCCAACTCTGCAACCTTAAGCTTAAGAGAGACAGCAAATGGAATCATAATCACACCAGCTAGCAGCTTCAACTAGAACATGCAAATGCTGTACTTCAGTACATGCCCATAATTTTTCCTTCCATAGGTTAAAAAAGTCCCCCTCATACCAATAGTAGCCTTATTATTCTGTTAAGAGAAATTGCTCTCAACACCTTTCTTTTATTTTAGGCCCACCATGTGGAAATTTGTGTCACATGCTCAACAATAATCCATAAAAATCAAAATCTTGGATTTGTATTCAGCAGTGTATGTATGTATGTTTGTATACACACAGTTGTACCTGCTGTAACAAACACCATTTGAAGGTGCTTGATTATATATTTTCATTTTACCTCCATTTTAAAACAACCTGCACTATCAGACCATTCTTAAATGGCAGATACCACTGGATATTTAACATGAACAGGGTTTGAAACATAACCAAAAAGTCTCATGCTAAATAATCAAAATATTTCTCACATAAAATTGAAATGCTTCAAACAAAATTCAAATTACTTGGAACAAACAGCCTCACTATGGACTGTCTACTTTGACAAAAAACAAACAAACAAACAAAAACACCCCCCCCCCAAAAAAAAAAAGAAAAAAACAAAAAACGTGAGACTCTTTATGGTCTGCCACAGAAAAATCATGTATAAACCTGATAATGTGTATATAAATTACAGACAGCCAATCCATTATTAATTACAAAAAAAAAAAAAAAAAATACAAAATCAAGTGAATCCTGTGGAGAATTCCATACATCACTTGACAAGGCTATGATATTGTTGAATTTTTTTTTGTATCTAAAGTTTTGCATGGAGATGACAAATGAACAAATAAAACATTGTCTTGTCACACTTGAGAGATCACTGTCTACAAGGTCACATTGAAGAAAACTGTCTTGAATTTTTCTTTAATGTGAACTTTTGCCTTGATATAAATAAGCTATGCTGATTGAATAAACAAATTGTGCCACTTTAAGACAATTAACAAAATCTACTTTGAAATTAAGTCACTGAGGGAGTATATATGCTTCCCGCTCAATATATCACATTGTGAAAATAAACTATATAGATACATGCATTCACCGGCTAAATTAAGACCTGATTATGATGTTACCCTGACAAATTCGTATTATGATCCACGTAACTTAACACTTCAAGTTGGCATCAAAAATCATCCTCATACAAGTTATTAATTTGATGCTGTATAAATCAAGCACATCAGTTCTATTCCTCTTAAATCAGTAGTGCACTGGCAAATGCTGTGGATAATTTTGAACAAGCTGAATTTCACCACAGCAGAAGTTACATATATGTGAATGGTGCATGAATTTGTCACCGTTTCCTGAGCTCAATTTTCCCCTTCTTAATCCCACAACTTGCAACTTGGTAAATGGTAGTTCATTGAATGAATGCCTTGAATGGCACACGTTTTTTTGACACAGAAAAAGCTTAATTTGAAAATATGCATTAGAGACCTTTCTGAGTGAGTAGAAAGTAGCAATATGCCCTTCTTCAACAGTTAACACGAACAAACATAGCTTCTCGTTCCTTTAGTTCTTGAAATGAACAGTAGGTTACACTAACAGAGTGAAAATACACTCACATTCCTCTTTGTCTGTCTTTTCACATGAAATGTCTGTAACAATGTCCTTTAATAACCAACACATTTCACATTTTGGTTGCACGGAAGCGTGAAAGTGAACATTTAAGAGAGCAAAATATTCCTGTAGAAAGAACAGCTTAAGTTGAAGAGTTGCACTGTTCAAAATGAGTACAAGTTTTTAAATAGTCCTTACAAGGTTGAAGGTAGCCATTCCTGAGATTCCAGTAAATTAGTCTATTCATCAAGCAGACAAGTGCGAACAAGAATTTCTGTAACAGAGTATGGATCGCAATTTGATGAGGGCCTCCTGTCCTCCAAGTAACCTTTTCCATCTTCGCCCACCTGGCGGGGAATTCGTATACTAGCACCTCGATTAGCTACCCCGGCTGAGAAGTCATGTATATTGGATGTTTCATGGTGACCTGTCAGACGTCGCTCATTGTCTTTGCCTTGATGTGGATCATAGAAGATGATATGCTCATGATGTCGTTTTGACAGTTTCTCAATGGCCTTCTCGATTTCACTGCAAATACATACACAAAAACATTCTTTAAATAGGAGAGCTCAAAATCTACAACTTTATGTGTATTCATTGAAATACACAGCCAAATAAGACAAAAGTCACTAGAAAAGAAAATTTTCTTCAAAGCAAATCTGTCTGTGTGCCTTCAAAAGTTGTAAATATTAAATGCTACAACTTTTGTCCTTTGGTACTTCACATTCCATTAAGCTTATGGCTGGATGCAAATTTCAAACTCCAAATGACCTTGACCATTGACCTTTACAGGTCACTTGTGAATTGCACAGTGTTACAATACCCACAATTAAAGCCGAACATGAACCATATCGGATGAAAATTGACCAAGTTATGGCAAGATGAAACTTTTGCAGGGCCAAATGACCTCGACCTTTGCCCTTTTGAGGTTACATGTTCTTATAAAAATGTGTAGTGTTGCAATACCTACAATTTGAGTCCAACATGATTAGAATTGGATGGAAATTGTTCAAGTTATGACTGGATGAAACTTTCATAGGTCTAAATGACCTTGACCTTTGACCTTTGGAGGTCACATGTAATTTGAAAAATGTGCAGTGTTACAATAGCTACAATTTGAGCCCAACATGATCAAAATTGGATAAAAATTGACCAAGTTATGGCTAGAAGAAAGCCACCATCGAAAGTTGCCTTTGACCTTTGACCTTGCAATGACCTCTACCTGAAGTGAACCTTGACATCAAAAATGACATTTTGGCTTAAAATTGACCGTTGACCTTGACAGGACCTTTGACGTTGAGATAACTTTGACACTTGAGAGGACCTTAACCTCGAACTCCTATACACTGGGAACCACATCTACTATAGTATATAAGATATTGAAGACTTAAAACTTTAATCAGCCCTTATTTGCATAATTTTGAAAAGCATGACCTCTTACTATAAAAAGGCCAGACTTTATCTGTAGAAGTATAATTGTGCCAAGTTTGGAGTTTCTACGTGTAATATTTTTCAAATGAAATGTCGGAAAAATTTGCCTGTAAAGAAAGAAAGAAAGAAAGAAAGAAAGAAAGAAAGAAAGAATTCCTAGAAAAGCAATATGTCTGTGTTGGCACACAGACAGAAAGAAAGAAAGAAAGAAAGAAAGAAAGAAAGAAAGAAAGAAAGAAAGAAAGAAAGAAAGAATTCCTAGATAAACAATATGTCATAATGAGGATGAGGTCTATCTGTGTGTATTCAATGTTCAGACAAAATTAAATAATTTGGTTAATTTTGCAACTAATCATAGCCAGTTAAAATTTACATTAGCATTTCACCATAGTACACAAAAAGTTACCCTAAGGTACATGTGTTTGTGAATGCAAAGGTTTTCAACACAGCCATTTACAACAGAAGTAATGGGTATATACAGCCCTAGCCTTCCTTCCTTCTTTCCTACAGATTTTTTTCTTCTTGAATTCTCATGGGCCAGCAAATACATAAATTTTACCCTTGAATACATTCATCCTTGTGCATAGCTTTCTATGTTGGGTAAACCCACACTCACAGAAACTACCACCAGGGAGACATAACACCTCCATGACAACAGAGTGTTTGCAAACAGATCCATGTGCATAAAGCACTCAGATCAGAACTCTGCAAATACTTCAATCCAACAGTTGGTTTATAAAGATGAAAACAGTTATTTTCAATGGTACGTATGCCCCTCATGTAACAACACCCCACTACAGTGCATCCAAAAAGGTGCAAATTAAATCAACACAGCAACCTTTGGTCAGTCTCTGAAGAGCCCATGGCAAAACCAGTCCGTCTTAAAACACCACAAGATCACTTTTTCTGATGGTCTGAGAACATCTGACAGGACCATGGACAAGTTGTCATCACCGTCCTGGCAGTGTTTCTGTTTTTCTACACTCCTTCCTACAGAGCCCTCTACTGGAAACCCACAGAACCCAAATGATATTGACCTCAGCTGTTCATGCTTGTTTCAGCAGTATGATTCCAATTAAAACTAAGTTTCTTGCCGGCATTTCACCAGGTCAGATTTGTTCAATTGTGGACATGCATTTTTATACCACCAGTAGGACTTTATTACTTTTTGAATGTGTCAGTTTTCCAATTTTCTTGCTTGAATCTCAAATGCTGAAAAACCAATGATGGGCATATCTGTTCTTTTGACCTGCTGATGTGCAAAACATATTTGATGTTCATATTATTAAGTGAATTATTCTTCTGTTTTACACAATATTTCTACTTTCAGTCATGGGGACCTAGCGTGTTATTAACCACATGATGTCCCTTTCAAGTTCCCACCCACAAAGCGTACCTTGCACAGTATATAGCTTGGTTATAAATTCTGTTTCTCTTGGTTCTCACTGCCACTTGCATCCCGTGGGAATTTGGTCAATGACCCATTAACAGAACATAGCTCTCTCTATGACAGGACCTCTACATAATGCTGTTCATTGAAAGTAGTGAAATTATCAGGTAAATGAGTACAGTGAAACCTGTTTTGAGAGACCACTGTAATGAAAGACCACCTGCCTTTTAAGACCATATTTCTCAAATCCCTTTTGATATCTCTCCCATGTTATGGCACCTCCATTGAGAGACTACCTGCCTTATATATGACCACTATTTGGCCTGCTCTAGGGGTGGTCTCTCAAAACAGGTTTCACTGTACCACTGAGAATTGCTGGTGATTTCCCATTTACAGATGATTAACTCAGCAGGCATGCCATACAATTTATGGTGTTTAGTGCTCTGCCACTGGAAAATTATAGTGCAGTCACGTCAGGAGGGAGCAAATTCAGTTATGTGCCCATCCACCAGAGGTCAGTTCTGTATGTAGAGCCAGTTTTGTATGCATGAACATCTGCCGCAAATTCCCTGACACTTTGAAGTCTAGCAATCCTGTAGCATTTGAAAGTAGAAATACCAAATTTCAGGCCAATATACCCCTGTCATTTTAGCCCTTCAACGCTTAATTAAGTTTATTCCTAGCAAAGACCCAGCTGGGAATACAGACCATAGGGCCAGTAACTGCAGGATCAAAAGACTTAGAGAAGCATTGCAGGCTCCTCCCCAAGAAAATGTTGGTAATTTTCATGTAAAATGGTGGATTCTGAGCTAAAATGTTTTGAAAATATCATTAATTCAAAGAAAAGATAAACCAGAATGATCTTCCAGAAAAACACATTCTGGCTGATGCAGGGAGCATTACCTGCTCCCCTGTATTCTCTATTTAACTGTATCTTCAATAAAATTATGCGCAACACTGGCTTTGTTTATTATTTCTATTTGTACTCCTCAAATGCGAAAAGCTGGCTAGCTTAACAGGAGAAGTCAAAAGAAACTAGAAAAGAAGATTTGCAGGTTATAAAGAAAATGCTAGACAGCAAGAGAGAATTCTTCATAAAACAGAATGTCAAGTGTTAGCAAACAAACAAGATTTGGGCATATAGTGAGAGACTAGTTCTCTAGAATTCACTTTTTACGTGTACATCTGACATGGGGGTAAACAGCAAATCCTTATGGTGTACCTAGACGTGTAATTCACTGTTGATGACAGATCATGACCTCTTGTATGTCAGGTATATTACAAGTATGTACAAATCTGCTATTGTTGCTCCTAATTTATATCATTTCAATTTCAATGAAAGGGCCACACACTGTTCACAGATTCTAGCTATGGTGTTGTCTCAGTGCTTAACTCAGAACAAAATTGATAATGGGCAAACCAAGGATGTGAAGCCGGAATGCCACATCTATACATAATAGTTTTGAAGACAGATATTCAACATTCAAATTTTTCAAGCCCTCCTAACAGGTGAAAAATCAAATTCTGAAAATTTTGTGCATGTTTCACTTGATGTGCCTATAGTGTCTATGAATTGAACTTGGAATGATGCCTCTACCTATCATAAGTTAAAAGATATTAAACATTTAAACCTTTCAAGTGTCCCTAATTAACATAACTTAAAATTCTACAACTTTTGTTTGTGGTTCATTGGATGGGCCCATAGCACAAACCTATAAATTGAAGTTAGAATGGTACCTCTACCTGTAATGAATTTAAAGATTTCAACATTTAAACTTTTGAAGTGCCTTAACCATTTCTCCCTTAAACTGGCCAAATTTGACTGGTGGTCAAATTTTGTTTGCTTCAGTGTTTTTAACTACTTTGCATGAACTACAGAGAGAGAGAGAGAGAGAGAGAGAGAGAGAGAGAGAGAGAGAGAGAGAGAGAGAGAGAGAGAGAGAGAGAGAGAGAGAGAGAGAGAGAGAGAGAGAGAGAGAGAGAGAGAGAGAGAGAGAGAGAGAGAGAGAGAGAGAGAGAGAGAGAGAGAGAGAGAGAGAGAGAGAGAGAGAGAGAGAGAGAGAGAGAGAGAGAGAGAGAGAGATGTGTTGACACGGACATGTAATGATATGTGTATATTTGCCAGGATTCATAGTCCAGTACAGTGGTACCTCTTTTGAGAGACCGCCCCTACAGCAGGTCAAAATGTGGTCTCTCAAAACGGGTGGTCTTTCATTAGAGGTACAACAACATAGAAAAGATAGCGAAGTGTTCTGAGAGAGCGGTCTTAAAAAGATATGTGGTCTCTCATTAGAGGGGTCTCTCAAGAGAGGTACCACTGTACACGAAAATCTGGCAGGCAAGAGAGCGTCCCCTGCTGGATTGCATGTTCAACTAACATGAAAGAAACTGGTCACTTTTGCAGCCAAGTTGAGTTAAAATTTACATGAACATTTCATATTCCTCTACCTTACAAAGAATAAATCATATCAAAAGACATTTTCATGGTACTCACCTCACAATTGTTAAATACATGTGCCTGCTTTAAAGATCAGTCTTTGCAGACATAATGACTGTATTTATTTTTTCAATTTACATTTTTAAGACCACCTGCAGTATAGGACCTTTTTTTTGCTGACAACTTGGCTACACTGTTTGCACTTTAAACCAATTTCCAAACGGTTGATCCTCCCCCCCCCCCCATTTTTTCCCCTAAGTCCTTGGGGCACAGCCTACTCAACTCTCACTTGCGCCCTGTGGTAGCTCATACTCATATTATATTTATTACAGCAAAATTTTACTTTTGAATTTCACTTGTCCTGTGCCAGTGGACATACAAATCGATCGGCTTTGTCACCACAACACAATTAAGGACTATTCTATCAGCACATTTACTTCAGGGAACCTCCACCAAGTACCTTTGCTGTATATTTTTACAATTCTATTTTGGTCATATTGAGTCTAAGTTAAATATTTTCATGATGTTTTTTCAAACAAGATAAACTAAGTTTGTGAGAATGGTTGCAGACTCAACATGGAATTGTTGGTTCCCTGTATATCCAGGGCAGGTTGTCTGTCCACATGTGAGCCAGATTTTGTGTTCCACAACAATAACAAAGGTGTTGAACACAAATGAATAGGCTATTCATGAAATCTGTCAACACCTTAGGAGTACACCACTTCATCTTTCAGTTGGGGACAATTTTCCATCAGACCAGAATTTTTGCTTAGTCACGCCTGGTAAATGTTACTGATTGTATTGCCATAAAATTTGTGTTTTGTTAGCGATTCCTGTGTTGTCACTTGCTGGTTATGTCTCTTATGTGGAGAGGGTTGGTCTCTACCCTGGGGTCTGAACACTTTTCTTTCCTTTTCTTTTCTCCACAACTTTTCCTTTGGAAAACATGTATTGGAAACCAGCTGGAAGCAGTTCCTACTCCTCGGTTAGCACGTTGAAGTGCTTTTACAGTTTGATTAAACTGCACAAAAGACATGAAAATGAGTGCACACAGATTCACACCTGATACTCAAACTGGCAGGAAGTGCGACAACTTAAAGTTTAAGTGTTTTGATTTCCACACACACTGGTTCAATGTATATGAACCCTTAAATCAATACTTAATGAAAAAATAAAAAATAAAGTAACTTGGTGATAAATGATCAATCACTAGGTGTACTGGCAATAAACTTAAATCTTGGTATAGGTTCACATTTGTGATGCAAGTATGAGCACAATTAAGTGAAATCAATGTGCATTGTAAAGATATGAAACAGTTTGTGTATTGAAACAAGGAGGAATATTCTTACTACAGGATGCCAATGGTTCAGAAATATAAGTAACAAGCCCCCCCCCCCCCCAAAAAAAAAGAAAGCTGTTACACAGCTCACAGTAATGAGAAGCATCGATACTTTCACAGTTAGCAAATTGCCCAAATATTTGCTTATCATCAATTTACGGACTGAAACATACGCTTAACTCTTTCCGGGTGCAAATAGGACCGAGTCACCAGCTTACTCCGGGCATGAGTTGGGCCCAAGATGCATCAAGAAAATTAACTCTTTCAGTGCCAAGCACAACTAATGTTGATCTACTTAAGTCAAACTAGTCTAAATTATCATAAGGAGCCCAGATTCGTACTCCTTGTAAAAAGACCTTTCATTCAGGCGCCAGTATGCCTCTAGTTCCAGAGTATACCCCAGGTCAACATCTTTTCTCAGCGGGCATTGAGTTGTTGACTCAGTCCAAAATTTGGCACTGAAAGAGTTAAACTACTGCTGGTTTAGATCATGCCGTCCTGATGGGTCTCATCTGAAATTCTCATCAAATAGTTTGCATTTTGTATGAATACAAAATTTATCTTAAGAGCTTTTGTGCAGTTAACATTTTCCACCCAGCAGGGAGCTACAATGTGGCACTGCTCCCTGTGTCCACAGACTGTTTGGGTGATTTGAGGGGAGAAGTGTTAAGCTTACCTGAGTCCTCCATCCTCTCGCATTTCCTTTGTGCTGAAGTTACAGTGGGCACCAGCTCCATTCCAATCCCCGGGCATGGGTTTGGGATCAAAAGACACCACTACACCAAAGTCTTCTGCAACTCGGTGTAAGATGAAACGAGACATCCATAAATCATCTGCCATGGTGATTCCTTCACAGGGTCCTACCTGGTACTCCCACTATACAAGCAGACAACAGATTTTCCACATCATATTTCTGTACAATACACAATATATATTTGTGCACCACACAATTGGCAACAGAATCCTCTTGATTCCTCCAGCGTGAAGCTTAGGGATAAATGTCCACATCTACATCAGGAAGAAACACTAACAACACATATATACATTTATGAGTAAAACCTTAACAAGGCCCTACTTTGCTTATAGATATTCTGTGATCAGCGTTTGTTTCGCACAGATTATATACATGTACAACTAACAGCACTTTTCATCATATTTGATAAAATTCGTAAATAATGGACCTTTGTATACATATTTATCAGGAAAAGACACATATTTAGAGGGTCTCGGCCATGGTCAAGTAAGAATGTTTATTTCTTAAGCTATCTTATAAAACAGGAATTGTCACTTCAATTTTCATTTGTGTACAAGCCAAATTTTAATTTATAATCCACTGTAGGAATATTGCGGGAATGCAGTTTTTGTCTTGAAATATACCAGAACAGAAAAAAGCAGCTGAAAATGTAATTATACACAATAGCTATGTTAAAACTACTAGGAATGAATACAAACACATGGTGATATGCTGATCAACGAGAACAGGAATATTGATTTCACTTTACTGTTTCCCCAAAAGAGGCCTCCTATGTTATCAAATGATATCAAGTTTTGTATCTATAGGTAATACACTCCAGAAAATACGACCCAGACAAGCATTTTCAGACAGTATGACAGAAAAGCAGAATGGGAGGGGGGGGGAGGACAATAGTCCCCCCTCCCCAGGTTCCAGTGCAGTACTGACAAGAGGCACCCATATTTTGGAAACAATTGATGAAATCATTATACCTGCATATTTTGTTTCGTATGTATAGATAAAACAAGAGAGGTTAAGTTGGATGTTTATAAGAACAAAATTCTAAATAAATGACAGATTTAATTTCTCAATGCCGAAAGTCATTTAAGGCTACAATGATACATCATCTCTTCTCCTTGAAAAGAAATTTTCCACTGTTTAATCATAATTATATATCAATGACAGAAAATAATTATGACTTACATGTACCTGCAATAGTTATGCTGAATCATATATAAGTGTACTTTTCATGAATGGGTCATGTTTGAGTTTAGTTCATGAAAGCAACTTAACCTCCCTATTTTTACACATTATCACAGGAGTTAAGCTGTTAATATGATGTTATCATGTTAGTTTTTTTATGATCTATTTCATCTAAGCAAAATCAACATCAAAAGAACTCAATGAGGTTAGTATAATTATATCGGGGCTAATTCAACATTCTGTCAAGTACGTAAGAGAACCCCAAATTCAATCATGTGAACAATGGTAAATTAAGCACCATTCTCTCTTCCCCCCTATATATATATATATATATAGTTTAAAGTTTTACTTGTATCTCCATCAAAACACCATCATACAGTTAACATCTTGTGAAAAGAATTGAACTTTTTTAAACATCCTTTTTTGAATCCTCTTATAGCTGGGCTTTTTGTCCACTTGAGAGAATGTTGAAGGAACCCTAACCCACTGCAAAAATGAAATTTTCATGCAAAATTGTCAGCAATGTTCGAGAACCTAACTTGTCCCTACTTCTTGTGGCATTTTTTCTTTTTAGAAGTCACAATACATGTAGTCAAGTTTTGATGTAAGAAAGATCAAGCTATTACAGTTGTGAATACAACAAACTGGCGTTTTTTTTGTACGTGTTGGTAGCTCAAAACACGTTTGGGGGAATGAATAAATACAGTTTATCACAAGAACTCTACAAACCACTGCAAGTGCTGTGGCATCATTTGGTGTAATAATGCCACGTGTAAAGTCCCTTCCGGTACTGTTACTATGGTGACATTGTGGACATAAGATATTGTCCTATCTACTGATCACTCTTACAACTACATGTACACTGACTGTATGCATGCACATGCACTCCTCAAGATTTAAGTTTCCTGAGCCAAGAATTTTAACTCTTTTAGTGCCAATCATGTCTTAAGTTGATCTAATAAGTCAAACTAGTCTGAATTATTATTAGAACTCCTCATTGGGTGCATTGCACTCAATGCGTGCTGAGAAAAGCTGTTGACTCAGTCAAAAATTTTGCACTTATTAAAGAGTTAATTCAAAAGAAGAACTGCTGCCCTTTAAACTGTTTCTCAGCAAACTGACTGTTTACATATTTGGTTAAAGTTGTCTTGCTTGCTTCACAGACCAGGATTGTGCTTCACCTTTTTAATAGGCCAGTGGCCATGTTATTGCCTTCATAGCAGACATATCACAAGCCCCCCCTCCCCCCCTTTTTTTTTGGGGGGGGGGGGAGCAGGTTGGCTCTTTGCTCCTGCATCAGAGAAAAACATAGTGACTGGAGACTGCTAAGGATGCAAGCTATGTTACAAACCAAATATGTGTTTTATTTGTGTGGGCTTGGAAGTTGGTAGAACCATATTATTGTTGTAACTGAAAGACCTATATAAATGTCAAATCATATGACAGTGGCTTCTTCGCTCACTATCTTGGCATTTTTATATTTTATAACTATGTTTATAGTTCCCATGTGAACAAACAGCAGGCATAGATGCTTGCAGTGTGCACACAACAGGCCAACATTTTCTCTGTTGTTAAACTCATTCCACACCAGTCCCTGATTTTTCCGTATATTTACCTAGATTTAAGATGACAATTGCATATTTAAATTCTTCATGAAAAGAGGGTTCATTCAAGTACCAACATGCCTATAGTCTTAAGTCAATTGTTCTGGCACTGCCTGTCACCATAGTATGGAATGAGTTAAAACATCAAAAACCTGTTCCTTTTATGTTAATTTGCAGTTTTGAAAACTTGCTTTGGGCATATAATTCTTGCTAATTCCTGCAATGACCACCATTTTTTGGGGTGGGTGGGGGGTGGGTGGGTGTCTCAATGCTTTTAGTTCCTTCTAATTTATCCATTTTATACCCTATCAATGACTTCTTCTAATTACTTGCATGAACATTTTCTTGGTGGATTAAGGTTACTGTAAATTTGGTAATATTATCTCTGAATGTTTACTTTCAGTTATTTCACTGAAAGCACAAAACTGCATAGATTTATTAGGCACCATGTGCAAAATAATGATGTTTAAACTTCAGTTAAATGCCTGCAATACAAAACTGCAAACGTTTATACACATGAACAAAGTACATTTACAGTAGCACTACTGTTGTATCATGCAAATAGCAGTGGGAATGGATACACTTTTCCTGGATATAAAAAAAAAAAACAAACAAGAAACAAGGCTAAGAAAACAAATATTTTTCTACCATGCACTGTGTTGGCTGTAACTGTGCTTTGGAATATATGCATATTCTTAGTTAATAAAATATGACATTAGGAAAAGCATGATAATTAGCAGTCAGTAGACTGTCCCCAGAGTCTCAGTCTCTTGACAAAGCCACGCTCTTTCAAATGGAAACTGGAAGAACTGAGCACAGCAATTGAGACCCTGAAAAATCTTAGCAACAATCAAATCTCCTGTCCTATTACATCACAAATGCGCAGCTAAATTGTGATCGAGGTTGTATAGTGATTAGCATCCATAATATTGAGCTCTGGATGATTCCCAGGAGTTTTTCCTGGTATCCAAATTTGAATCAGATTTTTTACTTTATGACTGGTTTTCCTGGACATTTATTTGGGTTCATTGTAGTGTCAAAAAACAACCATATCAACTCCCCGATGATTTCCTGGGGAGTTACGTTTGATGTCATGATTGGTTGAAAGACTGTACTAATGCCAAGCCTTTTCAGGCTTTTCTTGTCATGCCAAGTTCTTTTGCTTTCCATTTGAAATAGAAAATTATCACAGGATTGACACTCGGGTAAGAAAACATGCAGTAAAGTACTGGTGAAAAACAGTCTCACAAATATTTCAACCCTTGGAAAGTGACTTGCATAGGTATCTGCACAATCACCTTCTCAATTACTATCTTCATTTATCTTTTGAACATTATTTTGAATATAATTCATTTATAATACTTACAATTTTCATGTAGGGATTAGTCTTTTTTATCATTTTCAAAGTACAATTCAGGACAGGGAGCATGGTTCTAAAATATAGTGAGAACTCTTAAGTACTGATTCATAATCATGAAAATGTTGAACCATCCCTTAACGAAACAAGGATGGAGGTGAGGTCTGTTTGCAAAGTTTACAAGTCTAATATTAGAAGTTTTAGAATTGTAAACTCTGTAGGCCCAATTGACCTTATATCTCTCCCCCCCCCCCCCACCATTTTCTTGCCATGATTCCGATATTGTTATTGAAATGTCTTGCAGTCAAATGATGATATCAAGTATAAAAGCAAAGTACCATAACAGCTTTATCTTTCCATGTCATCTACTGAATCTAAACAATTCTGCAGGCTAAAACCATCATTCATAAACAGCATTTTTGACATCTTGGCCAGAACCACTGACTAAAGAAAAATTGGCCTACTGTAAATTGCTTTATTTTTATGTTGTCAAATTTTCATGGGTTTTTTTGGTTGTATTTTTGACATTTCATTGTAGTTTTAATTTCACTCTTTTTGACATAATTCAGATTCAAACAATGTTGAGATACTACATGTATTTCACTGTTTTTATTTTCACGGTTTTGTGCCGTCAGCAAAAGAAGCAAAAATAGGAACAAAGCGAAAATAAAGCAATTTACAGTATCCCAGTAGCACAGCATTTTCTTCCCCCTGAACAAAAGACACTCCAAAGCAATCCTACTATTGCCTGAACAGACAGCCGAACTTCCTAGCATGCAAATAATAAGGTAATTGTGAAATAAATCCACAAGTTCCTTTCCAGGAAAAATTTATGTCAGTTAAAGTTTACACAAAAAACTTCCCCAGGGAGACAGGCATGGTTAAATCTTATGCAATTTATGCTAGCAATTTTCATTTTGCAATAAAGCCCAAGTCTGCATTGCTTCCTACATGTTGCCTCATTCACAATTTCAAATGGAAAGTCATTGATTACAATCAGATGATAGCGAAAATGGACCTGCAAAGATGTCCGTTTTCAATTACATGTATGTCCATAGTGCAACCTTGTCCGAGTAAGACATGTTCAAACCAAGCTTATGTTAAGACAAATGTATTTTCAAGTGGACCTCCACCTTATATCTGACATACTGCAGTATATTTAATCTCAAAACATGCATAAAGGGAAAGCTTTCAGGTCACTCCCTCTGGTGGTCTTTCATGTCATACTTGTTAATACCATGCCTGTCCCCACATGCAATGTAAGATAAGCTCAAGCATAAAGAGCACATGAACAGAAACGAGGCAAAGAGTTAGAGGTTAGTGACAGCTGCATGCAGCATCCAGTCCACACAACGTAACCATGGTAACCTGTGCCGTGTTACCTGGGCTGGCATCACTTCTGCATTGGAACCCGAGATCTGTATACCGGCACTCAAACATGCTTTATAGTGTGCTTCCACTATTGAACGTCCGTAAACTTTGTCAGCGCCAACTCCACAATAGTAAGGCCCTGGAATGAAACAAACGACAACCGTGTTAAATTTAAATTGCAAAGCAGTTTTTTCAACAAGTGAAAATACATAGAATTTCTCAGACCAGTGGCCCCAGCTGGTTGGGTGCTTTTCACTTTTGACAAACAGGATGGCAAAGAGTACCGCCACCTGGTGACAAGTCGCTAACAAAACAAATCGAGCGGGGGGATACTGCAAAAAGTATGGAAACTACAACAAAAGTTTGATTGCTATGAAAACAACAAAAAGACTCAAAAATTGTTCTGGGAGCCTCCCTTCAAGTTTCTATTGAAATCCTCATAGCCTGTCATTGGTGAATTTACACCACGCATGCTCCAGCTTTGACCACTGATGCTTGGTAATGATGGACAGACATAGCAGTCTGCTTGGCCGCTGTGGACCCCGCCGACACATAACAGTTTTTTACCTGAGATGGCATAACCTCTGCGTTGGTGCCTCCAACTTTCAGACCGGCGTAGAGACATGCTCTGTAATGTGCTTCCACGATACCACGACCATTTACCTTGGTAGTGCCCACGCCACAATAGTAAGGACCTAAGATGGGAACAGATTAAGGGCACACTGGTTAGAGCTCCATCTCTGGCATTGGATGCATACTAATTTGTAGAAATTTGGGAGTTTTCAAGTTTTAATATGACAATTTGTGGATGGCTCCTAAATCTAATGTACCCCAATCACAAATTATCACACATTCTTGAGGTCTTTGGGCATGCAAAAAATAAATTAAAAAAATAATAAAATTAAAACAGGGCAATAAATTTCATGTAAATTGGGTCTTACAGGAAAGCTGTGGAAGATTCAATGAAAGATGGACAGATAAATGACTAAAAGAATGACACAC
The DNA here is from genome assembly GCA_964020975.1 of Hermodice carunculata. Taxonomy (NCBI): domain Eukaryota; kingdom Metazoa; phylum Annelida; class Polychaeta; order Eunicida; family Amphinomidae; genus Hermodice; species Hermodice carunculata. The sequence continues at coordinate 50,521,624 of OZ026625.1, forward strand.
AGGGTATTTCTCTGTTGTCTATAAACTGGCATGTGTCGACACAAGTTTCCCAAAATATAAAAGCCACTCATCACAAACAATGGATGTTTTTGCTGGTGGGATTATGAACTTCAGTTCTGAGCCAAATATCTCCTCCATGGCCCAATTGAAGAGATTGACAATATAAGTGTATATCCCCATCATAAATAAATAAATGAAATAAATAAAATGAAATAAAATAAAATAGTATAAAATAATGAAATGAATTAATGAATAAATAAATAAACAAATAAAAAAAAATGTTGCCCAAATATTGTAAAATGTGGAAAATGGATATATTCTACATTCATTTGCATATATCTGAAACCATTTGCATTACAATTTTTTTCTTGTATCTTAATTAGTTGAAATGAATCTAAAATGACATGTTAATGGTTATTTGTAATGATCATGTTTTCCTGTTGTGAAGGCAGGAAGTAGATAATTGGCCCATGTTTTGATATTTCTCCAAAAAATTTACACGTTTTGAAAACTCATACTTTCCAGATGAATAATTTATCAAAAAGTGCTGTGGTGTTTTTATTCAAGAGACTATTAATTGGATCAGTTTTCATGTCTTTTATCAGATTCTCACAGTTAGAAACGGAGATTCTTGCATCATGGTGAAGTTGACAGTCCACAGCAAGTCCCCACTGTGTTACATGGCTCATTGTCCACCAGGGTTAATTTGAATTTATGTTCTATCATTCCTTCAAACTATACTGGAACTAGAATTCCAAATTTTTATTTATTGATATGCAACATATCTGTCTGCCAACATACAGTAGTCCCTCTTTTGAGAGACCTCTCTTTTGGGAGACCACCTGCCTTTTGTGACAATTTTTACTGTGCAAAGGCACCTTCTAATGATAATTTACCTCTTTTGGGAGACCACTTGCAGCACCTGACCAGTGACCACCCCAAAAATGACCCCAAAAATGACCCCAAAAGACCACTTATCCATCCATAAATTCCCCATTTCAGATAAGTAAAACCCACATATTTTGTACAATATTGGCCAAATAACTTGTCAAAACCAGTTTACAAATTTAAAATATATTTATAATACCAATAAATAAGTAAACACCAGACTGCAAGGTCGAATGAGGTCTAATAAGTGCACGTCAATCGTATAACTTGAATCTAAATTTTGGATTGAAATTGGATTGTATTGCAGTGGTAGTTTCTGGGCAGGTGGTGCAAGGGTTGAACCTCCTTTGGGCAACCACCTACTCTATGTGACCACTTCTATGGCACCAGGGGTGGTCTCTCAAAGGAGGAACTACTGTAGAGTGTACCAGGAAATCAGACATCTGAATAACAGATGAAATTTTGTCAGAAATATTTCAGATTACATATCATATTTCCCATTGTGTTTATTTTCTTTCAGAATGAAGAGTGCATGGCTGGAAATTTCCTGGCATGAGAGGCTGGAAAATCCTATCATTTATGCTGCAAGAAAGTATAGAAAAAAAAAACTATTTCCAGGTAAATGAAGCACTATTGCTGGGCACATATTGTTTCATGGCAACCTTCAAGCTGGTCTATGGCACACGCCCTGAAGTCATGCCATGTGCATCTGCCAGGAGTGCACCAGGAAAGTGCTGACCTGGTTTCCTCACAACTTTTTTACTTTCTGGTACCAGTACCTAAATAGCCGGATCATGCTGTTCTATTTTGATACACAGACAGCTCTTCTATTTTTGACTCCATGTAGTTTTGACTTGCCTAAAAAGTGGATAATCTTTTTATTGTTACTGAGTGTGATTTATGAGGTGCATGAGTCTGCATTAATCTCCATTTGGGAAAGTGAGAAAATTACTGATTCAAGTGACAGCTCAAACATTACAATTTCTATCAACTGTTGGCTCAATTTCTCACTGTGTGCATGAAAAAATGTACTTATTTATGCAATACTGTAGATTTGCAATTACCCCTCCCCCTCCCCCCCCCCCCCCACACATTTGGGCAATTGCTGAATAGAGTCACTAATTGTGCACAAAAAATAATGCAGAATTTTTGGTTCATGCCTACCTACCCTTTTCAAGGCCAAGTGTCCCCCTCTCCTCCCTTGGTAATTTTTTTTTTAACCCATTCTTGGTCAGAGTATGACTGACTTAATAACTTTCCTTGGTACTGGTTGGGCACAATGCACTCAGCCAGTGTCAAGGAAAGCCACAGGGGCCAGGGCATGCCATCATGAATGGTCTTACATACACATCTCAGTAAAAATATTTTCTAGTGACATGAAATTTTAACAAAAGTGTTATTAAATGTGATATCCGCTGGACATCCAGGCTGTGGAGCTCCTGGACAGAAATATTGTACACTTGTGGTAAATGAGGAGTCCTTACAGACTTGTACACACCAGCTTACTACATATTGTATATATTCTATTATATGTTTTTTTTGTTTGTTTTTTTTTAACCTTGTATAAACTGTTTACTGTGATGAATCTTTTTATGTACTATGGACTTTTAGTCTGAAATAAAGCTATCTTATCTTATCTTATTAAAGGCAGGTGACAATTTACATCTGGCCACTTTTAGGGGATTCAAGTGGGAAAGGTTAATATTCAAATGACTCCAGCCTCTACATTCATGGTTATGTCTCGTTTCTTGGTTTTTGTTCTCATCTGGAGGAATAATAAAGGGCAAGCACACTTGGCCAATATTATTAATGTCCTGCATACTCAATCCATTGTAAGATTTGTTCCTTTCAGATAAATAATTTTGTAGTTTCTCTGAAATTAGCTTAAAGTAAACGTCTGATACCAAATTAAGTATATACATTCTTCATAATTGTTACATCCCATGTGAATCATACTTGCTACCAGGGATGCAACAAATAAAATAAACACCTACAGCTCATTATTACACAAGGACACCAGAACATACACTGAAAAGTCGTTATAATGACACTATCTGTTCCCTAAGAAAAGTGTCAGACATCTGAATACGTCAGATAAATGAATCAAATAACAATGAAAACAAACTCCCCCCCCCCCATGAAAATTTGGATCATTATATTGAATAAGTCGAATATCTGAGTGTCGTTATAATGAGATTTCACTGTATTTTACAGAGTGACTGGAGGCCAGGGAGTGACCCAATAAAAACATGATATTAAACTTTTCCTCTCAAAAAGCTATGCTGATCCATGACTGCAAAATTTCCACCAAGATGATGATAGCACTTACTGTGTTACAAGCACAACAAAAACATGTTTTTACTAACTGCATGGCAGATGATAATAATTAAAACAGATGCACAACAAGCAGGTGCAGACATGTTCCCATGCAGCCAGCTATAACTGTCAACATGTATGGAAGACATCACATCGCAACCCTGGGTGGAATCTCGGTAGTTGCTGTGCCTGCACTGACACCACATGCTGTGGGTGCAATACACAAGACACTGCCCACTAGTTTAGTTTAAACATATTTATTTCAACTGGATCGCCCTTTTGTACATCGAGATGTCACTAATGGGGGGGGGGGGGGGGCTTCTCCAGTACGGATTTGGAAATAAAATACTTGTAATCCCCCACCCCCCCACCCCCAGGGTCTTTCTCCTGAAATTTATTTAACTTTACATGCCAGCAATTTGGGGTCAGCAAGTCTTCTTCAAAGTGTGGGCGTGACTGTTTCTTTCATGAATCAGATTTCAGAATTTAGTGCAGTACACTTTTCCCTCAAAGTATAAAGACCACCTCATCCCTACTGCAGTGTGCACCAGCAAATTGGTCATAATAAAGAGGTGGTCTTTTTAGGGAACAATGTAATAGGCACGGTCACTTTCTGCAAGAGGATAGTGGTCTTTCTGGAAGGGTGGACCTCAATATGAATGGTCTCATCAGAGGCATGTATTCTTGCAACTGACGGTGCTGATAAGTTTTACCCCCAGGCTTTAGGAAGTAGATCTTATCCATATACCCAATGTGATAACTTGAACATACCTAGTATCTCAGGAAATGCCAGCCAGATAGCCAGCTGGCTGAGATGTGCAAGGTGAGGCCAAGAGGTCACCTGTGATGGAGCAGCTGGTGTGACATTAGTCAGGGCACATGCATGAGAACAGCCTTGACAGGGTATGCTCATGTATGGAAAATACAGACTGTTTCTTTGACAAAGGAAAGACAATGCCGTGACAACAGTTATATTAGCAGATGGGCTATTGCTAATGACTTGTGTATGTATTCCTCCTACCCCTAAGGGCACCCTTTCTGCATCTAATTAAAAGCATGTTTGTGTAGAAATTGGTTAAAAAGATGGAACTGTCAATTGGCATGTGTATTTTTCTTTTCTCTCTCTTTCTTGTAATTTTTGTTGCTGTCTATAATGAAAGTTAGAAAACCTGGATCATTCTCAAAAGGCTCATAGATATCCATTATTCAGCATAATAAATGCTATTTTCACAATTACACTGTACATTTATGACAGATGCTTTGCACTGCAAGAGCTCTCCTCAATTTGACCTGAAATAACCACACACACGTGCACACACACAGATATATATATATAAAATTTTATATATGTTGCCAACCCAACTTCTGGTGGGGATGGATCTGTCCCACTGGCAATATTAAACAGAACCACTTAAGTGTTGCTGTACATTTCAATGATTGACAATTGTTAGCACAGTCAGGGTTGTGTATTTTGCCAATTACAACCTCCCTAAGATTTGTTCACAGATTCCTTCTGTGTTGTTAATAGTTTCCATGTACCAAGACTTGTATTACCCCGGACACCATGGGATACATGGACCAATATCAACACAGATTGTAGGTGACAAAATTTCAGCTGGTTTTTGCTGCTTCATTCCATACATGTGAAACACCAAAGGTATTTTTTCTTTGTTTTTAAGTGAATCATCTGTGACATAGTAACTGTTTCCCTGGCAGCCATGCATGTTCACCTTTTTTCGTCAATACAGGTTACAGGACCAAAATTCAGCTGGTTGCCTGGACTTCATTTTATCAATCTACATTTTGTCGATCTATTTTTCAACAAATCATGTCTGACAAAGTTCCTGTTTCCTGTCAAGCTTCCACAAAAATGTTTCAATTTTTGCCCATTTTCCGCACGATTGCTCTACATCTATGTTATACTGGGTTTCATTGTTGGCATCCAGGCATTGCCAAACCGCATAATGGTTTGTTTACTGAGCCAGCTGATCGAGTGCATGACCCTGCCTGTCAATCAGCTGACGAGTCCTGGTACTGCTGTGAGTGAACTGCACGTGAACTGTGCGTGGCATAGCCATGCACCGGGCCAGTTCATGATGCACGACAACAAGCTGTTTACCCCGTTTTTTCCTGCATGGAGTAGACTTAATGAGCTACTAAGCAAAGCCAGTCATTTGACTCATGCTGTTTCCAAATGACTGGAGACGGATCATGTGGGGTCAAAGTAATAAATTAATATGTTAATAGGGCTCACAGAGATATTGGTTACATTACGCATGACACAGTGCTGATTTCATGACCACACATTGATAAATGTCCTTGAGGGACTCTGATTACTGACCTTAATCCTAATTATAGATGCTTAAAGGCTGCACACTCCCTCATCACCATTCCAATGATTGTCTTCCAAAATTAAATAGTGCTAAAGTGCAATGTTTTATGTCTATGTAGTTAAATGTCACTTTGGTTCATTTGAAGACACTGTGCATACACATATTCCATGTGATAAAATAAATATTTCACTGCTATATTTTCATCCCAGCAGCAAGTAAAGTGTCAATTATTTCTCTCTCATTGGGCATGCATTTTTTCTACATTTCTCAGATGGGAAGAGGGCATAAGAGGACATTGACATAAACAATGTTCCCCCACCCACCCACCCAAAATGTGTTGGGCATTTTCAGCTCACAGGGAGTCAACAGGACCAAGTAAGCTGCCACATTTATGACTTCACTGATGTGAATGTAAGCTAGCTTATTGAGCCTATGATGTGGATCAGCTTTCTGTGAATAATGTGATTGTACTTTTGATTTAGGGACTATGGTTGAACAATGGAAGACTTGGTATTTAGAGACTTTTGTTTTCATTGTGCACTTAGATGTTATATGGACTTAAAATTCACTTATATCCTGACAATGGTTACTTGGGTCTGTCTTTGATTGTATTAATGAGAGCCTGGGGCAACTATGTCTTCCTGATTCATTACCCATGTACACTGTATGTATATGCTGACTTTACTTTCATCTATTGTTCAAGGAAGAAATGTCCAAGTACGCATACTAGTCTTGTGACATCAAAGTTGTCACATATACCATGGAGGTAATATCCCAATATTACCTCCATGCACATACACACAAGTAGATGCAGTTGCACCAAGGCAAGCTATTGACTTTACGGGCATGCCACCATGAATGGTCTTATACATAAATCTCAGCAAAAATATTTTCTAGTAATGAAAAATTTAAGTAAAAACTTTAAGGCAGATGACAATTTATATCTGGGCACTTTTGGGTGATTTGAATAGGAACGAGTTAAAACTATACGATACTGGCCAGCAGAAATATCATCCATTTATTTTCTCATATTGACTTTTTGTTTTAAACATATATTACAGTAAAACCTCCCTATACCGAACACCCTTGGGACCGGAAAAAAGCGTTTGGTATAGTGAGGTTTTCTGTATAGGGAGGTTTGCTTACATTGGAAGTATATTTGGGATCGAGAAATGGTGTTCAGTATATGGAGAGGTGTTCAGTATACGGAGGTGTTCGGTTAGAGAGGTTTTGCTGTATTAATACATTACGCATGGAAATATGGCTGCAGATGAGTTGTTAACAATTGGAACAGAGGGCGGTGCTCCATGAATCCCTCTTGCAGGAGAAAGGACAAGGTGCATAGGACAAACTAGACACACAAAAAGTTGCACAGAAGACCCAGACATGAACAAGATACAAAGTGGGGCATGGGTAATAGGACAAACTGTCTTTTGTGGCCAGAAAAAGTGTCCACAAAGAGCATGTGACTGCATAGCAGTAGCTGCAAGCAATCATCCATTGACTTTTTGTGTTTGACAAGTTTCTCTCTGGATATTACTTTTACCAAAGCAAAGCAGCATGGATTCTAACTGTTGGGAGTGTTGAATTGCATAATTTCAAACACCTTAACACAAAGGATGTTTTGCTGTAAGTTCAGTCACATGCACAAGGTACACAATATGACTTAATCACAACCCTGGTCTTGTAATCTTTGATAAATTGGCTAAAAATTGCAGTCAAAATATTTCAAACAGCACTGGTGCCTACCTGAAACAAAATTGAAAACTTCAAACAAAACTAGCCATTTTATCCTTTAGCTAGAAACATTTGTGGCGAAAATACTTCAAAGTGCACCAGTGCCAACCTGAATTAAGTATGACTCAAAACTTCAAATAAAATTGATTTTAATAATAATTATTTACCACAAAGATCTTTAATTTTCTTGGGAGCTGCTTGTTCCAAATCAAAATATTTGTCGTTTATACTAGAGTTAGTGCTGTAGATGACGTTTTCAGGTACAGTGGTACCTGCTGCACATGGCCACCCTTTCTGCCACAAAAAAAAAGTGATCACAACAGCAGGTGACTTGTCACTATAGGTAGATTGACAAATTGACTCTTGTGGCCAGGAAAAGTGGTCACAAGGAGCAGGTGACCGCTCACAACAGTGGCTGCCTGCAACAGTGGCTGCCTACAACAGGTGCCACATGTGTGTTCACTTGTATCATGGAGCTGTAAGACTTGTCTTATAGCTCCATGCTTGTATTCTTTAGAAATTTAAAAAATGTAAATACATGCACAAACTAAAATGCAATCAGACTGCTGGATCCATGCCCCCTCGCCTCATTTTAAACCTTGCTAATCATAGGTCTCATTTTGGAATGACTGTAGTCAATGAAAATAGGCTATTACCATGACCCAGATACTTGACCTAGTGACCTACTTTTTCATGACACACCTTTAGGTCAAGATACATGTGTGCCTGAAGTTTCATTACACTATGACCCAGATACTTGACCTAGTGAACTACCTTTGTCACATGACACGCCCTTATATGCCAAGATGCGCCTGCGTGTAAAGTTTCATTAATCTAAAATGAAGGACAAGAGAATTACAGCCCAGACACCAATCATGGATGGACAGATGCATAATACTTGACCTAGTGATCTACTTTTGTTACATGACAAACCTTTGGGTTAAGATGTGTGTGTATGAAGTTTCATGAAACTAACTTAATGAGTAAAGGGATTACTTTTGTTGCATGACACACCCTTATGTCTAGATGCACCTGTGTGTTAAGTTTCATTAATCTGACTTGAAGGACAAGCAAATTATAGCCCAGGCACCCACTATATTGCAGATTTATATAAAGGCCTTACCATGACCCTGATACTTGACTTAGTGACTTCCTTTTGTTCCATGACACACCTTTGGGTCAAGATATGTGTTTGTATGAACAGAAGGTGTGTCATGGAACAAAACTTAATGAGTAAAGGAATTATAGGCCAGACACAATTTTACCTAGATATACCAGTGACCCAGATATTTGAACTACTCACTTAATTTTACTTCATGACACACTTTGGGTCAAGATATATGCATGTGTGAAGTTTCATTAAAACTAAGATAAAAATTAGAGGAATTTCACCCCCGACATGAATTTACTTGGATATAGACATAAGTTTCACATAGGATATGTCACTGTAACCCAAATACTTGACCTAGTGACCTACTTTTATGCATGACACACTTTGTGTCCAGATACACAGGTATGTAAAGTTTCATGACTTTCAGAAACTAAGTAAACAGTAAAGTAATTATAGCCCAGACACGACTTTACAAGGATATGTCACTGTGACCCAGATATTTCACCTAGTGACCTACTTTTGGTGCATGACATACCCTTATGGCCAGATGCACCTGTGTGTTAAGTTTCATTAATTTAAGTTGAAGGACAAGCGAATCACAGCCCAGACACAAATAGCAGATGAATGCATGGATGCACAGACACACTGCCGAATGGAAGGAAAAAGCGATTACTATATGCGCCTCCTCCTGTAAGAGGGAGGCAGAGGCATAACAAAGTTTGACAGGCATCAAAATGTGGTGCAAGGAAATACAGCCAAACAAAAGAGTACACTAAAATTCTCATTAAAAAAAGTGACTAACGATATTGCTGCCAAATATACTTTACCCATCTAACATGTTCCAGTAGTGCCTGGGACAACAGTAACCCAAGACAAGTACATTTTTCCAACAGGGGGGAAGAAAAGGTAAGACAAGAAGTGTTGTAAGCTGGAAGTCACAAACCTGATACTAAATGGTTATAAATTCTGACTGATATCCAAATTTTGAAAGCACCATCAAATACCCTGTCCAGCAATTAAGCCATACAAAGTGCAGCCTGGCACTGGCAGCCACCTTATCCGTGGGGACCACTGCAACCAATTAAGAGCTGGCTTGACATACCAAGATGTGTTGGTAAACAATACGCACATGGCTGTTCAGCCTTGGATGTGCGTCAATATATTGCACTTCCATGTACCGAAACCCATCACCCAAGTGAATAAGACCAGGCTGGGAAAACTGTTTGTAAGAATATTGGCTGTTCACATGTGGTGTATACAAAATATCCTGAACAAATTTATTAAACCCTTTCCCCCCGTGAATTAGGACTGAGTCAAGAGCTTTCCTTGGCATAATTTGTAGTGCCCAACCCATGCCAAGCTAGGAAAGCTGTTGAACTGGGGCATGTGATCTTGATAACTCTAATATATAATTCTAAATTAATCTTTTTTCCAAAACTGTTGAAATTAGTTGAAAACACTGAAGTAGATGACGTTTGACCTCCATCTGGTTTTAGACCAGTTTAAGAGGGAAGGGAAAAAAAACAAAAGCAAAGTAATTATTTGCCACTAAAGCAGAGGCTGCTTGATAGACAGTCAGAGTACCGGTAGCAGTTAAACTTGGGTTGCATTGCTTCTTCTTTCACAATCCCTTCATTATAATTGATGGTGCACTCTTTTACACTCTCTCTCTCATGTAAATGGACTGTGAGAACAATGGAAATACCCTTTATCACCCCCACCCCCCCTAAGCATACAAGATGCATGAAACTCATCCATCTGACTTGCATTTTTTGTCCCCTTGCCTTGATCAAAATTGCAATAGTTTTAACCCTTTCCCACTCAAATCACATGAAAAGCACGCAGAAAATTTTTTGTCAGCCTTAACATTTTTATTTAAATTTCTTGTTACCAGAAAACATTTCTGCTGAGATTTGTACGTTAGACCATTCATGATGGCATGCTCTATGTCAATAGCTGTTCTTGGTGTGGGTTAGATGTGTCCAACCTGTGCCACGGAAAGCTACTGACTCACTTGTACTCTGACCAGGAATGGGTTAAACTCAATAAGTCAAAATGGTCTCCATATTGAAATATATTTTTTAAAAAAATTATTGGATTTGGTCTACATGCTTATCAATTAAGCTTTCTGTCTTATTGACTGATCCTCTCCAAGCAATGAACTTTGCACTTCTTTCCACCCACAATAGCATGCTCATGGTTATTGCTGGCACATATTTCAAACTATTGACCTGTTTTCTGGAGCAACAACTATTTTCTGTCCCTTACAAGCTTGTCACAGCATGATTAACCCATACTGTGCATCATTTCCGATCCACAACTTTTTTTTTTTTTGAAATTGGTAAAATGTGAGAGGCATTTGTCCTCTGGCTGCCAGTCAACTCAGCTGATAGAGGAGGTCACAATGTACCTTGTGAATCAAGTACACACATACATGATACTCGCACTTTGGGGGCTAAATATTAAAGGTACAACAGCTCCACCAGTGTCATAAGATAGACAGACAAGACAAGCATTGATGAAAGTTTAAACCTGATGTGCCAAAACATTAGCACTTCATGTATCTACTATCTTGGTATATATCATATAATGCATGCAAGATACTTTAAAGGTAGAATTTAAGTGCAGCACATTTTAAATGTGTCCTTATTTGAATAAGATGGGACTCAAAACAGCTTTCATTGGCACAGGTTGGCATTATAAAGGAAAGCTGTTGACCTAGGGCATTAAATCCTGGCAAGTCTCATCCACATTTCTCATTCAGCATTTTCCAGTGATGAAAAAGCTGAAAACACCGAAGCAGACACATTTTACATCCAAGTGCTTTTGGAGGAGTTGAGTGGGAAACGGTCATCTGATTGGACACTATGCCAATGGTGGTAACGACCTGGAGTGGTTAATGATTTTGCATTTTGCATTGCCTGGCAAGTCATATTGCAGGTGGTTTTTGCATTGCCTGGCAAGTCATATTGCAGGTGGTTTGCATTGCCTGGCAAGTCATACTGCAGGTGGTTTTTGCATTGCCTGGCATGTCATACTGCAGGTGGTCTTTGCATTGACTGGCATGTCATGTTGCAGCCACAGAGTGACTTGCTAGGCAGTGCAAACACAAACTGGCTTCACACGTTGGTACTTCAATGAAAGGTCTTTGGAAAGGAGATATAAAGACCCATGAGGAGTTAGGGATGGTTCAACATTTTAATCATTTTTGAATTAGTGCTTTCAATATGCAAGGGGGGGGGGGGGGGCAGAGAGAGGGTAAATGGACCTGTACACTTCTCCAGATAATGGAAAATGGTCATTTTAAAATAAAATTTTGAGGTAGATTGGTATTATTTCTTGGAAGATCATCATTTTTAAGTACTAAGTTGGGGGGGGGGGGGGAGGGGGGCATGAAATTTAGTACCCTAAGTTCTAATTCAAAAATGATGTTAATGTTGAACCATTCCTGAATAGTCACCATCTAGAGCAGACAACATTGAATGACCCTATCATTTCTTGAAGGCTATCACAGATTAGACAAGCAGATGTACATGAATAAAAATTGTTTGTCTGGTGAGAGTTTTCACTCATCACAATGTACAGTTTCCATTCCATTATGTATTAATACAGTAGCTGCTGATTCCATGGTTCAGTTGTATGCTGGTACAGAAAAAATGTATACAACAAGTCCATGACATTCAATGGTGATATGTACACAGGAAAAGAAAGCTGGAAAAAACTCCCAGCACAATGCTGCAGAATATATTCAATTTGTATGTCTGAGCTTACGACAAACCTGTTACAGAGACCTCCACAGTTATCACATTCACATTCCAAAACTACCATATCAAAACAAACTATAAATTAAAATTTGCTTCGTCCTTAATGTTTCAATTTCTACTCACAAGTTGAATGTTCCATCTGAATATTGTGGTGAGAGTGTCAATGCACCAATGAGGCCATTTCAATTGATTCTTTAAGACTTTTCTGGTTAACAGAAGACCGAGTCAACAGCTTTCTTTGGGATGGGGTTGGGCACAATGTGCCTTTAAAGATAGCATGCCCCCTGCCAAGGAAAGCTGTTGACCTGGGGGCATGCTATCATTAAAGGTATCATCCACAATCCATTTTCAGCAAAAATGTTTTATGTTGACACAAATTTTATGTGCAAAGCAGGCCAAGTTCCAAGTTATCTGTAGTACACTTGTAGCTCTGTGTCCAGTGGAGTACACATATCATGGAGCTTGGGTCTGTTTCAGAGGCAAGTGAAGAGATTGAGGCAGACGACAATTTACATCTGGGCGCTTTGAGTAGGGAAGGGTTAATCAACCCTTTTCTGGTCAGATTAAGACTACATGTAGGTTAACAGCTTTTCTTGGGGTGGCGTGGGTGCATCACACCCAACCCGCATCGAGTAAAGCCATTGACCAGGGGCATGCCATCACTAGAGGTGTTGATTACACTTCACAGCAAAATGTTTTCCAATAACGCATGATTTAATTAAAAACATCAAAGCAGATGAAGATTTACAGCTGGGTGCTTTGGGGTTATTTGAGTGGGAAGGTTTTAAACCATTCTGCACCCTGTAATGCGTGTCTACTTCAGATGGTCATAACACCGTAATGCGTGTCTACTTCAGATGGTCATAACACCGTAACATATGATCGAGAAAACATAAATTTCAATTGAAATGACAACTAGATGATGATAATGATAGAAGATTTTTGTTTAATTTTATGCTACAAATACTACATGTACAATGTACCATCACTGCAAGGCTGGACAGAAATGCCAACATCTACATGAAACTGCTGGTTTCCCAGCAGTATCAAATTCAGTGATTCGATAATCATGGAGGCCCACTTGCACTTGAAAATCATGCGACTGCCTGTGCATTGTTGGTAATACAGTGTACCCACAATGGCATGTCATGTAAACATTGCAGTTCAAAATTTGCTCCTACCTTGGGGTCCAGGGAATCCATTCTTTGGCCAACCAAACGGATGTTTGTCTTGGTCCAACAGTGTGTATTCTTGTTCGATACCAAACCAGGGATGTGAATCTTTTGCTTTTTCCATGGCATCCTTACATGTGGCTCTGTGATTGGTTTCTGTGAAGACAAACGCACTATTTGAGTAAACATGCCCGGACTTTCAAAATCCTCCAAATAATTTAATTTGCAGTATGTACCTGAAATTTGTACATACCTATTGACCTGAAAAAGCTTATGTTAATTTGAATTCTTGCCACTGACTCTAAGAGTTATTATGTTGTAAAATTTCTTTATTGTTTTCTTTTTCTTCTAAATTACATTTTAAAGTTGAAGGACATCAACTTGCACGATTGTGCTACACGTATATATTACTGTAAACATATCCTTACAAACAAAAACCACTTCAAGAAAACAGACATCAACAAATTAAGTTCCCCTTGCAACCATAGGCTCTGTTTATCATTTTTCAATATGTGCATATATATAAATTTGTAAAGTGGGTGCTGGTAATTTAGAAAATTAAGCATTTCATTAAAGGACTGTGTTCATCTGTTTGCATATTAACTATTTTTAATTCCAAAATAAAATACGTCACCTACTTACCTGTTGGCTTTTTGTTATATTTATATGTTTCACACAACAGTAATTTATTCTTGCCACGACGGAAAGGATCACTGTACATGGCTACCGGATGAAGGTAAACATCAGAATTGGAGCCTTCTGCCTGTCCAGTACTTGACCCATCAAAATTCCACACTGGGCATTCTGAAAACGCATTCATATGCACTCAAGTTTGGAAAGGAGTACAAGTAGAATTGAAGTAAAAATATGTCAAACCTATTCTTTTGAAACAAAAGTAAATTTTTTCTCTTTCACCCCATTTGTATAAATGCCTGCTCAGCTTACTCAGTGAGTTTTGGTGTTGGCCTGTGGTTTCATGACCCTTACAGCATGCCATGACCTGGGGTTCCTCCAATTTTTTTCATACGATATTCAAATAATTTGTTTCTCAGAGAGTCAGGTGACCATAGCAAAATCACAAACACGAGCCATAATTCCAGTACAAATATATCTTAATACCTTGAATTTTTAACTACATGTAAAATCCTGCCAGTTTTCCAAAAATCCTCTATAACATGCTACAACATACATTTAATTTTTGTACCACTATATTTCAGAGCTCCCTCCCTGGGTAGTTTCCTTTTGGCAGATTGTCCTCCTTTTTATTCACAAATTTAGCTTTTGCTATTTGGCAACATGGGTCAAAATGAATACACTGAACCCCGGGTTACAATACTGACTTGGGTTACATTGTGAGCTCTGTGACAATACAGCATAGCACTTACCCAAATTTAATTTTTGGATTTATAAATAAATTTTAGAGTTGACCAGGTTAACAAAGGGTTGGTTAGGTTGTGAGTAAATGTATTGGTTCTATTTTGTTTGTCCTAAGTATTGAAATCCCCCCCCCCCCCCAGTATTGAAAAGTTGCATAATACACTTTATGCCCAAGGTGACATTTACCACACATGTACACTTGATTTGTTTATCTTTATACAGCATGGCCAGACTGCAATTTCGCACTTACATGTGCAATGGATCAACATTACAGAGGGCAAGGACACCTCTGGCATCATCCGTAATAGTACTACTATATGTACTACATATGACACAAATCTAGATATAAATCATTCTTCAAATGCAAGGTGCATGATAAGATAAAATTTCTTCTGCTGATTATTGGAAATTACATAATCAACAGATAATCATATGCTCTTTCATGAACAAAATTCATACTTTAATGTATTCCATGATATATGGTGGCCCCTGGAGAATTAAAAAAAAAAAAAATCCACTGAACATAAGAATTTTTTTTTTACGTCCTTTCATGCAATTGTAGGAAGTAAGTTTTATATTTTAAAGTTTCTTAGCAAGTGCAGCTCAAGACCCACACTATGACCATGTAAAAGAATGTGCTGTATTTATGAAGATCATTCATTCTTGTTGGCCAATCATCATTCATGACCAACATTATATGTTACATAAATGGATTCCAGTATTGGCCAATCATCAACAGGTGGGATGATCACATGGCCCAGGTCACTTTTGCATACTATCAGGTCATTTCATCAATACTTGTACTTCATTTGTACAGTGACTGATATGAATGAACTAGCAGTTGTGATGATAGTAAAAACAAAGTACCAGCACCCAACAGGTGACACTACTGAAGGCTTTCAAGATCTGTAGACGTACCCTAATGCACAGGCACAATTAATAATCTTTCTTGGGTTTACTTGTCCAAGGATATGTGCTCTTGTCCATTATGTACTTTTTTTTGTGTTTGTTAATTTTTACTTGTCCTGCATCAATTTTCACTTACTTTAGATCATAGGAACTTTATCACCCAGGCCAAGCTGTTATACCATCATATTTTCCCCAAAATGCAATGATTTTTGCCTTCCAATTTCATTGTGAATCAGGGCTTCTAATTTTTTTTCCAAGCCAATGAATGGCAATGGATTGCTAGTAAAACTACGGACACCAAATTGAGACTAAATAAATAAAAGTACACGCGGTTTACTTTTCAGGAGTGCATGTAACCTCAGCAAACTCCATTTGATTTCATACCAAAATTGTCATGGATTCTTTCATACTAGTCTAAAAAGATAAACCATAAACACACATTTCAGCACCAAACGAGCTCCTACCTGTGGGTTTCTTTGGCTCAAAGCTTAAAGTCCTTGTCTTGGCTCGTAGCCCTTCCCCTGAACCATCTATCCATATGTACATGACCTGGATCTTGTCGTCTGGTTGCTCCAGAGTCATGTAGTGATTGAGTACTGCCTTGTCTGTCTGAGCATTTTGGAACATGGTGCTGGTTTTGAAGCCTCTGAAAGAATCAACAGGAGCTATCCTGATTAAAAACCATTCATTGTTGCCTGTATGACAGACCTGTCATTACCATTCTGTCATCATCATTTTTGTTATTTACAAACTTCCTCCTCTCATGGAAACTGATCACTTCCTGTTTACATTGCAGCCCTAGTAAATGTTTAATATGCAACATGCTCAAATTAGCTTCTGAACTTTTTTGTTACACATCCAAAGTTACGATGTAAGTAAAACAAGTAATAATTTTATTGAAAAATTGGAGCCATTCCTGACTCCTTAGTCATACATACAAATAACAGTATACTGTACACACAAAAAAAACATGACACAGTCTTTTCACACATGTTCATGGCATCACAATGGTGCATAAAATAATGACAATAATATATATATATATATATATATATATATATATATATATATATATATATATATATATATATATATATATATATATATTGTAAATAAAATATATTTGCCCAACCAAATGGATGGCACATTGCTGTCACTGAATAAGACATGTTTAAGGATGGTCACATTAAATAATAAATGCATGCACCCAGGGAGATCTTGAGGCTCATTCAGCCTGTCCCTGAGCCAAGTTAAGGTGACCAATCACACAAATTTTCAGACACCAACGCTATAATGCTACAAATACAGCACCTATGTAAACTTACCGTACCTACAAAATGAGAGGAAGGAGAATATAGGTATATATATATATGTGTGTGTGTGTACACACACACATACATACAGCACCTACAAATGGACCTATAAAAATCACAAATTATATTATAAACAAGACATTCTACTAAGAAATGCAACTCATCATCCACAACCCCCCCCCCCCCCCCCCCCCCGAGTCACATCTGGTGCTAAAACGATCTGCAATTGGGAGTTCAGACTTCTCATGTTGTCCCAATTCTACATACATGTATCTAAGTTATGGAAATTTAATCTGAATTTTGCAATGCAGTTGTGTACATATACCCAGCATTCTTTTCAAGAGACACAGCTGTAGAGCTTCCATGGTATCACATGGTCTATTAGTGAGCCATACCTCACACACATATTGAAGGATTGGCAACATCTGTACATCATATAACTTTAACAGACACATTCGGGTGGGTTTACCCGTGGATGCACAATACATTTTTAAACTACTGAAAACTACTCTATTTGCTAGTTTAGCCAGTTAGGAGGGTGTTGAGCACAATACCACCTTTTTTACTTGAGTCAAAAATAATCCATAGATATTTAAATTGAGTAACCATCTCCAGTAATTGATTATCAAAGTAGATAAAAGGGATATAATTACGTGTATTAAACAGCATTGTCTCTGTGTTGGACAAACTAACTACGAGGTCCCATTTTTTACAATATTAGTGCTACCATGAGAGATTAAGTTGATTTTGAAAATCATGACTCTTGAGACTCTGAAAAAAGTACCAAATTGTCTGCATACAACATATATCAAAATAACAATTCATCAAGACATGAACACCTACATCCTCAGTCAGGTGAATATGGGTTTAAACAGTCCAGGTTTACAATGCTGGTGACATCCCTTAAAATCCAATAACAAGAACTCTGTATTTTACATGCAATATTTAATTCCTCATGGGACCTTTACATCATTAATTAACAGATAAACTAATGGGGCATATAACAATCGGAATCCAATTGAACAACCATTTTTTATGTACGTGTGCAAGTAACCAAGAGGCCCCAAATGGGAAAATGACTCCTGACTACAGCATACAATATACATGTGGGAATAGAACAAAGATGCAAATCTACACACCATGAAAAGACCTAATTTGAGGCCTGGCCTTGGTGTCCTATTGTATTAATAAAATATGTTTTATTCTGTTTGGGGATGAATTATCATTTTCTGTAGTGAATTTCAAAAGTAGTAACTCAAAAATGTTTTTACTCATCTACTGCTTAAATGTATTGCTGTCATATGAAGTTAATTCTGATACAACTTTGTGTGAGTTAACATACATTTTACCCACAAAAAACAGTAGCTTTAAAATATTCCTTCCATAGCATAAAGAAAAGAAAAGATACTGCACATAACATCTTGATTTTACTTTCAAAGCTCCTTTGATTTAGCAACTTGTTCTGATTAACATAGGCCACTCAGCACTCAAACCTTTTATCTCTTTTAAACCAGAACAGTCAGCACTGACAGACTGGATCCCCCCTGCTTTGCACACACATGGATCCTGTCACCTTGAAAATGAGGTCCAGGTCACCAAAATTAGGTAATCAGGTCAAGAAATAGTGTCAAGATACAATTCAGGTAAATTCAAGTTTGATGCATGTGGTCTGTGAATCACGAGAAATGTTTATATACTTTGCTTGTTAGGATTCTGCCTGCTATGCATGCACAGTTGAGACAGTTGGATAAGCTGAAAACAGCATGTCCCCCTAAACTGTTTCGCAGGGGTATAATGTGGATGCAGAATAAATGTTTATACAGCTTCAGTTATATGTCTTTTTGCTGTTTTTTTTTTGTTTGTTTGTTTTTTCCAATGGCACCAGAGGCACATGTTCAGCAGGTGAGGCATTTCATGAACAATCTGTTCACATTAAAATATGTTGCAATAATGTTTATCACCAAACTCCATGATTATGTTTTTCCTGTTTACTGGTTTACATGCCAACAACATGCACAGCAAACATACTTCACTGTCATATGTATACATGCATGTATATGATTTTGTCCATGTTCTGAACCATCAACTAGATGTTGATACCATTTACACACGTACGCCTACAGTAAATACATGTACGTCATTCACCCACAAAATTATTGGTCCATTTTATTGAGGCACTTATTGTGCATGCATGCGTGTCTCTGATTTCGTTGGAACTGACCACTGCTGACAAATAAGTCTAATAATGATTATTTTGACAGTATATCATTTTAAGAAGTGAAGTGGTTTCATGACTAATACACATCCTGGTCTAATAATATATGATTGACATGCAAATCTATACAGAAAACCCTGACGTCATGCGGTCTTTTTTCAGTTTGGTTTATCTGTATAGCTAATTCCCATACATTAAGTACTTCCCACATACCCAGGTACTCTTATCAAGTGCTAACTACACATACATGTGGTCTCCTGGCATGAACGCCTTCAGAATCCGTCAGAACCATGTGTCAAAGCTCAAGAGTTTGATACTTAAGTGCCATTAATCACTCAGTTATTGTAATGGGCACAAAATCGGCAATCTTGTACATGTATTGTCCAGATACTCACATGCGTCAAACGGAAACATGATTATTATATGTCTTAGTTTTTAAAACTGATGATAAATTACCCCAAACTTGTGAATTTTGAGGCCACTGCGTGCAATATGACCCATGCAACTCAGTCCCACCCCACCTCCACACCCCGGGCATAAAGTTCTCAGAAACCACTATGCTAAAAGAATTCTAAAGAAACTGTTTTAAGTGTTAAAAAATCTTTCCATGCAGCTCAAAGCCACGTTTTTTAATTGTCAGTTATTGGAAACAGTAATTTGCAAAGTGATGAACAGCTTTCTAACCCCCTTCAGACAATTTACCTTCTAAAACATGTAAAAAAAAGAAATAGTTGTGTACTAGGATATATGGACAACAATAGAACAGTCCATGAATTTTCTGACCAAAGAGCTAATTAAGCTGGCTTAGGTAGTCAGGCCTTTGCTTCAAGAAAAAGGACCATACAGTGACAATGTTATTTGGGCAGCTGGATCAAATGCACAGTTGGTGCTACAGCTGGGTCACAGAGACCCAGGTCCTGACACGTACATCACATGGTGTAAACATGTGCCATGTGGTGGAGCCAATGCACTCCACTTGGTCTGCACTAGATGTTCCCGATTTTTCCCATGTACATTGTACCATCCAGCTGAGAAAAAATAAGCCAAGGACTCAAAATTAGGCTGTAAACAAGGTGTTTTTTCTTTACCTGTCCTTTCCCTGGTTGTCAAAGCTTTTATTTTCTTTCTCCCTTGGCAAATTGACAACCAACTGCACATTCTGGCAGGAACCAGGCCTATACTGACATTTATTCCAAATGCCCAGGGACAAGTTCAATAAAAAACACCAGCATAGACATGTATATAGGTGCAGAGCTGGAATAATATCTTGCAATAATACAACTGGTAACTGTAGTTTCTTATTGTTCTTCCTAGATTGCCAAGATTATGCTAAAAGTGCTCATTTAACAATTGACTGGGATAGGGAGGCCATTTCAGATTCCTGAAAACTCATGATTTCTGATTCATTGACCTTCTGTATACATAACATTCCCAAGCTCTCAGGCATCTCATTTTACTGTTTTATCCCTGCTTGCCCCCTCTGGATAAACTTTCATTCATAAATACTCCCAGGAAAAATTGCCTGCATGTTTGTGACACTTGCCTGCACATGTTGACCTTATTTGCTGTGATGTTTGGCCAGATAAAAAACAGGGAGACCAATGTGCAGGGGTGGCACTCATGAAGAACTACATTGTATTCTGTACACACGCACACACACACACACACGCACACGCACACAATGAAGACAGACCAGGAGACTGAGGCACTGGTACACAGGTGAGCTGACATGAAGATTTGAGAAAAAGGGAGAAAGAATATATTATGATACTGTGGATAGACAATGAATGATGAGGCAAACCAGGTATCAAACAGTCCAAAGATCCAGGTACCACCTCATGCTGCATAAAGTGACCATGTGATGCAAGGTCTATTATATGTCCACACCCTCAAGCACCATAATGGTATTGTGCCTTACTTATTACATAATTAAGCACTGCACCACTCACGTAGCTGATGTAAAACATGAATAATTATTGCTCTCTCCCATTTTCTTTCTGTCTCCCTCCCTCCCCACACACACACATAGGTGCTATTAAATCAAATTATAATCATTTTTCCATCATTTTGTGTCCATGTTGTTTTTGTTCAGTTATCCCCACAGAATATGAAGATTTCCTTTCATGATACAAATTTTCATTGCAATCCACATCATATGTGTGTCACTTTTATCAGATATAATCTGTGATTCCATTGCTTGCAGTTCAAATAAAATTGTCTTTTGATTAAACTGGATATCCAGTCTTGGAAGTGAAGTAAGCTGCCTATCATGTTGCGTCATTTGTCCCGATGAATTTCAATACAATTTCCACTATGGAAGAACAATGCTAATTTATTACTAAATTCCCATATTTTCATGTGGAAATAAACCATGAAGAAATCTGAAAATTGTTAATTGTGTTGTCCTGCTTTCAAGAGAGCTTGTCACCACTGTGCTCACAATGCCATATTGTTCAAACAAGTCATATTCATCAGTTTGACCAATTTTCCCATTATTTCTGTTGAAACAAAATGAAAGGAAAAAAAAAACAATACACACAAAAGTTACACTGTTCAAGTGTGACACTGAAATCAGACAAAAAGTTGACCATGTTTGCCTACCTGGTTTTGAAGATAAATAATGGAACAGCTGAAGTTTTCACCCGTGTGATCTGGTGAGCTTGCTCTTCATCTAGATCTGGCTTATACTATACTGTCAGGTCATATATATTCCTGAATATCCTCATTAAGCATGTTAAGAGCAAAAATCCTATGAGGCACCACAAGAATCAATAAGTGCAGTTGAGGTCAAGGTCAACATGGGAGTGTCCAATCACAGTGCCTGGAAACAGCTGATCAGCTGTGCTGTGAGTGAACAAGCAAAGGAGAGTGTATATTGACTCATTCTGGCCCCAAAATTACACAATCTCCTTTGCATCACAGGAATCACTGGCTCATGCCAATTAAGATAAAAACAAAACATTGGGATAGACCGATTTTGGAGGGAATCTAAAGATGTGCTAAATATTCCATTAATCTGTACATTTCTGAGGACGCCATTGAAAGAACTGAGCATGCATTGGCACTTAAATATTAGTTTTTGTGCACAACACCACGAAACCTCAGAGACACTTGACCTGGTGATTCAGCTAACAACGCAATGAGGTAATCTATTTCAGGCAAAAACTTCCCCATTTGTAAAATTTTCTTGTCACTAATAAGAGAAGAAAGACTGATTTTTTCCCCCTTGGGTTTTCAATTAAAAGAGTCTCCTGGCATCAAATGACATGACATCTAGTCCCTGACGTCCTTGTTGTCATACACACAGTTATAATCTTTTGTAAACAATAAAGGCTAGATGTTTTTGCATTTTTTTATTATTTATTTTGAGAAGAATGGTAACTGTCACAATGGATAATTCTGACAGATACATGTGTTCCTCAGGTCATCAACCATTGTGCTTTCTATCCTTAGATGTCCTATTTTGAGAGGAAAAAAAAGGGGAAATCAATATCGCTACATGGCCCTGGCACATTACAATTTACAAGGGAGACCAAAATCATGTGACTTTCGGGGTTAATTTTCTGCGGTAAGAGCAGTAAATTTCCAACTGTAAATCAAGGGTGGAAGATTGACATACTCACATAAAAAAAGGGGGTCGGGGTTGGGGTTGGGGTTGGTAAAGGCATCTTTTGTGCTGTCATATTTGGTATTTGTATATACTGTACTTGCATACTGAAGTCCCTGTACTTTTCTTACTTTGTACCAATCATTATTTCTTAAAATTTTTATTTTCTATACCCTCTACTGCAACAAAGTTATTACTTGTACCAGCGTACTACCTCCCCCCCGTCACACATAACTGGACAAGGACATTTTTAGAGACCACAGTACCAACTGCTATTTTTTAACGTTTTAAACTGAGAAAACTGCATCCTGAAATGTTTTGTTCTAATTCACAGCACTGAGAATCTGACTGTCATATACAGTAGAATCTCCAATTAAGACCACCTTTATAAATAGCCCATTTCTACAGTAAGACCGCCAATTTACAGACCCATGTTTTGTTATTCTTAATTAAATATTCCCTATTAAGACCACTACCAAGAAAGACCACATTTTCTCAGTCCCTTAGGTGGTCTTAATAGGGAGATTCCACTGTATATTTCCATAGCTGGTATATCACTTGCACTGAATAAACAGAATCCATGTCCACCATGTGTAACCTTAGTTCGATCATGCAGCATACACCTGCTCAGTTTTGTGTTCACTTTCTGTGTAGCATGCACTACTCTCTATGGTAAGCCAAAGCTGCAAATATTCACAAATAGAGATATCTGTATTTCTAAATGCAGATATCTGCATTAAAATACAGATATCTGCATTTGTAATACAGATATCTGAATTAGAAATGGAGATATCTGTATTTGTAATACAAATATCTGTAATTCTAATACAGATATCTATATTTCTAATACAGATATCTGTATTTCTAATTCAGATATCTGCATTTCTAATTCAGATATCTGTATTTCTAATTCAGATATCTGTTTTTCTAATTCAGATATCTGTATTTCTAATACAGATATATGTATTTCCAGTCTAATTCAGATATCTGAATTAGAAATACAGATATCTCTATTTGTGAATATTTACAGTTTTGGCTTGCCATAGCCCTCACAGTCAGAACATGGTGCTCGGACTTGCAAGTGTAGTGCTTGCGAAGCAGTATATATATAATATTAAATATATTTCAGGGACATGACAGACTGTAGTGATCATTTTTACAATCACAGAGCTTCAGATAAAAAAATTATGAAAGAGCAGCAGTCCATTCTTGTGAACAATTTGGGGAAAGTGGTTTACCTGAGGTAAATTTCCAAACCTTTAAAGAAAATCCAGCCAATAGTTTCGTAGAAGAAGCAAAATAATCACCAAAATATGATAATTTATTGAAAATAAAACATTAAAAATGCAGCAGCACCTGTTAGGGGAAGTCTTGGGACATACATATGTGTCCCAATGCAATTACTGAGTAATTGGTACAGTAGTTTCACAGATTTCCACTTTTTGCACATTAACCACACTGATAATTTTGTTTCCACGCAAGTTTTATACCTGATACCAAGGTCCCAGATTCATCAGTGTTTTCACAAAAGTGAATGCTTTTACATGTATGCAGAAAAACAGGGTCCCTGGCCACTGGTTGCCAGCTAGTTTTCTTCATGCCATAACCTTTTGTGTGTATATACATGTATAATGGCTTGGAACATAGCATGGCAAGATGTCCACTTAATATTACAGATGTAAGGACCATCAGAAGAATGTCCCTATCTCATCTAAGTGACCGTTGAAAATTAGGCCTTGGCCTTATTTTACAAATACATGTACATGCAACATCTAATTTCCAGAAAATGGAAAACATTTTATGTAAATTTGGTAACATTAGCTTTGTTCATGCTTAATATTCTGAAGTCCACAGATTTTAACACATTCCTGCCCATGTTGTAAGTAAAACTAAAGGCTACACCATCAATATCATCAAGATTTGAGATACATGTATTTTTAACCGCTACATTCCCATCACATTTCATAACAATGCAGTAAAAAAAGACACTATGGTGTTCCCACATTTTCCACATTTTGGCCCATGTATTATGCAATTCTGCAGGTGGCACTACCAACTGACTTGACCTTCATTTTCTCTCATGCAATCAATATTCCATAAAAATGTGGGGCTTTCTTGAAAATTATATGGTATATGGGGACAATCATGTCTACAATTGTTTATAGAGAGACACGTGGTCATCTGTACATTTTTATGCTGTGTGTAATTCAAACGAACATAAAGGATTGCATGAACTCTGCAATCTTTAGGCAGCACAGCTAACAAAAGAATTGGTAAGCACTACAATCTTGCCACAAAAGGTAACCATTATTTTGTATGTGATCTGAACTTCAAAAAAAATTAAACTTTCACCAGTATTTTTGCGGTATAATTGCAAAGCTCAATACAGCCAAGTTTCACCAATTTCAAGACAATTGGATTTCCTGTCAGTGACCTACGATATTCAGTTTTGGTACAAAACATGCACTCTTTTTGGATTCAGTGCAAATTGAAAAATACTGTTACTGCCAAGACCTATGGATTTTGTATGCAATACCGGAACTGTTTACGTCTTGTTTTATTTTGCACTTGATAACCCATGCCGTTTTCTTAACCGTTTCCTCATGTGGACTGACCTGACACAGGACATTTTTAAGTTGAATGAAGTTCTTTTATGCATGTGAGTTATGACCAGGACACAATTTCAATATGCCCCCCCCCCCCCCCAAAAAAAAAAAAAAAAAAAATTCTTGCAAGCTTTCTTTTATTGACTGGTTACTGAGACACCCACCTGATTGAACTTGACGGCCCAGGTTATACATAATGGGCAGGGTGGGATAAATAATTAGTCTTGTACAGTGATTTCAAGTGTTAAGAACTCTGCACAACCTTTGTGACAAATTTCCCCTTCATTCATGCCAGACAAATACCATAACTACTTTCAGAAAATTTCTGGTTATCATGCCATAAAATGTTGTTGAAAAATACTGGATAACAAAGTTTTTTGTTTTCTTGTCTCCAGCGACCTTGTATCAACATACAATTGACAAAAATTTGAAAACTTGCCTCTTACTTTTGTCATAAAATACGGTTGTATAATCTATTTAGGTTTACAAGTGGGATCCAAATTCTGTATAAAATACCTGAAGAAAATATTTCAAGTTTACTTCTATTATACATTCATTGTGAATTTAACATAGTATGCTCATCAAATAGTCCCTGACTACCTACATGTATCTTTGTCCCGAAGGACATAATTATAGTAGTTGTCACAAGCTGAAAAGGATGTGCCTAAAATGAGACAAGTAAGTTTTAAAACTAGACACTACAGCAATTTATGAAATAATCATCCCAATGACATCTGCCACTCAACTTCACTCTTTGAATTTGGGTCCAAACTTAACTGCTGATGTCAAATACTTGTCATCATAACAAAGAAATGTAACCGCAAGCCAGTCAAGTGTAGCTTGTGGGGATGTTATTCATTCTGGTGACTGCACACCTGAACTCCACCTATCATAATCACACTATCACCGAACTCTTGCCTCCTTAGCAGACACCACTTTCTTTCTTTCCTTCCTTTCTTTATTTATTAAGTCCGTGTGTGAACGCAGACTTCTTGCTTTTCTTACTTTCTTCAGTCTTGTTTTTCCTCAAATACAGTAGTCCCTCCTTTGAGAGACCACCCCTAGTGCCACCCAAAAGGTGGTCACATAAAGCAGGTGGTCCCTCAAAGGAGGTATAAATAACATGAAAGGTACTACAGAGAGACCTGATAATTGTGGTCTCCCAAAGGAGTGGTCTTTCAAAGGAGGGACTACTGTACTTTATTCTTTATCAATTTATTCTAAAAAATACCAAACTTGGCATGATAATAGACCTAGTAGTGAAGTTGTTTATATTGTTTGGAACAGTAATGAGGTTAAAAATTATGCAAATTAGGGGCAATTAGAATTTTAAAAGCTCCATATCTTCCAACCTTTTAAAGATAGACACAAAATTTTAAGTACATGTAGTACATGCAGATTTGTGACACCTGCCAATGTCATAGACAGTGAACAAAAAACAGTTTGTGTGTGTATTTCCCATTTTCGATTAGGTGATTGGTGCCAAAGGTTTCAGGTTTGAAAGCCGGCCGTTCCATGCTCACAAAACATATATATATATATATATATATATATATATATATATGCTTCTGACCAGTTTCTTTGTAATGAATTGGTTATTCAGTTTCTTTGTAATGAATTGGTTATTCTGGCCCAACTTATTGTGGACACATACACAGAGGGCATACATGTAAATTATTGTGCATCTGAATAATGGTTAGACCTACAGTGGAACTTGCCCCTCCTGCAGCATTTAATGGTCTTACACAGGTACTGCAAGTGGTCCTAAAACATGGGTAACTTTAACAAAGGAATATTATCAACAAAAGTCCTCAAATAGTAGTAAAATGAAGACAAAGTGGTCTCTGACAGGAAGTGGCTTTTACAGCAGGTACCACATACTGTATCACACATGCGCCCCCTAATGCAAATTGCCTGGTACTCTCTTAGTTTTGGAGGTGCATGTTGGTATTTTCTTTTAACTTGTTTGTTACCTTGATATCCACAAATTTATAAATTATCATTAACTTATGACATCTTTTGTGACAATACAAGTTAATTTTGATATACATGTATATTGAAGCATTTATATGTGCAAACTTATTGTTCTTTGTTCCTGGAAGTGAACATTTTGTGGTTTTCCTACCTCCAGCACTAGAGAGTTACCAGACAGTTTGGCACTAGGGGGCACATGTGTGTATAGCTTGTTTTGAAACCAAAAAAAAAATGCTGAAGTTTTATGCAAATATGACACGCCTCAGTAACTCTGACAAGAGTTGTCTGATGCAACACATAAACTGTGCTGTGTGCACACGTGGCAGCAACAAATTTTCAATTGTCACAATAGTGTACAATTACAATGCAAAGTCGATATGCATCCAATGAAGCATGGATATCGATCATTATTAATCCAGCCACAGTATGGAACTAAATGAGGCAGTGAATCATGATGTTTTACCCATGAATACTGTAAACTGCTTTCATTTTCCTGTATTCTTATTTTTGCTTATCTCGCTGATGACAATTACAATGCAAAGTCGATGTGCATCCAATGAAGCATGGGTAGCGATCATTATTGATCCAGCCACAGTATGGAACTGAACGAGGCAGTGAATCATGATGTTTTTACCATGAATAAACTGTAAATTGCTTTCATTTTGCTGTATTCTTATTTTTGCTTATTTTGCTGATGGCATAAAACTGTGAAAACAAAAACACAGTGAAATATTACTTTGACATAGTTTGAATAGGAATCATGTCCAGAATAGTGAAATTAAAACTACAGTGAAATGTCAAACATATAAAAACCGTGAAAATTTAAACACACGATACATGTAATAAGCAAATTACAGTACAGTGCACGTTGATGCATATCCGCACATGTATGTCTCATGTATACATACAGATGGATTGTTTGAGCCTATTCATGAATTGAATTTTTCCAACCAAGCACTTAAGTTTATGCTTCTGACACGTAATTTTAGTTGTGAATAAGAATACATGTCCATGTTCCACGTTCCACGTTTTCTATAAAAAAATACAATGACACAGAAATCAAACTTACCTGTATTTTTCAAAGTAAATCACTTCCTAACTTGTTGACAAAAGCAACAAAACTGTGATAGTTTTATGCATTTTTTCAGTCTTGGCATGTTCATTTTCTACACACAAGGTATCAAAGATGTTCAAAGGAATGTAATTATGTAGAATAAACTTACTTTTGCTCTCTCTGTGCAAACTAACTTGCAATGTATCACATACAACATGTACAACAAAGTATCACCGGTGTCTCCAACACTACCTCAGAAGATAAATGAACCTAAACAGAGGCACCAAAATATTTGTAGTCACCTGGCCAGGGTGTGGTGTCATTGAATTTTTCTGTACAGACAGGAGCCTTCCCATCACCAGATGAACACGTGATACGTTGATGATGGTAATGCTTACCAACAGCTGACACTAGTGGTTGTCAATGGGACCATGACGTCATTGGTGGACCGCATTGTATTTACTCGCACATGTCAGCTTGCACTTTGTTTGAGTGCCCAGCTGTGCACTCAAGGAACCTTTCGAGGAGAAGCCTTTATAACTATACATGCAAATCATGGATTTCCTTGTAGTGTGACGCCAAAAGGCTACTCACCCATGAAATACCACCCACCACTTTTTTTTTATTTTTAACTGCTGCATAAAAACAAGCCACATATATTTCCATGATTTCATTGTGAAAGTTAGTGTCAATCAAGATTCATTATGGTGACATCCTTTGAAACTAAGAACAAGAACTGGGTATTTTATATACAATATTTTATTCCCTGTGGCATCTTCACATCACTGACACATAGTTCACTCTTTCACTGCCAAATTTTGTTACTGAGTCAACAGCTTTTCTTGGTGCACATTGTGCACATTGTGCCCAATATGCATGGAGAAAAACTGTTGACCTGGGATATTCTGTTTGGAACTATATGCATGCAGGTACTTAAATGAATTTTACGTGGAGTACAAATCTGGGATCCTTATGATAATTCAGACTAGTTTGACTCAAGTAGACTGACTTTAGTCATGCCTGGTACTGAAAGAGTTTAACAACTGAGACATATATAATGATCAGAATCCTACTGGGCAGTACACCACATGTTACAGCAACCATAAGGCCCCCAACAAGGGTAAAAAAGCTGTCCTGAACAGACCAATGATTAGCATGAGTAAACAGAAGGCAACAGAACAAAAAGAGGTTATTTGCACCTACTTGGCCTTTGAAGCATTCAGGATAAGATACATTTAAGGTAAAAGACGCTGGCAAGTATCCAACAACTGTCTACAGGGAAAATGCAATGAGTTTCCCCTGAAACTCATCAGGAACTGGACAATTTCTCGAAACACCATTATTTAGGGTTGGGTGCAAAAATTATGTTCCTACACTATGCTACAGTGCACAGAGGTCTGTGCACGCACAACCTTGAGTGAAAGTTACAGTATGTAGGTTTCAGTCTTGTGACCATGTGTTTAACTAACTTTTCAAACAAAAGTTTTGAGAGCATTTAGATTTAACTAAATAACAGGAAGTATAATATGCTGGCTGGAGGTCAAGATAAGTGCAGGATAAGATTTGCATCATAAACATGCTGGTTTTAGGTCAAGATGGGATCAGACTTGTACAATCTTTTAAATGCAATACTGAAAGCACAGCAATTCACAGAACCAAATATCTTGGTCATAAATGAAAGCTGTACTTTCAACTGTAATTTGCATGTTTGCATTCCCTCCCTCCTTTTTTTAAATCTGATTTTAAAAATGCTAAAAACTGCCAGGACTGCAAATAGTATCAATGTTTATTTGGAATTGGCTGTGCTCAAGAGGTTCAACTTCACAGGTGTGGCTAAAAAATATGGCCAATATTTTGTACATGTAGGCAGGGGAATTAATGTACAGCCATGGAGGATTGCCTCTAAGTTTTCATTTCCTATGTACACTGGAAAAAGGACTTTGAAGTTTGGTTTATCAGTCTGTGCAAAAGAGTTGAGGCATAAGCACTTGATGTCTGGACCTGATGCCAATGTAACTTTGTATGTCATAGGGCAAGCTGATGAAGGACTGTTTAATGCTGCAGTAACAATTTAGGTCACAAATACATGTAATTACTGAAAGTTTCTTATGTCAAATACTGCAGCACCATTTTCCTCATATATTTTGCATAACTTGTTTACATATCTACAATTATGAAACCACAGTGTGTTATGTGAGGTTCATTTTGGCCTCTTTTAGTCATATAATATTGTAAAATTGTAAAATATAAAAAATATAAAAAAAAACAAAAAAACAACCCACATCAAATTTCTGGCCATATATCATGTAAAATTCCCCACAAAAACTGCATGAGCTAGTCCTTACGGGCTTGCATGAGAGGACATATTAAATAATTTCACTGAATGTATATATACACACACACACACACACACACACACACACACACACACACACACACACACACACACACACACACACACACACACACACACACACACACACACACACACACACACACACACACACACACACACACACACACACACACACACACACACACACACACACACACACACATATATATAAGCTTATATGGTAGCACAATTAAGTAGTTGTAAGGTTGTAGGCTGTTGTGTTCTTTTGAAGTACCCCTGTTTTCGATCAATGCTTGCTGCTTCATGTCAGCACAGAACTGTTGGGAGAAAAAAAAAAGAAGAAAAGGAGACACTTATGATTAGCATATATGATTACAAGGGCACTCCTACCTCAGTCAAAGCAGAACAATAGAAGTGATTGAGCCAGGGGTCATGTTAGAATTTTTAAAAGTGATCCCAAGCCAGTCTAACACCTTCATAAAGTGGCTGGGCAAACATGTTCTTTCAGTTTTAGTCTTCACAAAAACTGACCATTTTTGCTTGTCCTGACCGAGAGTGTTTGCTCAATGACAACCCCGCTGCTGAAGAGTGAATGAGCTGACAACTGAGTCTATCAAACATAGTTATTAACAGAAAAATGAGTGATTCTGATTTGAATACTCTAAACTATGGCATTTTTACATAATATGTATGTATTGCAGTGGAACAGAGCACCACCAGATATATCCCATCTGTTCCAAAAAGCATTGCGCTGCATGTGTGACGTTATGCTGGTCATTGCACATGTATGTGCCCATGTCAGGTACAGTGCTGCCAGAAAGTTTTGCACCGTCTCCTCTGGTGGCCCCTCCGCGTGGTCCTCCTTAGGTACAACTTGTAAAAGGGACTCCTGCACAGAACACTGTTAGGAAGATTGATGTTAGTTACTCAGTGTGCTTCTTGTACCTACCTGTGGCCCCCACTGGCCCTAAACTGGTTATGGTGTCAGAATTATAATGTTTATTACACTTTGAAAAGTGGTACCTGCAAGTGGCTCCACGGGTGACCCCCCAGAGTTTTGGAGCAAGACTTTCTGCCGGCACTGCACATGTGCATCAACCTGGCCCCTGTGACCTGCTAAGCAGATATTCACCTTGCAGTATGTAAACGTTCACCTGAACTGATTCTATGCCAAGCATAACACAAAAGTAACAGTTCATGATGACCTTAAAAAAGGTCATTCAATGCATGATCAACATTATCATCATTTTTTAATTAGTACTTAGGGTGCTAAATTTCATGACCCCCTTCCCTCCCCCCAAATTAGTACTTTAAAAATGATGATTTTCCAAAAAAAATCCTAGAAAAATTGCATAAAACAGGCCAAAAACTGCCAATCATTTTCCACATTCTGTGAAAGTGTACAGACCCATTTAACCCCCTCCCCCCCCCTTGCGTACTTTAAGTACTAATTCAAAAATGATGAAAATGATGAACCATCCCTAAAGCTTTTAACTTTCCTGCTTTGACCACATTTGTAGCACCTCCCATTTGGAAGACCTGAAACTTTACCTGAAAGTGACATTTAACCATGGGATTAGCCTTAGGAACAAAGAATTTGTGTGTTTGATCATTAGTGAGCAAACTGCATCTTGTCTATAGATCATTATTGCATCAAAAGTATGATTAAGCACAAAACACTGACCAACAAGGTAAGTTTATGCACAATCGTCAGCAAACGCCTGTGCATTTAAAGTAAGGGGAAAAAATGTGCTGGATAATTGCAATTTTAACGCTCAGGGTTTGTCTTAGAGGAACAAAGATGCTGGGGAGGTGCCAGAGATGCTCAATACAAACAACATGAGGGGAAGCATGTATATTCTAGACTCGCACATACAGGCACACATATATTGATACATGTACTATCAGCCGGTGAACATGTACCAGTGCTCATGTTTCGTGTGGATAGACAAATACGAAAATAATGGTCCAAGTGACCGACTGATGGTGACAGATATACCAGTAAACCACACATGAAAGAATGAGCACAGTGGACAATGCAAAATGAATCCTGTACCTGTGCAATGACAATGGCTATTCTGATTGGTAAATACAGGTATATAGCCACTTCACCAATTGGAGTTACAGGTCACAAAATGTTGTCATTAAAGGACATGAGCTTTCTGTCATGAGGCATGATCTTTAGAGCTGGTGCCACAGTTCCATTATTACATGTATACTGGGTTCAGGCGTTTAGGCCTTTTGGAATGTCCTTTGGTGTCTGTGTGGGCATACCGGGGTGATCACCCTCCTCTTATGGTAAGGCCTGGATAATGCCACTTGTCCTAATATTCAACTGGCACAAGGATTGATGTGAAATAAATTTACAAAGCATGGTGAATTCATGACAGTATAAATGTAGAGCATGCATTAAGATAAAGCACAACACAATCCCACTTGAGATAGTACCAGTAATAGCTGGTTGAAAGAGTTCACTTTCAACTTTTGGCCTTTGAAATCATTTATCCCCATAAAGATTTTGATAGTCGTGGACTATGTAGTCCCAAGAATTTTTTAACCTTGGTTCAACTTATGTCGCATGGTTAACCCAGCATTAGTTTTTGTAGTTCCTATTGGGTTTGCACACGATCTCTAAAATTGTACAATGCGGGCATAGTCTCATATCAAAGAAGAATAAAACATCAGAGAGAGATAAGACTTACGTCAATTTTGTGACCTGGTAAATGTGACAGAGGAAAAAAAAGTCCAAAATGCAAACCCAAATTTTTTTTTCATGATGATCGATATATGCCACTTGTGGTTCTTGTTTAAACTTGGAGAAGTGAGAGGACTTGACTCGGATTGTGTTTTGACAATGATAATCACTTGAGGGCATTGTGACATGCACGTCAACAGAAGTGGGCTACGTCTTTTCCATTCAAATTAGAGCATTGAAAGGTAGTAATTTTTGCTACCCAGGTACCCAATTTTTATAACCAATTTTCAGGGAGTGTAAATACCTGGGAATCCCTTGATTACTTCCTGATCTAGCATGTCAAAGGGATAAACAGAATTACACAGATGTTATCATAGGCCCTATACAAGAACAACAAACGACTATTTGCTTCTGCACTTGTCTGACTATACGGTATACATGCAGCTTTTGGATCTGCCATACTTGGGGGGGGGGGGCAGGGGGGAGGGGGTACTCCCAATACCGGGGTTAGTATACAGCAAGGAGGGCAGAGAAACAGCAGCTGTATAGTGGTTCCACCCCTTCTGATAAATTCAATTTATAAATGCAACTGTATAGTTACAGTTTTATTGTATTGGACTGTCATTCATGCAAAAAATTATTGCCATTGGTCAGATTGGTTTGATGCATTTGTAAAGATAGCAGACATGTAGAAACACCAAATTCTGGACCCAACAGCTGGTTAGCTTTGATGTCTGCATCACATTTCCTGTCTCCTGCAATGAATTTTTGTTTTGCTGGGTGGGTTGGACAACTGTGGACACTTGCTACATTTAGATTCTAAAGCTAGCACATGATTGGTCAAAAGTTTTTTGTTTGGTTGTGCCACAAACAGTCCTTGGCATAAGATATATTTTTGATGGCCAACAGGTGCCAGCAAAGAAAATTTGGCAGCGTGTGTGCGGCAGAAGAGGAAAGAGAAGAGAGCATGGCATCGCAACATTCCGGATTGTTGGAAACTGAGTTTCCAGAGGATGGCATTGATGATCTTCAGTTGTTGGAACAGGTTGAGATGCTAGGAATGGACTATTTCATGCAAAATCTTACCATGAGCCAGCACTATTAGTAACGCTGGCTTGAGACTGAGTTACTTTGTTCGTTGATAGCATATTGATAGGCCAACAGCAAGACACCTATCAGTGGGTATCACCATGGATGGTTCTTCTTCCTATGCGGATTTTCTTTAATAATCTGATTGAATGTCATTAAAATTGATGGTAAATTTGAAAATCCATGTTTTCTTTTTGTATCCAGGTGACACGCACCATAGCTTAATTTATGCCACACTCCTTGGCTTGATAATTATCAGCTCAAGGGGCGTGGCAAATATCAAGCCTTGGCAATGCATGTATGATATTTAGTACAAAACGTGAATCAAAGTGCTGACAGTCCAACTATACAATAATGGGGTTTATGACGTTAGAGACTTGCATGTCTACATGCACCTGATGTTAGTTGCATGCATGTCCTCTCCTGGTACATAAACGTCCACGATATGGTCCTTACACCAGTGCCTGATGAGGTACAGATGTATTGAATCTGGTCACACACTTTTGATTTGAATTTGCCTTCATAGGCCTTGTTCTGTCATTCTTGCTTGTGATTGAATTTATATCACATTTAAAAAAAAAAAATCCTGACCCATTTGAAACAAGAAGAAGCGGAAGAAACAGACGCAAAAACAATATGTCCCCCCATTGCACAGGAAGACACAATTCTATTCTTCAAGTTTGTAAAGGAGGAGCATCTAAGTTGGAGGTCTATGGGTGCAGTAAAATAAAATTTTCATCTGCGGACGGTCTTTTTAAAAGGAGGGAGGAAAAAAAGGAAAAGATAATGGTGTCACAGTATCAACCTGTGAAACATTTTTTAACTTTATTAGCCAGACCCCACCCCCCCATGCAATAACATATGGCTAGCCAGTTATGACACTGAATTGGGATGTGCTGACTCCAAATTAACCTGATCAATGCACTGATGTATGCAGACGCTGGTAGCCTACCATGTTGATTGGTAGCTAGATGTACATGTCAAGTTCACATTAGAATGACAGCTCTGATTGGCTGTCTCTTATCTAGAAGCTATTACCCAGCATTTAATTGTTGAATCAATGTGGAAAAACAATGAATGAATAAGAAAATCACACATAACACACGTTTTTCATGCAAGTGTGACAACAGGTTACATATTTTTGACACAGAATTTTAAGTGTACAAGTTTGGAATATAATACAACTCAATTTCACATAATTATGCATTTTAGATTTCACTGACTCTCTTGACTGTATAAACTGTGTTTGAATAATGGTACATTTGGCTTGTCTCACTATACCAGCAGATGTATATATATATATATATATATATATATATATATATATATGTCACCATTGTCATGGTATTGATCTTGAATTTA
Organism: Hermodice carunculata; assembly: GCA_964020975.1. Taxonomy (NCBI): domain Eukaryota; kingdom Metazoa; phylum Annelida; class Polychaeta; order Eunicida; family Amphinomidae; genus Hermodice; species Hermodice carunculata. Next base: position 50,557,502 of record OZ026625.1, read on the forward strand.
AATCTCACCTCTGTCACAAAAAAAAAAAAAAGTTGGAAAGATTCAATAGCAGTCATCAAATATATAGAGGAGCAGCCACTCAATACAGAGGTATGAGACACTATAATATGTGGGCTGACACAGAGGTCTGTTTCTTGTATTATAATGTACACTATATGTTACATCATGGAAAAATCTCCTTTTCTCCTGACAATAATTTAATTCTGCAAGTTAAGGCCACAGTACTTGAAAAGAAAACTCAGAAAGATCCTTGGCCAAATTGTTTATAATATGCCACAGTCCTGGCTGGTCATCATCAGATTCAATTTATTATTTTACTAAATTTTCATTAAAATTAGATGCCTATATGTACACATTTGGTTGACCACTGATTTACATTTAATACTAAGAACCAGGCAAGACCAGTGACAGAAAATCCCCGTAGCAGGAAACAGCCAGACCGGTTTCGAATCTCAAAGATTCTCATCATGGGCAGTTGGAACACTGTAGACCGCTGCTTATATAGCAGGGGTAACGTTGCTAAGGTACGTTGAACAAACCTGACTTAGGGAGCATGTCGAAACGAGTGCTGACGCCTACCAGTCAAACCAGACAGATTTATCATGACGTCTCATGAGCCTGATGAAGTCAGGTGGTAGAGTAACCAGAGCCTGGTTATTGGAAGGACCAGTGCTACCACACAGAGTACACTTGTCAAAAGACATGTCAGGGAGAGAACACTCCCATTCTGGCTAAAGGAATGAAGAGCATGTTGGTATCTCAAAGATAGCATGAAACAAAGGGATTTATTGGTGTTCCAGGGGTCAACTTATGGGAGAGGTTGACCAAGTGTTATGATGTGGTAGATAGACACAGAACATAAATTTTAGTATAAGACTAGGCAAACGTGTCTATCTACCCATAACATTGAGGCCCAATGGTTCAGTAGTGCACAACTGGTGTATCCAGTATCTTTCTCTGTCTAACCCGAGTGCCGTGTGTGCATGACAACTCAGGGGGGTGGGAATATGTTCCAGAATCTGAATGGTTAATGGTAAATTAACCGGTGAGTGGTTAGGTAGAAAGAAATGTCTGCCCAGGGGTTGATTTACATCCTTGTTCTTGATGTAAATGAAATGTTCACTCACTCTCTTCATCAATGAGCATTAGGTCTGTCCCACATACTGGAGACCGCAGCATTGGCAGGTGAGTAAATACACTAGGTTGTTGTGCTTACACAAACCACCTACAGGTGTTGTGTAATATGTCAGATAGAGCAGGGTTATATTCAGTGATCAAGAAAAGTTTTTCTTGGTCAGATCCAGCATTATTGTCTGCAGTTGGAGTCAAGAGCATTTGTCTATCAAGCACTCTCACTCTCTCCAGGGTATCATTAAGGATACTCTCTGGGTAACCTCTCAATTTTTAGAACTGCAAGATTTTGAGGGAATTTGAAACAAAATCCTCCTCAAAATTGCAGATCCTTTTAACCCTTATAACAGTTGACTGAAGGGTGGGTCCACTTATCCTGGTGTGTTTGGGATGGGCAAATGTAAAGTGCAGATATATATGTATGTGTATCTGTAGGTTTGGTGTATAGAGTCGTATATACTTTCCTAGTTACACTGAACTTCACGGTGTTGTCAAAGAAATTAATTTCCTTGTTCAAGAAGTTGGTTGAGAACTTAAAAAAAAAAAAATTTACATTTAACTTGGTAGTAATTACATTTTTAATATTATGTGACTTCATCCTCTATAGCTTCTTTACAAGATAAACATTTGCATACATGATGAGGTGCTCTATTGACAATATATCACTCAGCTTCTTTGAATCCAGATTGGTCATGCATGGATGAATGCAGAGGAAGATAAATATCTGAAGTGACTGTTTCAGGTCTTGTCACTGAGCACAGTAAAATTTACCACTAATAATTTTATTATTCCAACCCCAAAACAAAACATCACTTACCTCAGTTTGTTTGGAGGTTACAGACCAATGCCCATGACTGTCAAACAACTTTCACAATCTTCAGTTCACAGCTCTGTTATATTTTTGCAAATGTTCATCTGATCCAAAGATGAAAATCTATACCAGCATGCTGCTATACAAGTTATACTGTAGAGATGTTGACCACAAGGTATATTATTTAATGGCTTCCAATCCATAGAGCCTTGAGAGACTCAACAAGTACATGAAAATCTGCTCATTGTACATACATGTACACGTACATGATTCACAAAACATCAAGGATGAGAAATCTCCTTTTCTGAACACAATTTCACAGTATTTTGACTGTATATTCTTTATAATGCAAAAGTCCTGGCTCAACACTGGTCCACAAGAACCACCTGGGCTAACAGAACCTTGTGTTGCAATGTTAAAGTTAAACAGATGAGGTAAGATTTTTGCCCTTTGCCACCTGACCCAACAGTTGAACTCAAGGGTGAATAAAACAACTCTAGTACCAAAATTGTACGTGTATTCAAGTTCACATTCTTTTTAGTGAAACACCTAGACATCAAGAGAATTGTAGAAACTGCAGGCCAGGATAGTATATCTATGCCAAATAAAACAATCATTCTCATTTGCATATTTTACATCTAATTATATTGTCCCAAGTGACAGCTACATGGTTCAATACATTTGAAAAAAAAAAGAAAAACTGAAAAAAACAATAACAGTAAAATAAGTCTAAAAAACATGCTGAGCAAGTCAAGCACACAATGATGATTGCAAACATATCTTTAGCTTATTTCCTACTTTTTTTTTTTTTTCACTTTACCACATCTCTTGCTCTTGCATGGATGATCAGGGCATAACAAAACCTCCTTTAAACTTCTTATCATGTTACCATGCACTACCATCCACAACCACCACCAACATACATCAGTACATGTATTATACAGCGCTACCTCTTTATAACACTCCTCACTACAGGGTGGTTTCTGATATAACATGGTCTGCACTATGGTTCCCACTGAAATAGTTCTCCCATTACTTCTATGTTAACAGTCCATCTGTTATAAGGCGGTTTTGCTCTAACATGGTCTGTTCTGGGGATCCCTGCAAGACCAGCATTATAAGGAGGGAGCACTGTATGTCTAGTCATCTTCCAGGCACCAAACCTTTTTGTATGCCATCATAAAACACAAAGCACTGTAACCACATGGGATACAATGTAATTAATAGCAGCTGTAGTCATGGTTCATACACCTGTCTGGCCACAAATTTCAAGACTTTGCCAGACTTATTTGTCCAAAATTCCAAACTAACTGTGAGTAACAACACATAACAAAAATAACAGGTATCATTCAACTAAACTTCCATATTTCTGTCCCAAATGAATTAAAATACCCAAGTCTGAGTACAAAGTATGATTTTCCAAACTTTTCAAGACACACGTGTGAAATTCAAGACTTTTCAAGGCCTTGAAGGCCATGACATGAAATTCCAAACTTCTCAAAACTTTTCAAGGCTTGTATGAACCCTGTGTATTTAATCAGAGTCCATCAAAGGACTGAGCATGTCCTGATTTTCCTATGCCACCCCACCACTGCCAGCAAATCAAATACATGTAAAGAGAACAGGAAGAAGAATATACATCAAAGTTTTATATGGCATGTCAGATCAAACATTCTGCATGATGGCAGCATCTGCTTCTTGTGTCATTACTTTTCAACCAATGAATGAAGCAGGTTTTGCTTACCCCCCATGTGTATCAACCAGCAATAGGTATAGATACAAGGTGGAGGTTGTTATAGTTACCTATGGTGCCACCTACAGGTGACATCCTTCATTTCATAAAACAGTAAAGCTGTCATAAAATATCTACTGCACTAAATGTGTGCTGGAGTGAAGAAAGTGCTGCATGGACAGCCTATTACAGCACATCCACTGACATGTAGTGCTATTGTGGAATGTTTTCATGCAATGTCCTCATGCAAAATTAAGATGCAGTAGCACATTACTATGTCTGGAATATTAAAACCTAAGCCAAATGTAAAGATTGTACATATTCATTGTAATAAGCATACACGCCCTAATAAGTGCACACCCACCATTTTTTTCCAAGAAACAACCCTCCAAATACATGTATCCCATACTTTTCAAACAAGTGTTAGAATTTATTATTATTTGGTAACTGAAACTTGCAAATATGACTGGTTGATCGATAACAGTATAGTGATGAAGAACCCTGTATAGACCCAGCCTCACTGAAGCCATCTACTCTTCCCTTGGATGAGCACACACCCTGTGAAGATGAGAATTGGTATCATACAGCAACCGTGAGCATTATGGGGCCAATTAAACAAATAGACTTAAAAATTGTTGACGCTACAGGAAAAATTAAAAAGGTTCTCTACCAGCTATTATCTATCTTACATGCAGACCTTGCATCATCTGCATATTGAGATTCAGATTCTGATACATGTAGTCAACTTCCATTGGATTCCTTGTATTCATTTTTATTTAAGGACACAACAGAACTCAAAAGAAACTCATCAATGCAATATATTTTATATAAATCATTAAAAATATTATACATGTACATACTCAAGGTCACACTATGAGACTTACATGATTTTCACTATATGACTTTATGATGTCACAACTTGAACACTTAATGCAATATAACACAGCAACATACAGCTCTTGAACAGCTGCACTTCTTGAGGGTACATAAGGTAATCAGACCAATGAAATATTTGGAAGTACCTCCTCACACCCTCAGGAAAGCCCAGGTAATACAAACATGTTGGGGAGGGGGGGGGGAGGGAAGCTGGACTCTTTCATATCAATTTGACAAGTTGGTTTTGTTGTGTTGGTTATTACAAAAATAAGTTTGGTGCTCCATAGAGCTCAACATCATGCAAATTGATTGATGAGTTTCAAGTTATGCACAAAAATATATGCTTATATATTCATATAAGCAGATCATGAGGAGAGAAAAATGGGTCAAGGTCATTAAAAAATATCTTGCAAGTACACAATTCTGATTTATAACATCGTAATGGGTACTTCCACTAAAGTGATGCACAGTATTAAACCAAGATTATTTTTGGTCATGACTTACTGATAAAAAAGCAAGTTTTTTGTGCATAATTTCACAACTGTCTTCATAAAAATGGAGTTCTCAACCTAAGATGTGTCACATTATGATCATATTGTAACTGGCTCAAAACACATTATAAAAAAAAAAAAAAAAGAAAAGAATGGGGAGTCTATGGAATATATATTGTGAGAACTTAAATACAGCCCTCATTTATCTCTGTAGCGCATCGTGAACAGTATGGTACTTTATTATTCTGTGCCTCTGTTCATTGCAAACAATTCAAATACCAAGCACAGTGGTCCTTTTCCCTCTTCACATGACTGGATATTTTGGTTCTTAGCTCGCCAGCGCCGACTACCACACCAAGCAATTTTAAAGGTCTCTTGGTGCTGTGTTTGTCACATGAAAGTAAGCATAGGATGGTAAAAAAAGATTTGCATAGGACTCAGCAAGAATTCCCACGTTCCCAAGACACTCAAAATAAATACTATTTATGTAGATCCATCTACAGCACAAAGTTGGTTGAACTACAAGTATTCCTCTTGTAATTTTGAAAATGGTTGCAGCCATATGGACTTAACCTACAACCCCAAACAAAAAATTCAATAAAGTGAAATATGCTCCCAGGGTTCAAGCTTTGCACAGTACAGGTGGTCTACTTTCTAGATTAGTTTATATAATTCAGGCATGAGAACAGAGGAAAAAGAAAAAGCCTAACATGGTGGTTCAAAATTTGAAATTTCGCATCTTTAAAAAGAAATATACTAAGTTTACTTAGTTTAAAAAAAAGAAAAGAAAACTGAATCCAGGTTTTTGCCTGAAGATTCTCATGCCTGACACATGTATATAAATTTTTAAAGTTCATTTGAATAAAACCGAACATTTATGACACATACCAGACTCTGCACTAAGAAGGCAAATGTAACAACCAAAATAAACAAAAAAAAAAAAAAAAGTAAATGTCACCATTGAAGAACTTGTCATATTTTAAATTTTCAGGTGCATGTTAATGACATCTCTTGAAAAAACTCAGAGTAAGAACTGTGCATTTCATAGCCACCATTTAATTTCCCATGGGACCCTTATATCATTCATAAGTAAATAGCCAAACTAATTAACCATGTGTTAAATGGCCAGAGTCCAAATGAACAGTGCATTTTAATGGCAAGCCAGCTTGATAGATAGATAGACTGATTGATTTGCACAAGCGAACACAAAGGAATAGATTAGAAATTTTATCTTTATCCTACTTGGCCTTTGAAGTACTTGGCACAAGACCTGTGCGGTGTTTAAGCACCCTGACACCATCACATGCTTGCTAACCATTGCCAAAATACATAATTTCAAGAAGCTGGCAAAATAAAAGCAGCTTGAAAACACTTGTGCACTGAAATATTATTGTACACCCGATTCTTGATTTTTTTCCCCAAATATTTGATGGGTCATAACTCTTAGATGCCAATATACATTAAGAGCAATACAGAAATCCCCTCATTTATTTATGCAGAATCTCAGACATGCCAGATGTGCCATCATAACATAAGAATATGTGCATGTACTTCCACTGTGATGTATATGAGTTATCTATTGAATCAATGACCTTGACCTATTGTCTCCAGTCATCACCAACATATGAAGAATAATATCTTTTAGTGCATAATTTCAAGACTGAAGACTCAAGAATCCTTTATTTAACCACAATTTTCAATTGATATACATGTTCATGTAATATACATTGTTGTCAGAAGACTCATACAGGCGACAAACAGCCGCTTCCTTGAGAGCCACCTAGATACCCAAATATTGTTTAAATATCAGCTGTAAAGTGAAAGAAACGAAGGTTCGAATTACCTTGCAAACAGTTTATGACACATTTAAAAAAAAAAAAAATATTAAACCAAAATTATTATACATGACATGTTGGTTCATTAATATTTGTTACATTTGGGAGTTTGTGTCTGAAAAAAAAGGATCATATCAAAATTGAACCTTACAGATGTAAACGAAACAACTAATGTAGCATTCTCAGCATGTAAGCAAAACCATTTTTATTGTGAGCATGATCTTATTTATCATGTTGATAGGGTTATCACTTAAAGTCTTGATGATCATATGTCTTAAGACATATTTCAGAACCAACATGATATGCTTGTTCTGTGAATTTAATATTTTGTTTCCTGTGCAATAATTATGAACTCCAGAGGCTAATTTTTAAAGTGCTCTGGTTATTAGTTGTTGATATACTTTCAATAGAGCTTCAGTCCCTGAAGGAGAAAAATATCGTTCACGTTAACTAGGTTGGGACTGTTTAAACTGATTTTGTATCAGCATTAACTTGCTGTGGTTTTTTATCCTTACACACTTTTTCTGAAGAATAACAATTCTGGAGTTTCTGTGTCCCCTAAACGGCACTCCATGGTTTACGTGGCGTAGTATTAATGAATTGTATGTTATTTGTAGGATTTTACTAAGAAAATACACTTTCGGTTTGTTTCTAACACCAATAGATTTATGTTTTGGATGAAATTTGGTCAATATAACCGTTTCAATTTAAATGCTTGTCAATTTGTATTCCTAACAAATTTAAATCATTTACACACTCAATTCTTGTGTTTTTTATTCATTTGTATTTCACGAATTGTTACATTTTTGTGGGTTGTGGAAAATCATAAATTTGTTGTTTTGTTTTTTTTAATTTTGAAGACAGCTTGTTAGATTTCATCCATTTACTTATAATATGCACACACACCCACCCCACCCCCACACTAAGGCTACTATCCCTGTTGGCTAAATAAAGTGAAAAGTATTCATAGATAGCAAAGCAAATTATACATTTCTGGAAAGGCCATGATCAACAGGGCCCAAATAACATGAAATCATGATCCCTTGTTTATGTTAACATCCTCTTCTTTGATCTGAAATTGTGATGTGACATGGGTAAATACAAGTGTGGAAATACATTGACTTGTTACTGGCTCAATGAAATTGTAATCTGATTCCACTGAACTCCTTCCAACATAAGTGGCTACAAATGCATCCCATAGATTTTCATTAATGTTTGTTTTGCAATTATGGAGGGCTAAATCTCAAAAGCCCAGGATCTACAAAAGCAGCAACTTTGAAGCACTGTTACTGGAAAACAAACACAAATATAACAATTCTATGGGACAATTTTTTAGCCCCAAATGTGGCCTGTAATTATCTGACAACAGTTTGCAGTTTGATAAAACCATTAAGTAGTTATTACAACTTTTGTTTATCCATGTCACACTGTGCTTTCTGATCAAAGAAATGGTTGTTTACACAACAATTGTAATCAAAGGGTTTCAAGTTAAATTTGTTTGCAACCTATTGATCATGACCTTTTGAAAAATGTATACTTTATTTATGTTTATGTGAATATATATATATATATATATATATATATATATATATATATATATATATATATATATATATATATATATATATATATATATATATATATATATATATATTGCTTTATGTGGCTTAAAATGAGACAGTAGACTTTAACAGTTTTTCTGGGCATAGCTTAACTACCTTAAAAACGTTTGATGCAGATGGAAAATCATACAAATAATAAACTCAAACGGCCTAAAATTGAGCCCTGTAGAACTCCAGTAGTAATGTTTAGTGATCTGACTTAGTTTTACTTATTTCCATATATTGCTAACAACTTGTTCAAGAATTTTCAAGTTAATCTAGTGCACTATCATTTCTGCCATAACATTTCAATCTATGGATTAGTATCCTATGATCTAATGTATCAAAGGCTTTTGATAAACCCATAACTATACTAATCAGAATTTCTTGTTTATCTTTGTACCATTCATGAGCTACAAACTGCATAAAGTCTGAAAAATGCAAAGCTCTATGGATATAGCCTGGCTTGTGTGAGCCATACCTTTGCTAATTTACGCTTAATCCAAAAAATGTGAAGGCCATTTGGCCATTAGGAAAAATTAGCAACATTACTTTCTTTTATTTAATCCATACTTACCACTCATTATTGTGTAGTAGTAGTAATATACTTTATTTCTTTAAAGAGGATCGGACGTGTAGCTAAATATAGCTAATGTAGTGTCCTCTCCTCGTGTACAACCAAATACAATACTATCTGTCTTAAATACACATCGATGTAAGAAAGAAAAAAATACAATACGAGACATATGAACTCGGAACAAAAACGAATTACATGACAATTAAGGTAACGTAAAATAAACAGAATAAAACAGACATCATTATGAAGAAGAAAAAATCACATGCATTGTCAGCGACTAACGAAAGTCGTCCTCGTCATCAGAATCGTTAGACAAGATATTTGCGAACCTGTTACTCAATTGTATAAATTTCATAGTAGCATCTAAAATTTTACAATTGGAAATACAAGTGAGATTATTATGACCATATAAACATATTGATACCTTGTCAGGAACTGATAAATTGTCAAATATTATTGCATTCTCACTGGTTTCTAGAATTTCTGTAACCCCTGTCAAGAAAGTTTGTCTTGGAATTGCAAATAAGGGACACTGCAATAGAAAATGGGAAGTTGTTTCAGAGTGATGACCACACATGCATGCTTGGGTATCACACAAATGACGCGTGTAAAGATGGGCCTTTAGGGCGCTAAAATCAACCCTTAATCTATTCATAACCATGTTTAACCTTCGGGGCCCGTGACGGAGATGGTCGAGTCTTGCAGGAAAAAGCAACCGTTTAACATAAATTTTAAATACATTAACGGAACGAGCACTACGAATGTTATTGGGTAGGGAGTTCCAAAGTTTAGACGCAGAAGGAACAAAACTGCGAGCAAACACATTCGTACGAGCAGCTGGTATCTGCCTCTCAGTGTCATTGCGTAACAAATAATTATGCCTCTCCGTGTTTTGAATGGGGAGTAACGCACTGAGGTGAGGTGGACAAAAGCCTTTAACCATTTTGAAATAAATTAATAATTTGTAGTATTTCCTTCTATCTGCAAGGCTCGGCCACCCCAAGCACTTTAAAACTTTAATTCTACTGGACGTGTTCATACAGCCTGAAACTGCTAAAGCCGCTCTATACTGCACCGACTCTAAAATACCACTGCTCCTTTGTGTACAATTGTCAATGATTGGGGCAGCATATTCAAGTATGGGCCTTATACCACAAACATATATTGACTCGAGAGCTGATACAGGTAAAATATACATACATTTTCTTAATTTACCAAGGCGACTTGAAGCTTTGGTACAAACTGACTTAATATGAGAGTCCCATGATAAATTGTGTGTAATAATAAGACCCAGGTGTTTGTGTTCCTGTACCCTCTTAACTGGTTCGTCCTTAAATTTTAATTGAGGATAGTTCACTTTTTTTACTTTACGTGAAATAACCATTTCCTCAGTCTTTGAAGGATTAAAACCTACTTTCCATTTGTCACCCCATTCTTGTACTACGCTCAAATTATCGTTTAAACTTATCACCGTTTGTTCCGGAGATTCCACAATTTCAAGAAATGAAGTGTCATCTGCGAAGATGTAAACTTTACACGTTAAGTCATCTACAAGGTCATTGATGAAGACAAGAAACAGTAGAGGGCCAAGAACACTACCCTGGGGCACTCCAGATTCTATTGATATCCATTCAGAAAATTGTCCATCCAATACAACCCTTTGCTGGCGATTACTCAAGTAAGACTGAATCCATGACAGGAGGGGATCACCTATGCCAAGCTGTTTTAATTTAACAAGAAGACCTCTGTGCCAAACCCTATCAAATGCTTTGGATATATCTAAGAACACCATGCGTACATCTTTTCCCTTATCTAAAGCTGAGCTTATCATATGAACGATATTTATTAACTGGTTAACTGTGCTATCAAGTTTTTTGAATCCAGAATTACATGCCGTAAGAAGATTATTTGCTGTCAGAAAATCATACAACCTGTTAAACACGGTAATTTCGAATACCTTGGAGGCGGAACATAAAAGGGAAACAGGTCTATAATTTTTTGTCAGAAAATCTTCCTCTTTTTTGAACAACCCCAAAACGTTAGCTTCTTTCCATAGTGTTGGAAAAGTCGCCTTTTCCAAAGATAAATTAAATAGTTTAGATAAGGCACCGGCAATGTACGGAGCAAAAAGTCTCAATACTTTATTCGGAAGATTGTCAGGTCCACCGGTTTTTGACACTTGTAGCTTTTGCAATATATTTAATACCTCATTCTCAGATGTGATAACATAACTCAACTTTTGATCAGTTTTATCTTGAAGAATAGGGGTAGCTTCGGACACATCATCCTTTACCCACTGTGCTGCGAAGAAATTATTTAGTGCATTTGCTTTATCTATAGGGTCAAAGAGAACTGAGCCGTTTTCAATCAGTGGAGGTATCTTTTTGTGCTGACTCCAGCCGCATGCCTTTTTTAAAGTTGACCACCATTTTTTATTTTCTGTAGATTTATTTGATAGAATATTGTAAACTTTTGAAAAATACTCTCTTTTGGCTTTTCTAAGCATGTTGACAACATTGTTTCTGAGTTGACGATATATCCCCCAGTAAATATCTTTGTTTATATCGTTCGTTGCATCGGCCTTCTTTGCCCTCTTGTAGGCTCTATCTCTAACTTTCATACTGTGTCTCAAGGCACTGGTCATGAAAGGTTTATCTTTAGGTCTTATGGTGACTTCCTTATGGGGAATGCACTCATCGGCAACATCCTTAAGAAATGAGGTTAGCCCTGAACAAATACCATCTACGTTATCATCAATGAATAAAGCATCCCAAGGAGCTGATGATAATAATTCATGCATTTTTGCCATGTCAACTTTAGAGTAGTTCCACACAACTTTTTTATAGGCGTTGACATTCCCAACGGAAAGGTTCGTACATAACAATATTGGTTCATGATCACAGGTTGATATAGTCGCAAGATTTGAAATTTTACTATTTAATGTATCATTCATAACAAATACGAGGTCAAGAACAGATTGCCCTCTTGTGGGTTCCTTCACTAGTTGACTTAAGTTGAGACTGAGACAAGTGTTTAAAAAATCCCTTTCAAATGCACTGTTACAGGTTTCAGAACCCCATGAAATGCCTGGTAGATTAAAATCGCCCGTTACAATCAGAGCATGGGGGGATTCCACTGTAGCATTATTGTGTCAAGAGGCACCTCTGGGATTGTATTGTGGGCATTGGGAGGCTTCTTCAGAGATTTTATTCTGTATGAGTAGGCCATAATAATTGATCCAGATATAAGTACATGTACTTTAACATGGTAAAACTACATACAACCCATAAAATTGTATACTATGTAACCATCACACATAGTTCACTGTGTATAATGTCCATTTCTCTCGTGGACATTCCCTTTCTGTGGGGCATTCATTCCTTGCATGGAGATTGATAGCGAGAGCATGGGTTTCCCCTGCAAGAATTACGTCATCACCCAGATCACCCAGTGTTCTCTGTTGCCAGATTACATGTGATATATGGGCCACTAACTGATGCATTGATCCAACCGTTAGCCAACGTTACGCGCACACGCAAAAAAGCATAACACCACCATGTAACAGTAGATCACTACAGCTAGTTACGTTAGGGTATAAATACCAGTGTTTGTGTTCCTTACAACTCAGTCTGTGAAGAGTCCATTTAAGGACAAAACCAGTCAGACTGTCGAGTGCTTCAATAATCAGTATACAGGGCTTTAGATACATAGAACAAAAACTTGTAAAGTGGCACATTCGTCTCCTTGGCACTTGCCGAGTCTTCATTACATACAACCCAAAAACATGCAACATGTATCTTGGCCCATAGATAACACAGGATTCAGGTACCTATCCAGTAATTATGAACGTACTGTACAGTTCCATGCTGCAAAAAGCACCACAAATTTGTGTAAGCCACTGGAAAAATATTCCATATTTACAGCAAAGAGATCTATATACATGGGCAAGCACCTTCACCACATACACCACGCAATACTTCAACCATCAGCATACAAGTTCACTTCAGCTGGCTGGGAGGTCTTCAGCAATATTTACAGCTTCTATATCTATTGGTATTTCATTCAAGGCTCCCACACCATTACTTTGATTTTGTTGATCATGACCATGAGTGGCACAAGCCACAATGCTAGATTGCAACATATGTGCATGCACAAGATAAAATTTGCAGTTAATGCTAGGGACCCAGGTGTCATAAGTAGGCATGTGACATAAGCACCTTTGAAGTTAAAAGATGGCCTCTCTCTGTGATAAACCGATCAATATCATGTGAACAGTTAAATTTACAAGTGGTCAATTTCAAGCTTTTCTGTAATTTTGACAAATGTGTGTATTCATGGGGGCCCTAATAAATCTGAATGAAATTTTGAAAACAGTAAGTTTTCTGGATGGACTGTCCATAGACTGTGCTGATCGAAGATTGGATGACCTCTCTTTCAGATACTTCAATTTGAGAATGTGTAACTTGGCCTGTAGCTTTGGCTACAACCCAGCATAATCAGTCCACAGCAATCAAGCACCTGATTTGTTTTGAAAAAAATTAGTGGATGTATTTCATACCAGTGCACAATCATTTCACTTAAAAAAAAAGTAAGAAAAATGCTACCTATAGTATTGGTGCTAAGCATCCCAAATATGCGCTTTGTACAACAAAGCAGGCAAGCAGACTTGCTGTTTTAAAGTGTATTTACCTGACTGGCTGGGTTCCAGCAGCCCTGAACATTGTTGCCAGGAAAGTGCTCTGGACAGGCCCAGAAACCAAGACCTTGGTGGCAGGACTTGATGTCAGGACCTGAGCACACTGAAGTAACCTCCTCGTAAACATGGCTGGTTGTCTAGATCTACACACGAGAAGCCAAAGCACACGACACATTCACCACCATTCTTTAAATAAAAAACTTTTTTTGTTTGATTACTGTTTGGTGCACAGCAGATGCCTGAAGGCTTGTCAGTCATCAAGCTTTTCATGGATGGAACAAATCATCTTGCATCAAGTAGCATAATTAAACATGTTATGTCAGCACCTGAACTGCTTTTGTAATAATTATGCCTTCAAATAGGAGGACTGTGACAGTCTTGTCCCCAGCAGACTTTGGATGTACAGACTTAAGTGATCTTAAGTCACCTTTCAGAATAATTGTTTGAATCTACAGTTTGCAAGATGAGTCTTCACTCCTCTCATTTACGATTAAGTCATCATTTTTAAAATGAAAAGTAATAGTACTCTACTTATTGCCAATATATAACCCAATATGTCAGTTTGACATTTCAGTCATTCAAGGTCAAAATTATTAACACCAAAAGACCCCAAAAGTTCTTTCCTTTTGGTGCTCACTACATGGGCCTATAGGATCCACCATTACCAAGATATTTACAAGTCAAAATGTCAGTTTGGTCTTTCAAAGTCACCCGAGCTCAAACTAACAGCATCCAAAAAAATCTCTATATAGGAACTTTCCTATTAGTCCCCCCCCCCACCCCTCCACCCCCCCCCCCAAAAAAAATATATATGTATATATATATATATATATATATATATATATATATATATACTTGTATTTCCCCTAATGGATTGAGAATATATTGGGTAGGTAGGTAGGCTCTCAAACATTTTATTTTTTACCTTTTTTCTGAAAAAATATGGGTTGGTTGGCATAAAAAGTTTAACACTATAAAGGCAGTGTTTCAATAGGTTGGTCAGCTATTTTTCAGTTTTATTTTATTTTTTGGTGGGTTTAGATGTGGGTCTGTCGGGTTAGGAGGAACAAACATATTTTTTGTTTTGGCCTAACTGTTTAATAGTGAACATGGGCACAGGATCTACCGTTACTGATATATAAGCCGATATATGTCACTTTGACATTTAAAGGTCACTCAAGGTCAAAATTAACAACACTTAAAGAAACATCACAGGCACTTTTTTGTTCAACAGGTTGTGCTGTAATTTTTTTCTACTTTTTGTATGAATTTTGTGTATTTTCTCTATTTCCAACTTCTCCCCCAGAAATGCCACTCAGAGTATGCTGAAACTCAGGAGAAATGTGACTTGTGGCAAAGTTAAACAATTTAGGTGCTCACTACATGTAGGTGGTGATGCTGCACATCCGGCGGTAATTTTTTATGAATTTTTCATTTCAGGAACCTGGTGGTTTATGCATGCATTCCTGTTGATTAATATGTATTTCAATGAGGACTGCAATGGAGATCGCTTTTTTCTTCTTCTCCAAAACTGTCAGCCAGATTCACTTAAAACTTGGTGGGGATGGACCCTAGGTGGATTTTTTCTTTTTTTTTTTTTTTTTACAAAACCTTCTCCAAAACCACTTGGTCAATGGCTTCAAGATTTCATATATGGACACTTCTGGGAACCTCCGAACTTTAACTTATTTAACTGGTGGTGCTGCAATGTTTTTCTGTTTTCTATGAGTAGGATATATGATGGTGTTATCAATATTTTTGAATTCCTCTCCAAAAACAGACTCAGATTAATCTTAAACTACATGATAGCGTAGCTTGTGGGCAGGTTAAACAAAAGTCTTCACGTCAATTTTTGACAGATTTTCAGTTTGGGTACCTGTCTGTTAGTGAATGCATTCCCACTGATTACTATATAAGTCAGTGAGGATTGAAATGAAATTCACAGTCTATGCAGGTGAGGTCAGCTTAGCACAGGAATGTCACAGTCTAAGTAATCATTATTTTGATAACTCAGTGAAAATCAGAAAATGACAGCAGCACCATGTGGTGAACAGATTTGGTGGAGATTGAGTCAAGAGACCGTCCCAGTTTGGCAGCATACAACATACAATCTGGGAGATTAAAAAACAGTAAAATGCTACAAAAATTCATGAAAAATAGAATCAAGTCACTGCTCCACCTGGTGCGAAAATTAATCTCTATGGGCAGCAGAAGTGTATGAATTTCAAAGCTACTGGCCAAGTGGTTTTGGAGAAAATTTTGACAAAATATGCTTACCAAAAACATTCAAATAGCAAAAATCAAATATAAAATAATGAAAAAATCACTGGAGCATGAGGCATGACTGACTGTCACCAACCTGTGAGCTCAGCGAACTTGTAAGCTAAAAAGTAGGTCAAGGTCATGTACATCCCATAGTGTTTCCGTGACGAATTTTTTCAGGGGGTCACAAGAAGGGAAATTCCGGGGAGAAGACTAGATCTTTACCAATTTTACATGCAAATAAACAAGACTTGTGACCCTTTAGAATTTTCTCAGATGGTATTTGAGGGTTTGAAAGGGTAATATACCCCAATTTGGGGGTTAACGGAATCACTGATCGCACAAAATTCAAAATATTTATCCAGGCACTAAAGTATGTATATATAAACACAAGGAGTTTAACTTTGTGTTCACAGGCAAACAATAGTATGATGAAAAAACCCACCAAGATCATAAATCAAGGAAAATTTAAAAAAACAAAAAGTTTCCACTGGAACTCCTTGGCGATTTCTTTTCCCTGACCAGTACTAAGCAGGGATGGTCTGATACTGGCATTGGGCATCGTGCCTTTCTTGCAGTATCTAGTATTGGATTGAAAAGTCACCCGATACTGGCAAAAAAAGTGCAAAACTTTCAAATTGAGATGAGATGAAAGAGAAAAATTCCAAATCAAATTTACATTTATTAATGTGTTCAATCTGAATAAATTTCCATTCAAATTATTTACCCTTAATACTAAGTCGTATGTGCATTATCACGTATTAAAAGCAAATATGGAGTTGATTCATTTTTGTAAACCTTTTTCAAAAATTTTAAATTTCAAATCCACATTGTTGCAAGGTCAACTTTCCACAGATCAGGATGGAGTACCTTGTTTGTTGTAGCTATAGTATTGGGTGCAAAGATGAAAATTGGAAGAACAGCGTGTATACACGGTCAAGGTTTCAAGATTGTGTCCAGAGAGTTTAAGAAAGCTATAAATTTCAAGTACTTACTTGTCAAAAATAGTGACAAGAACAACACATCAATGTTCAACATAAAAAGTAAATAAGGAACAGACTCATAGTTTATGTATTGTATTGTTGATTAGGCAAAAGTTTACTCTTTCAGTTTATTTTTTCAAACTTCAATGTCCTAAATTTGTTAAAATTGCCTTAATTAGTACTCATAGTTTACGGTGCCTTAAGGGCATTGTATACTTTACGACTTTCATGTATATTTATTTCTGTCTATGGTTACCATCTAGTACCCTAAAAAGTATATATATTTTCTGCAAGAAAACATAACATCAAGTTTGATTCTGGTGAAATGAATTTAGAATTGCTGTCAATGTAATCAAATTTTAATTAAAATTCTTAAATTTTGCATAAAACTTACAATCACATTTTAAAAAATAAAAATCAGATTTAGTTTATAAATACTGTCAAATGAAGGAACACATAATACTCTCCAAAAGTGTACTTTAAATTTTGGAAAAAAAAAGGCTTTGTTCTAATTCTATTGCTGTTTGAAATTTCAACTTCTGTTAAATTTTGAACTGAAACCCGTATCTAAAATTTGAAACTCTATTTTGATGCAAGAAGTGTGCTGTTTCAATCCACATTTAAGAAAATAACATTTCCCATTTTTGGTGTTTGCATTGTTTTTCGACAAAAACAATTAAAATGAATTTCTTAACACTTACAGAGCTATCATTATTTTTAATAGCTTAATCCAAATGTATACTTTTAGGAAATATATAATTTATATCATCTCAAACAAGACATCTGGTGCATATAAGGACATGTTTACCGCAAAGTTATTTTTCTGTGTAAAGTGCTATAAAAGTGTATCATACCCTTTTGTGTCCAGAATGCAATATTTCACATATTAGTTTTTGATATTAATGAACATTTGGACCAACAAATACAAAGAGGTTTAGTGTGGCTTTTTGGTTTACAAAGTTCTGTATAAAACTTCATTTCTCTTATTGTAGTGGGATTTTAAATTTTATATTGTCAATAATTTTTCAAAGATTCTAACTAAACTTCCATGTACAATATGTTATTGCCCTTTTCACATCCAATGAAGATTGAACTGCAACTGTTGAATTTCAATTGGGCAACTAAAATTTTAAATTTTGAAAATCCGTAAATGAACAGTGGATGGAAATCATTCCATTCCACTTACATGTAGGTACCCAGTAATGCTTTATGGACACACAGACAAATTTGTTGCTTGGCAAATCATCTCTTCAAGTTTTTCTTCATGTTTTCTCTTTTTTTTTTTTAGGTATATGGAATGAGAATGGAGCTACATCAACAGCGGTAATCCACTTTGTGCTCAACTGAGCATGACAACTGCAAAGACACCATGACTTCATACCCAGCCTAATTTCAGCTCTTGTGATATTTAGTCTTGGTTGCTTACAGTGGTTATGTGGACTCCTATTTTAAGTGTACTACTGCTGTACCCAAAACACATTTAAACAAAGCTATGAATGCACACACATTTGGAGACAGGATTACAGTGATACAAATTTCATTATAAAAATACCACCATTAGATGTTGAGTCACAGCAATTTTCATTCATTTCAAGATTTTTTTTTTCTTTTAAATTGGTAAATATCTATTAAATACCTGTTTTTCACTGTCATCCGCTGGAAATATTAACATGATGTTTGACTTAAATTTCATCTGTACCACTGTTGATGCCAATGTCCCATCGCAAGTTATTTTGGTGTCAATATTTGGGAATTCCGCCAGGAAGTACATGTATACATGTTCACTGGGGTCAGATCATGTGAACAGTTACAAAATTTTTGTTGCTGCTCCTTACCAAATGTAACATCAGTTGGTCCATCAGTCCATGATGGCTGTGTGGGTCTTGATTAAGTATAGGGATGCATTTAACAGCCTGCTCACGCTAACTTCATAATAACTGATTATGGAGAAATGATGCATTTTTTTGTTGCAAATTTTAAAAAGCCCTCACATTTCATCTGTGAACATTGTCTAATAGATAGCGTGTTGCAGTTATTTTTTCTTTCTTTCCTGTTTTTTTTCTTTTTCTTTTTTTATATTTGATGTGAAAAGAGAATGCTATTGAGAGTTCCGTCTTATTAAATGCACAGACAGTGTTCATTGTCTTGACTTTCATTTTCAATCTGCGATAAGCAGACATCAATTTTTTACTATCTGATAACTGATAAGGACATTCCATGATCAAGGAGATACAGGTATTAAACAGCGAAACAGAGAGAAAGAAAAACAATCATGATTATCACTGGTAATAAAAATGTCAATACAACCACACAAATCCACTGTAGTGTATTTGCCTCCATTCTTATTGTTTCTTTTTCAGTGGTGGTGGGGGCACACCTCTCAATGTTTGAAGTTTCCTCATGGATTCACACCTGCATGGCTACCCACATGGGCACCTGTGTGCAGTAGCAACACACAACAGCAGCAGGTTACCTACTACTGTGATGCCACCTGCAGGAAAAACAACTAACTTCTTTGGCACACAGATCTGTCATGCACAGATCTATTTGGCCATGTATTAAAGACATCTCAAATTAAAAAAAAAAAAAAATATGCACATACTAATACTAAGTGACCACCAGGTGACTAATTTATGTCACTGCAAAATGATTAAAAAAGTATTTTCAAAAAAAAAAAAAGAAAAAAAAAGAGAGAAAAAGAATTAAATGTGAAGTTTATCATGTATGTTGATACACATATACACATGAATACCACATGAAGCACTGTTGGGTTTAAACTGATAATACCAATCAAGTATAGTGCCTTCACTATATATCCTTAAGTCAGTAAAATATGCAGGGGCAGAGCATAATGGCACAGAAAGGAAACCACTTAAAAAAAGAGAAAGATTGACCAATAAGGAATATCTTAATCTGAAATGTTTGGCAGATCAGTTTAGATTTACTGGTATAATAGTAGGAGGTCACTGACCGTAGTACAATAGAACAAGAAGACTGTGACATTCCTATGCTCAGCCGACCTTACATGCATGGACTGAATTTCCATTGCAATCCACACTGACTTGCATAACAATCAATAAGAATCCACGTATTAACCGACAGGTACCCAAAATTGAAAAAAAATGGTAAAAGTTAGGGATTCAGAATATGACTAACCCAGTGAACACTTTTCCTTAAACCTTCCACAAACTACATTTCCATCAAGTTTCAGATCAATGTGAGACATGTCTTTGGAGAAAAAGTTTAAAAAATGGTGAAAACACAAAAAAAATCGTACAAAAAAAGGAAAAAACTGCAGTGCCACCCATTGAATAATTATTATAGTCTAGGTGGTCCCAGAAGTGTCTCTATGTAATTTCCAAGTGACTGGCCAAGCAGTTTTGCAGAAGATTTTTCAAGGTTTTGCAAAACAAAAACAAAACAAACGAAAAACAAAAACAAAAAAACAAATCAATGAAGCATGATCACTTGAAGAAACTTGGTAGAGACTCACCCACCAAAGGTACATCACCATGTTACACATCATAAAGCTACACATGGTGGCTAGATTTTATTATCTTCACTTTGTGCAGGACAGTGGCTGCAGGGGTGGAATCAGGGGCCCAGCAGATATTGACTTTGTATTGTTTGGAGCAGGTTTCAGGCATGGTACCCGGGAAAATTTAAAAACTAATACAAGATAAAAAAAATGGGTTGTGGGCTTCTTTAACCCATGTATCCTTGATAAAAACATTTTTATTGTTATTATTGGGGTGGGGGGGGGGGGGGGGGGTGAGGGTGGAGAGCCTCTGACCCATGACTGAATTTAATTGTTTTTACAGAGATATTGCTTAATACTTGTATGCATTATCTGTTTGTGGCAAGCTGCTGACAGATTTTGTGAGTGCATTTATGCACAAGTATGTATTATAAAGGCAAACATGAATTGTCCTTATCATGTGGGTATTAAGCTGTTGTGCACAACCAGGCCTGGATATTAAGCATTATCATGACAGGCAAAATGTACTGAATTCTAAACAGAATCAGATGGTGTCAGGCAAATATCTTGTCCAGGTTACTATTCTTTGGCAGACTTTAACCATAGTATGAATCAAAATTGATGCACTGTATTATTCCAGATTAAATTTTATCAATCTATCATGTGAATTTACAGCTACATATTACTCAACACTTAATGTTTGTAAGTACCACTTTGTTCACTAATCCAAACAAAGGCCAGGCCAGCCCTTAATATGCTTAACATTAACTCTTTACTGGTTCAAAGAAAATGGGGTTAACAGTTTTCCTTGGTGTCGGTTAGGCACAATATACCTAAGCTGTTGACCTGGGGCATGTTATCTAGATGGAACTTACCTATATTTCTCTTCACTTCAGATTGCTTTCTTATATGCACAACAGAAATGTGTAGCTGATATCTGGACACTTTTAAGCGATTTGAGCTGGAATGAGTCATGTCTAAATCCTGGGTGACTGATAAAAATAGCATAGGCTTTTAAATTAATGATAAGCTGCCAATTGTAGGCCTAGTTCAAAGTCACTGTTTACCTACAAGGGTCAGGACCCCCCAGATAATAAAGTTTATCAAGAAGAGCTGAACCTGTTAAAAATAAAACAATGTGGTATAAGCTTAAAATGTGATACTCATAGTAATAATAATTGCATTCACATCCACTTTCTTTTTCTTTCTTTTTTTTTCTTCTTTTTTTTTTTTTTTTCAGGTGGGGCCAGAAGAAGAAGGGCGCTGTGCTTTTCGTGGTTGCCATTCAGTTTCGGACTGTCCTGAGGCTGCAGCAAGTTGTATTCATTAATTTCCAGGTACTGGTGCATGTTCTGTCAATGTCCTGTACCTGGATGGCTGTGTGAGGGGCGGGGTTAACCGATTTGCATAAACAGCCTTGCACCGATGAGATTAATTGTTGATGTAACACCAAGGCTAGCAGCTCGTCCGTGCCACCTTCGAGCAAGGCTATATTATGCGCCGTGTGGGCGAAGCCTAGTGACAAGATCGAATTGCAGTTGCAAGCTGGTGAATTTTGCAGATGCGGTCTGCTTCGCAGTGCCTGGTTGGCAGATTGTATGTTTCGCCAAGTTATGTCATAAAGATATAATAATAAACGCCCATTGAACTTTCAACATGACTATCATACTTCGCATTATACATAGAGGTTCATTAAAAATAAAATTAAGTCAGAAAATGTGGTTTTTAGATCGAAATTGCCTTGATGGAGCAGCTCAAGCTCCACTGCTCCAGCTAGGCTCCGAGTCCAAACATGGATAAAACCCGGTAAAAACCGTAGCTTTACTTTTTAGATTTTTTTTCCTGCCACCTTAATATTTCGTCAAAATAACTTAATTCTTTCGCAAGTTTTGAGCCTCTCTCGTGATGGAGCAAGTTTAACATCTATGGTACAAAAAGACTTATCCAAACTAAATTTTTTGACCTACCAGGGAGCTGCTATTCTATTATTATAACATGTCCCTGGGTCCGGACCAACATGTAGGCCTACCAAGGAATCCTCTGGTTGCCTTGATGAGCGAGAGACAGCTCAGTAATCGCAGTACCATGAAATATAAAGTGCCTCGAAATATAACAGTTCAAACCTAATTATGACATGCTGAAAGCCAGAAGTGTAAGCACGGAACTGAGATGTAAGAAACCTGGATAAGGAGGGGCAAAAGTAAACAGTCTCTCTGATGCCTAGCAACAAATTCAATGTTCTCACATTTTTTCCTGCAGTCCTGTGCGTGAGAAACAGGAGTGAGAAAATTCCACTGTCACGCTCAGTCCAACAGAGGGGAAAAAAGAACTCAACTACAAGTCTTGTCCCAGATAACAAGTTGCTAATAATGTTCTTGAGTAATGAAACTAGTAACCTACCGTTTTCATCCAATGTTTTGGTCCAAATCGTTTGCATCAACACTTTTAGAGGTAGAAATGTGCAACCTCTGCAGCCTCCAGCGAGTTGCTTTCACATTTATTTGCCATCAGCTGCAGTCAACTGGTGGTCATGCGTCGCAAAACGCATTGATTGGTTAGAGATAAATTGACGTACAAAACCCCGCCTCTTTAACAGGTCTGTCTGGCAAAAGCCAGCACCTTGTCACAAAAGATCCGTGTATTCTTCAAAACTGTTTACGTAAATTCCAATGTTAATTTATAGGTTTGTGCTGTAGACGCTTCCAATAAACCATAACCAAAAGATGCTGAATTTTAATTTATGCTAATTAGGGACACCTCAAAACTAAAAATGTTTAATATCCTCAAAATTATTATGGGTAGAGGTGTCGTTCTAACTTCAATTCATAGGTTTGTGGTGTATGCGCATCCAGTGAACCACAGACGCATAAGTTTGCAGGATTTGGATTTATATCTATTAGCTGAGACTGGGGAACACTGTATTTCCTAGTCTCAGCTATTAGGGGGACTTGGAGATTCGAAATGTTGAATCTTCAAAACCATTATGCACGGATGTACCAGTCTGATTTCACATTCCAGGTTTGTCCATCATAATTTTTTTTCCAGAGCCACTAAAACTAGAATCTCTGAACAGTGTGTGGCCCATCAGGGAAGTTGAAATAATGCACATTGGGAGCAACAATAGTCAATAGCCTACTTATACATATTTGTGAATGACCAGAAATACAACAGGCCAGGATCTGTCATCAGCAGTCAATTACAAGTATACACATCTCAAGGGTTTGTTGTATACACTCGTGTCAAACAACATTTTTATGCTGCCATATGGTGAGCTTTTTGTCATCAGTCCTTGCTGCAGTGTCAACAGTGACCCATAAATAAATTAAAGTAGTAATAAAAAGTGCACCAGAACTAGTTGGAGCTTCTCATTTTCAATACCGAATCTTGTTTGTTTGCTGACATTTGACATTCTTTTTCATCCAGAACTATTTCTGTCTAGCATTTCCATTTTAACCCGAAGATTTTTTTCATGCCAAAAGCCTTTATTTTAGTTTTGCTAGTTCATCTCCCCCTTAAATTTCGTGTTTTCTGTCATGTAGCTTTTTCAATTTCAATTTAAAAATTACAAGGCAGCAACTCCCCTTCGTAGTCACGCAGGCAGGTTTGCTTTAAAGCAAATCTTCTTTTCTGGTATTTGATCAGTTCTTGTATTTTGTGTATTTTTTTCGCTCCTTTAATCCGCATGTGATAAAGGAACAAAGACCGTTATGTTTTACACGTAGGCTTAGTTATTTCCCATTGGTTTATATTATTATGTACACATTGTATATGGATGTACAAATAATGTTCATACCCACATGTACATAAGCATCCATACTTAAAAGGGCCGACTCTCTCCGGAATGGGCACCTCCCTACAGTGGACATTTTTACCAGCTCCAAGGGTGCTGTCAGCTAGGTTTCACTGTATAAGTATGCCTTGGAATTGTGCGTCTGAGTCTTTACTTTTTTTTTTTTTTTTTTAATATTCAGGTATTAAGCTGTGAAATGCCTCTAATTAGCCTGGTTTTTAATGCAAAAAGTTTATGTCTTTCATCAGATGCATATAGGCCTATTGCATAGAATAGTGATAACGATAATGATATAAAATCATTATTATTATTATTATTATTATTATTATTATTATTATTATTATTATTATTATTATTATTATTGTTGTTGTTGTTGTTCTTGTTATTATTATTATTATTATTATTATTATTATTATTATTATTATTATCATTATTATAATTATCATTATTATTATTATTATTGTTGTTATTATTATTATTATTTAATGGTTTTTAATGCAACAAGTTTATATCTTTTATCAGATAAATCATATGTTATCTAAGAATGATAATAATAATTTTATTAAACCCCCAGAAATGGGGAAGAATACAAACTAGAAAAGAAGACTTGCTTCAAAGCAAATCTGTCTGTATGCCTTCACAAGGTGTAAATATTAAATGTTACAACTTTTATCCTTTGGTACTTCACATTACATTAAGCTTATGGCTGGATGCAAATTTCAAAGTCCAAATGACCTTGACCTTTGACCTTTTTAGGTCACATGTGAATTGCACAGTGTTACAATTCCCACAATTTAAGCCCAACATGAACCAAATCAGATGAAAATTGACCAAGTTATGGCAAGATGAAACTTTCAAAAGGCCAAATGACCTTGACCTTTGCCCTTTTGAGGCTACAGGTTATTATATGAATGTGCAGTGTTGCAATACCTACAATTTGAGCCCAACATGATCAAAATTGGATAAAAATTGACCAAGTTATGGCTAGAAGAAAGCCACCATCGAAATGGCCTTTGACCTTGAGATGACCTCTACCTGAAGTGAACCTTTGACCTCAAAAATGACATTTTGGCCTAAAACTGACCTTTGACCTTGACATGACCTTGACATTTGAGATGGCATTTAGCTTGCTATGATCAAACTCCTATACATTCGGAACCACATCTACTATAGTATATAAGATATTGAAGATTTAAAACTTTAATTAGCCCCCAGTTGCATAATTTTGAAAAGCATCACCTCTCATTACAAAAAGACCAGACTTCATCTATAGAAGTATAATTGTGCCAAGTTTGGAGTTTCTACGTGTAATACTTTTTAAATAAAATGTGGGACAAATTTGCCTATAAAGAAAGAAAGAGAAAGAATGAGAGAACTAATTCCTAGAAAAACATGTCTGTGTTGGCACACAGACATAAAGAAAGAAAGAAAGAAAGAAAGAAAGAAAGAAAGAAAGAAAGAAAAAAGAATATTTTTGATACTATGTAATGATATGTAAAGTACCACAGTCTATGTCATCATTCTTTTCCATTTTATTCTCATGAACCAAGTAGACTTCTAAGCATGATACAACTTGTAGACGTTAGTCTATTCATATTTAAAGTGTGTGTGTCAACGCACACTTTTCTGTTTTTCTAGGAATTCTTTATTAAAGTGTGTGTGTCAACGCACACTTTTCTGTTTTACTAGGAATTCTTTATTAAAGTGTGTGTGTCAGCACACACTTTTCTGTTTTACTAGTAATTAAAGTGTGTGTGTCAACGCACACTTTTCTATTTTTCTAGGAATTCTTTATTTCTTTCTTTCTTCTTTCTTTCTTTCTTTCTTTCTTTCTTTCTTTCTTTCTTTCTTTCTTTCTTTACCGGCAAATTTGTCCGACATTTCATTTGAAAAGTATTACATGAAACTCCAAACTTTGCACAATTATACTTCTATGGATAAAGTCTGGCCTTTTTATAATGAGAGGTCATGCTTTTGAAAATTATGCAAATGAGGGCTAATTAAAGTTTTAAATCTTCAATATCTTGTATACTATAGTAGATGTGGTCCCGAGTGTATAGTTCAATCATAGCAAGGTAAAGGTCATCTCAAATGTCAAGGTCATGTCAAGGTCAAAGGTCATGTCAAGGTCAAAGGTCAATTTTATGCCAAAATGTCATTTTTGAGGTCAAGGTTCACTTCAGGTAGAGGTCATTTCAAGGTCAAAGGTCATTTCAAGGTCAAAGGCCACTTTCCTTGGTGGCCTTCTTCTAGCCATAACTTGGTTAATTTTTATCTAATTTTGATTATGTTGGGCTCATATTGTAGCTATTACAACCCTGCATATTTTAAAATTTATG
The DNA here is from genome assembly GCA_964020975.1 of Hermodice carunculata. NCBI lineage: Eukaryota > Metazoa > Annelida > Polychaeta > Eunicida > Amphinomidae > Hermodice > Hermodice carunculata. The sequence goes on from OZ026625.1 coordinate 50,584,104, forward strand.
TGTGACCTCTAAAGGTCAAAGGTCAAGGTCATTTGAACCTTTGAAAGTTTCATCCAGTCACAACTTGGCTATTTTCCATCCGATTCTAATCATGTTAGACTCAAATTGTAGGTATTGCAACACTGCACATTTTTATAAGAACACGTGACATCGAAAGGGCAAAGGTCAAGTTCATTTGGCGCTTTGAAAGTTTGATCTTGCCATAACTTGGTAAATTTTCATCCGATTTGGTTCATGTTCATGTCAGTTTAATTTGTAATAGGGGGTTCCTGACCATTGTGCATGTAATGAATCTAAACCAAAGTTGTAGCAATTTGAATTATGCCAAATAGCACCATTAGAAATTTTAAATCTTAAATAACTTCAAAGCTGTAATAGATAGAGATGCCATTCCAACTTTTACTCCTGTGTTATGGAATAGTTGTACATTGCCATACCAATATGCTTTGAAGACACACACACTGATTTGCTATGCAGCAAATCATCTTTTCTAGTTCTTTATTTCTTTCTTTCTTTCTTTCTTTCTTCTTTCTTTCTTTCTTTGTTTCTTTCTTTCTTTCTTTCTTTCTTTCTTTACAGGCAAATTTGTCCGACATTTCATTTGAAAAGTATAACACGTAGAAACTCCAAACTTGGCACAATTACACTTCTATAGATAAAGTCTGGCCTTTTTATAATGAGAGGTCATGCTTTTCAAAATTATGCAAATGAGGGCTAATTAAATCTTCAATATGTTATATAGCTGTGGAGCTGGCTCTTCTATGTGTCTGCCACCCCACCAAACACACATGACCAGTGACGGTGAATGATTGGTATCAAATGGCCAGCGTATTCCAAAGTCCTGGCAAGTGTAACCACATCAAAATAAACCCTACCCTTTCCTCCTGAAGTTGATGTGTATTTTATTACCCCCAATAGATTTCACTCATAATCCACAGCCTTTATCAACATTGCAAGACCTGTGGAACATTTTTACAGGGGTGTCAGATCTCAATTAAATTGCAAACAAGCCATAATCCTGGTATATATTTTACAAGATGTGACATCAAAATGACCCTTTGAAAATGCGGCATGCCTTGACTCATTCAGGACAGAAGTCTTCATTTACTCTCAGTAAAATTTGTATCAAAGGGATATACTGAGTATTCTTATCTTTTAAATTAGGGGGTTCTGATTTAAAATTTCTGACAATCATAATAGAATATAATATCTGCTCATGATTTGTGATATTCTGACCTTTTTTATTTGTTTCACACATTGTATTAGCAATGGAAATTTGAAAGAAGAAGCAAGCAGCATATCCTTTGGGTTCATCACTGAATGAGTTAATTTTGTCATATAAACATTGGCTGCATTGATTGAATGGCTATGTCTGTTTGGTAATCTAATTATAAGTTAATGTTTTCTTTCTGGACACCAGTCAGTACAGTGGCTCTTAAAGAAAACATTTTGGGCTACATTATTTATATACAATTACACAGTCCAGGAAATGCTCAAAATCCCTGCACATGCATTCTATCATTAAAGTGTGTGTGTGTTAACACACACTTTTTTCTTTCTTTCTTTCTTTCTTTCTTTCTTTCTTTCTTTCTTTCTTTCTTTCTTTCTTTCTTTCTTTCTTTCTTTCTTTCTGTCTGTCTGTCTGTCTGTCTTTCTGTCTTTCTGTCTGTCTTTCTTTCTTTCTTTCTGACTGAATTTGAAATTTTCAATCTTGAATATCTTCAACAGTATAATAGAGATGTCATTCCAACTTCTACTAGGGGGTTGTTGACCATTGGCACCTAATCACCTAATGAATAAAAAATGAAAGTTGTAGCAATTTAAATTGCTAAATAGCACCATTAGAAATTTTAAATCTTGAATAACTTCAAAGCTATAATAGATAGAGATGCGATTCCAACTTCTACTCCTGTTTTATGGAATAGTGTACTTTGCCATACCAATATGCTTTGAAGACACACACACTGATTTGCTATGCAGCAAATCATCTTTCCTAGTTTCTTTCTTTCTTCTTTCTTTCTTTCTTTCTTTCTTTCTTTCTTTCTTTCTTTCTTTCTTTCTTTCTTTCTTTCTTTCTTTCTTTCTTTCTTTCTTTCTTTCTTTACCGGCAAATTTGTCCGACATTTCATTTGAAAAGTATTACATGTGGAAACTTCAAACTTGGCACAATTATACTTCTATGGATAAAGTCTGGCCTTCTTATAATGAGAGGTGATGCTTTTGAAAATTATGCAAATGAGGGCTAATTAAAGTTTTAAATCTTCAATATCTCATATACTGTAGTAGATGTGGTCCCGAGTGTATAGGAGTTCGATCATAGCAAGGTAAAGGTCATCTCAAATGTCAAGGTCATGTCAAAGTCAAAGGTCATGTCAAGGTCAAAGGTCAATTTTATGCCAAAATGTCATTTTTGAGGTCAAGGTGCACTTCACGTAGAGGTCATCTCAAGGTCAAAGGTCATTTCAAGGTTAAAGGCCACTTTCCTTGGTGGCCTTCTTCTAGCCATAACTTGGTCAATTTTTATCTAATTTTGATTATGTTGGGCTCAAATTGTAGCTATTGTAACCCTGCATATTTTAAAATTTATGCGAGACCTCTAAAGGTCAAAGGTCAAGGTCATTTGAACCTTTGAAAGTTTCATCCAGTCACAACTTGGCTATTTTCCATCCGATTCTAATCATGTTAGACTCAAATTGTAGGTATTGCAACACTGCACATTTTTATAAGAACACGTGACATCGAAAGGGCAAAGGTCAAGTTCATTTGGCGCTTTGAAAGTTTGATCTTGCCATAACTTGGTAAATTTTCATCCGATTTGGTTCATGTTCATGTCAGTTTAACTTCTACTAGGGGGTTACTGACCATTGCGCATGTAATGAATCTAAAACAAAAGTTGTAGCAATTGGAATTATGCTAAACAGCACCATTAGAAATTTTAAATCTTGAATAACTTCAAAGCTGTAATAGATAGAAATGCCATTCCAACTTCTACTCCTGTGTTATGGAATAGTTGTACATTGCCATACCAATATGCTTTGAAGACACACACACTGATTTGCAAATCATCTTTTCTAGTTTCTTTCTTTCTTTCTTCTTTCTTTCTTTCTTTCTTTCTTTCTTTCTTTCTTTCTTTCTTTCTTTCTTTCTTTCTTTCTTTCTTTCTTTCTACCGGCAAATTTGTCCGACATTTCATTTGAAAAGTATTACATGTGGAAACTCCAAACTTGGCACAATTATACTTCTATGGATAAAGTCTGGCCTTTTTATAATGAGAGGTGATGCTTTTGAAAATTATGCAAATGAGGGCTAATTAAAGTTTTAAATCTTCAATATCTCATATACTATAGTAGATGTGGTCCCGAGTGTATAGGAGTTCGATCATAGCAAGGTAAAGGTCATCTCAAATGTCAAGGTCATGTCAAGGTCAAAGGTCATGTCAAGGTCAAAGGTCAATTTTAAGCCAAAATGTCATTTTTGAGGTCAAGGTGCACTTCACGTAGAGGTCATCTCAAGGTCAAAGGTCATTTCAAGGTTAAAGGCCACTTTCCTTGGTGGCCTTCTTCTAGCCATAACTTGGTCAATTTTTATCTAATTTTGATTATGTTGGGCTCAAATTGTAGCTATTGTACCCTGCATATTTTAAAATTTATGTGTGACCTCTAAAGGTCAAAGGTCAAGGTCATTTGAACCTTTGAAAGTTTCATCCAGTCACAACTTGGCTATTTTCCATCCGATTCTAATCATGTTAGACTCAAATTGTAGGTATTGCAACACTGCACATTTTTATAAGAACACGTGACATCGAAAGGGCAAAGGTCAAGTTCATTTGGCGCTTTGAAAGTTTGATCTTGCCATAACTTGGTAAATTTTCATCCGATTTGGTTCATGTTCATGTCAGTTTAACTTCTACTAGGGGGTTACTGACCATTGCGCATGTAATGAATCTAAAACAAAAGTTGTAGCAATTGGAATTATGCTAAATAGCACCATTAGAAATTTTAAATCTTGAATAACTTCAAAGCTGTAATAGATAGAGATGCCATTCCAACTTCTACTCCTGTGTTATGGAATAGTTGTACATTGCCATACCAATATGCTTTGAAGACACACACACTGATTTGCTATGCAGCAAACCATCTTTTCTAGTTGTACATGCTTTGTTTACATTGGACACTGACCTGGCTGCCTGTGGCTTGTACGGTTCCTAACCTGGCAACCTCACTGCAATGAAAACTACAGCTTCCTGTGGCTTTCAATTGAATCTGTTATGTCTTAGCCTATTAATTAATTATGTGTTGTTCCATTTTATAAGTTACACCTTGTTTGTCTTGTTTAAACATGGCAAAAGCAATCACACACGGCAGTCTGTTTACTGCTCATGGGCACACATACAGACAAACATGCTGCCCATAGCCTGATATCAAATCCAGGCTCTCTTATCTTGGCTAAAAGTATCAATTACCAAAGCGGGCCCCAGAATCTTGACTGATACAATCTTCAAAGCCTTTGGTACTTCACATTCCATTGCGCTTATGGCTAGATTAAAAAAAGGCCTGAATGATTTTGACCTTTGATTTTTAGGCATTGCATGTAATTACAATAATATGCAGTGTTGCAATACCTACAGGTTGGGTCCAACATGGTTAGAATTGGATGAAAATTGGCCGAGTTATGGCTAGATGAAAATTTCAAATGTGATAATGACATTGACCTTTGACCTTTAGAGGTCACATGTAAATTACAAAAATATGCGGTGTTACCAACATACTAATCGAAGTTGGGTTAATTACCTGTACCTATAATATTTTTGGAGATATTCAAGATTTAAATTTTCAAATGGCCATAATTTCCGCAATTTTCAAAACTGTTGAACCTCTTTACAAAAAGTCCAGGCTTCATGTATGGAAGTATAATCATGCCAAGTTTGGAGTTTCTATGTAAAATACTTTTCAAATGAAATGTCGGACAAATTTGCCTGCAAAGAAAGAAAGAAAGAAAGAAAGAAAGAATTACTAGAAAAACAGTATGTCTGTGTTGGCACACAGACATAATAAATACATCGGAATAATAAATGACAGCAACATATCATAAAGAATGGGCAGAAACATTCATATTCAACTGCGATCCTGCTCACTTCCTGTGTTGCCAGACTGATGCATCCACCATGATCAGGGCAGATTTGTATCATACACTACATAAACATCCATAAATAACACCTTTTCAAGCACAAGAGAGCTCATTTCTAATCAATTTAGGCATCCTTTATGTTTCAAATATATGTTAAAACATTTTTAAGATTACTATGTGTTCTTTTTGTTTATTTTATTGAGAAAGTACTTTTTACCATGCTAAATATATGGATCTGCCCTAATGCAGGTGGCTCCCTCTTTTGCTCAATAGCTGTTAGAGTAGGATCGCATCTGAAAAATGAATACATCCTATTGATAAGCACAGGTAACATAACTATGCTGTTAGCCCAACCAGTAATCAGAGCTATGAAGTTTGAGGAGTTGTACAACTTTGGCAATAGATTTTTAGCTATTCAGCATACACGCCTCCGTTTGGATGCTAGCCAATTGAACTCGCATCTTTTCAAGATTGGCATAAAAATACCCCCAAAATGTTCCTGCGGCGCACCTAATGAAGATTCTTGCCATTACTTTTTTCATTGCCCTAATTACACTATTCCCCGATCAAACCTTCATACTGTTATTTTACAGTATGCTCCTTTTACCTTACAGACGATATTCTACGGGTCCTCTAATTGTTCTCTTACGGATAATATCGAGATTTTCTCAGCCGTACATAATTATATCTCTGTAACCGAACGTTTCAAGTCAGGTGTTGGTTGATCGCTAATCGCTTACACAAGTATTCATATTATCTTATTGTTTATATACGGTACAAACAATTTACCAAATTCTGCAATATGTGTAATTATATATAATTATTGTTATTGACATTGTGAGTATTTAACCTGCTCCCCTATCTGTCTTGTCGGCGTTTTGTCCTCTTCTTTATGGTTTTGTGCGTCTTGTGTTGTCCTGCTATATGTGTCCTCTTCTGCGAGAGGGATTAATATAGGGCTTTGCCCTCTTTCCCAATTGCACATAATCATTGCTTTTATATTATCTTTGTAAACTCGGCAAATAAAATATGTTTAAACCAACTATGCTGTTGCAGGGCAAAAACTAGCATCATCCAAAAGCTTACATTTTCCCTTTGAAATAAGATGGTTGTTTCTGTAATATAGGGATTTGTGTTGAAAAATTATATTGTTGCTCATGTAATATGGGGATTTATGTTGAAAAATTCTATTCTTGCTCACAGAAGATAATTCATGTGGGAAGTAGTTAGAAAACAATTTTCTTACAATTAGTTGGCAAATAATAAATTTCTTATACTGTATGAAGTGTTGTTGTTCAACTTGGATTGTCAATGAAACTGGTATTTCCATTAGAAGTGTCACCAGAATCAATTCTCAATAGTGGAGGATTACAGCCACAATAGCAGTATGTTTGAACAGGTGAAGGTGACAGTCTTCTGATTTCTCCCAGTTTGTGAGATTTCAGATACCATGCAGTGCAAAAGACTTCTTTTTGTGTTAAATCTTTACTTGTATTAACACTGTAAATGAAATGCCATCCATTTGGCACTTTTTATAAAAGTGTGTGTGTCAACACACACTTTTCTGTTTTTCCTGAAATTAATCAAAATGTGTGTGTATATATATATATATATATATATATATATATATATATATATATATATATATATATATATATATATATTTATATATATTTATATATACGGAGTGACTATTTTCACCGTACGGTGATGATAGAGTTTGGTCTATATTTATCGTATGGTGAGAATAGGGGCTGCTCTATTTCTACCGTATGACGATGTTAGAGAAGTCAACCAGGGAAGAATATTTTGGAAAAGCATTGTGTCATGATATTGCACACAAAGAGAATTGGAACCAACATTTGCTGAAATAATAAAAAGGCATAACATCCCATGGTGAGCATGGTTTATAATGAGATCTGTTGAGGTGTTATTTCAGCTTTTACTATCTAACGGCTTTTATAGAGCCTACACACACTCTCTCTCTCTATTTTTTAATGTGAAAAGGCAAAAGTTTAAGTGACAAGACAAAGTAGGAACTATTTTAGCATTGTCATAGGTGGAAGTAACGGAACTTAAGGGTAATATAGATCTATCTCGTTATGACTAAAGCTGAGGATTGCATTAAAACAAAAACAAAACAAAAAAAAAAACAAAAAACAAAACAAAAAAAACCAAAAAAACAAAACAAAACAAAACAAAAACAAAACAAAAAAAAAAAAAAAAAACAAAACAAAACAAAACAAAACAAAAAAAAAAAAAAAAAAAAACAAAAAAAAAAAAAAAAAAAAAAAAAAAAAAAAAAACCCACGAAGCAGCGAAAATGAAAGACTGATGGATGGGTGGAGTAAATTTATATACATCAATTTTCAGATGTTAAAAAGTCAAACATTTAATGTTGTCACGGTGCCAAGGAAATTGCCTTACAGTAAACCCTCCGTAAGTGGGTACTTTGCATTGGTCCTGTTTCCTATTGACCATACTATAAAGCTAGCTATCTCCCTAAAGTAAGCATTTTCTCCAATCTTACAAGTTTACAAGGTTTTATTGCAGTCCATTTTCAGATTAAAATTTGTTGAGATATGGGTGCACATAAAACAAAAAGTCAACAATTAAGTTAAAATAAATATATACATAGACATAGACATTTGTTGTAAAAGTAGACACGCAGCACCCTGGGCCACCTCCGGCCAGGCCAATAATCTAAAGGAATGCTTTACACCCGAATTAAAACGATGTTGCAGTTTAAAAAAATGTGTGGTAATACGTTCCTCTCGAAACAGTACATGGATTTCATATCACGGATACGCTGGGGGATACAGTTCCAGATTGAAGAACCAATATTACAAAGGGAGTGTTTATGGTTCCTGTTTTTATGAAGATGTCCTTGGCTGGAGGACATAGTATTATATTATGGACTTCTGTAAGAGGAGTGAGGAACTGACATAAGTTTTGGGGTGTCTGTTTGTTGAATTTCTGGCTTCTCTAAACTTTTGGCAATTTATAACGTAAAGAATTTCATCTTCGACTTCCAAACACGAATCACAAATTCTCTCATCAATGGGAACTTTAACTGGTCTTCTATGTCTACCCTTTTCTATGTTTAAATTATGTGCGCTAATTCGTAATCTGGTCAAGTTTTTCCTTTCGTTCAAATTCTTTAATACAATTAGGTACTTTCCTATTTTGAAATCTGATTTAAATTTCGAATAGGTTCTCAACTTTTTATCTGGACATGCTTGTTTAAGGAAGTCAATCTGCCATTGAAGTATAAATTTCTCTTTTAATAATTTGGTACCGCCCTGCTCCGACGGGCGACCTCACATTTTTCGCTCTCCAGGAGACAGAATGATACTGTCTAGCTTTCGTGCCATCAGCGAAATAAGGGAAAATAAAAATATAGCGAAATAAAGCAATTTACACTAGGCCTATATTTTTATTAAGTCAGAGAAAAGATCAATATTCCCTCATACAAATGGTTTGGATTTAACAGAACTGAAAGGCACGTCAACGCTCCCAAAGGATCCGGGGGTGTTGGGGTGTTGGTTAAGGACACTTCACTTGACGAATATCATGTCAATATTATTGACAAATGTCTATAAGGACAGTTGGGTTTAGAATTAAAATAACGGATTGTACATTTATTGTTTTTGTATGTCACTATCCATCTGAGAATTCGCCCCTGGGTAAATGCAACTGATTTCTTCGGTCATTTGATTTCACAATTATACATGTATGCTGACTTAAAGTTTTTCTTTGCGGTGACTTTAACGCAAGAACTGGAAACTTGCCTGATATCATTGATGATATAGATGGGATACCTGAAAGACAGGTGCTTGATATTGATTGCCCAAATACACATAGCGAGGCTTTAGTTGAATCCATAAAAGATACAAAACTGCGTGTGTTAAACGATAGGTTTTGCAACGATTCAAACAACTTCACTTCTATCTAAGGTAGAGGAAAGTCGGTTGTTGATTCCGTATTTACCCCCCCCCCCCCCCCCACGATTGTTTTCAATATTGCGAAAATTAAAGAGTGGATATCACGGACGCTCTTTTACAGAGTTATGCCTTGGTACATTTAATTGATGAACGTTGCAAGCCACCTGATCATTCTATATGGTCTTTTGATTTTACCGAATCGTACATGTCATCTATATCCCATATATACGAGGCCATACATGAAACTAGTAATCGGCGTCGATGTTTCTTTGATAGACCTAAAGAAGAATTTATGAATAATGATACATGGAGGCAAGCAGTGATTGACATTGTTGATATTCTCATTGAAAATATTATTATTCAAAGGGAGATGGACCTACTGTATGACAAATTGTTTAAAATTATATTGATAGAAATAGATATCAATTTGAAATTTAAAAATGGGAGTTAAAGATTAAGAAAGAGAATTAGAAACAGTAAACCATATTGGGATGATAGTTTAACTGAGCCCTGGACAGCTATGCATGATGCTGAGAAAAGGTTTGTAAGATGTGTCGGAGGTACAGGGTCTGCAGTTTGGCTGTGTAATTCTAAGGAAAGTGTAACAGCTGTTAAATCTTTTCAATATTCAGCCGCACGTGCAATTTTACGAATAAAAGGCACACCCGCGATGGTAGCCACTTTGGGGGATTTGGGTTGGCTACCGCTAAATTTTATTCTTGACAAAATACGTATAAAGTACTTCCATAGATTAAAACAGTTGCTCCCGGAGTCGAGACTTTGTAAAAGAATTTTTCTGGAAATGGAAAATGAATTTGTAAATGGAGGCAGTACCTCTTGGCCTTATTTTAAGGAGATTAAGAAAATATTTATTAACGTTGGACTCGATAACTTGATGTACCGTCAGGATGGACTGTGGGTTGACAAATTTCATAAACTGAGTGTAGACAACTTTATACAGAGCTTTTTCACCGAGATTGACAATAGGTCATCATTACATTTTTACAGCTTATTGAAGCGATCCTCTTTTCGGGAGGAATATCTTTTTACGGTGAATGATTTTGAATCGGCTCGCTTGAAGTTTATGGCACGTTCTGGATGTTTAGGTATACAGGAGAATTTATATAAATGGAATTTAGCATCATCTGCGACTTGTAAATTGTGTGGTAGCAGCTTAGAAAATATTTGTCATTTTTTGCTTACATGTCCAACACTCAATGCTATACGTCTGAAACTGTGGTATGAACTCGAATCCACTTTATGCGACACAGGTTATACGCACGTGTGGGAGCAGTTCATGGGCGCTTCCGTCAACAGTAAATTGTGCTTTCTTCTGGGTAACTCAGCTAATATTCATGGCGACCAAATTGGGATTATTTTTGATGGTGTATGCAAACGATTTTTAAAAGAAGCTTGGCTTACCCGTAAGTCCTTGGTGGACGGGACTTAACTAGTATCACATACTTTTAGTTTAATTTTCTCATTTATATTGCCCTAAGGTAGTCTCCCACGGGGAGGTGTGTGTGTTGGCTGCATTTTTCCGGATCGCTCCCTCGTCCCGTTCGTCGTCTCTTTCTTTTTTCGCTGGATGTGGGTTGTGATCCGGGACGGTAATGTCAGCGCTCACACCGCCCCGGGGGGCAGGGCGAAAGTGTGACTATATTTTTACTCCTGTACATATATATTATTTGATGTTTTAAATGACTATGTATGTTTATGTGAACGCACCACAATTTTACCCCTGGTTTGTGGTGCCCCCGTGTAAAAGGGGTAGTTTCGTAAATAAATAAATAAATAAATACAGGACAGAAACAAAATAAATTAGAAAAAAATTAAAGATGTTCGAAACAATATTTGACAAACTTTTAGTAAAAAAAAAGAGCATATAAAAGAGGATTTGTATTGCAAATTGAAGAAGTAAACACGAAGAATCCAAGAGATTTCTGTTAACATGTCAATAAACTTGGTCCTAGAAGTAAGAAGGAGATCCCAATGAAAGTTAAAATTAATGGACAATATACTACAAATCGTGAAAAAGTCTTTGGTAAATCGAAGCATGATTTTGAGACTCTTTATAACCAAAGTGATAACGTACATTTTGATAATGATTTTTGTAATAGTATATATATTACCAGATATGCACGGACTTGAGGCTTCGTTACCAGATCGGTTAAATTAACAAGATATGATATATATGAATGAGCCAATATCAATGATGGGAGTTATACAACATGCGCAAATGAAAAAAACTGTTGGATTTGATTCAATTTCAAACAAAGTTATTGGAAATAACAGAGATGTGATATCCATATTACATATGTTTTCAATCATTGTTTTACTCTAGGAATTGTCCCTGATGTATGGAACAAAGAAATAATCTCTCCAATCCCTAAGGGTGATGATAAGAACCCATATCTAGCGTTGGCATATAGAGATATCAGTCTACTGTCATGCATTTTCAAATTGTACACGGGTATCTTGAATAATAGAATATGGCAGTGTTAACGGATGATTCTGATATAGTAAAAAAAGGAGCAAAATGGTTTTCCTAAGGGCCGTTCATGCAGGGAACATATTTTAGTTTTAACTTCGATAATTCGTAACAGAATGGCTGTGAATCAAGATACATACGCATGTTTTATTGATCTTCAAAAAGCCTTTGATTGGGTTGATCGAGACTTGCTTATGTGGAAACTTATGCATGATAGGTGAAAAACTATATAAAGCTATAAAATCATTATATCCGGCAACGCTGTTATGTATTTGCTTAAACGATACTTACAGTTATACTGATTGGTTTCATACTAAATGTGGAGTGCGACAGGGTGATACATTATCCCCTACATTGTTCAACTTATATGCAAATGATTTTATAGATGAGTTGAATGCAACGGAGTAAGGTATAAAGATTGAAGGAAGGAATATGGGAGGCCTTTTATATGCAGATGAGATTGTATTATTAGCTGAAAACGCAGAATAATTACAAAGAAGTTTATGTTTATTTCAAAACTGGTGTAACAAATGGTGACTGAATGTAAACTTAGGAAAAAACCAAGGTTATTCACTTTCGGAAGAAAGATAGCAAAGTCACAGATTTTCAATTTAAGTTTCATGATCACTTCATCGAAAAAGATCAAAAGCATGAATGCCTAGGTGCATATTTGGATGAAAATTTAAATTTTGAGACAACTGCAAATTCTTATCAGAGGCTGAAAGACGAGCTTTGGGGGGCTGTAATTGCCAACTTTAAAAAACTAAGGGATTTGGGATTTTAAACAGTCACCACTATGTATAATTCCAGTGTTGCAACCCTTGTCAAGAGAGTTTGCCTATGATCGTTAAAAAGTGGGCACTGCAGCCTAAATGAATCAATGTTTAAATTTCAGACTGGAAACCGCAATTGCAAGCTGAAGAATCACAAAGATTGTGAGAAAAAAGATTAGCGTTCAGAGCACTGAAATCGACCCTTAAACGATTTAACAATACATTGAACTTGCGAGGTCCATGTCTTAAATTTTGGAGCTTTGAGGGGAAATATATCAATTACAGAGGGTGCATTTCTTACGCACCCTCTGTGGGCACCTCGCCTTCGGAGCGTTATGCGTTCCAAAGGCGAGTGATTAACAAACGAAAGACTTTTCAAAAGTTAATTTGTAACAATTCACCACCAATCGCTCATTAATGTTACGCAAAGTATAATTAATCCTTTTCCTGTTAACAACTGGAATCAAAGCTCGGAGATATCCGGCACATAGGCCCTTCACAATTTTATGATACTTTAGTTTAAACATATTTATTTCACTTGGATTACCTAATAGTATAGGTGCTGAGTGAATGGCTCTCCAGACACAGAGAGATATACAATTATTGATCAATATGTAAAAATTATGTTCATCTGGTACTAACTCAAATACATGAATCGTCTTGTGTTTGTTATGAACTTTTGAACAGCATTAAAGATATCTAAATTTTCACCAGCCGAAAGATTGTCATTACAATGTTGGTTTTTTTGGTTTTTTTTTTTTGCTTTTTTGTTTTGGTTGTAAACGTATTTATTTTCTCTAGCTGGATTGCCTTATAGTACAGAGGAATACTAATCTGGAGGTTCCCCAGTACATAAAGAGGCACATGACTTCTGTACGCAACACACAGGACAGTACAGTAGAAGGCACTAGACAGGATTTTCAGTGAACTATGCAACTGTTGGTCGGATCGGGTCAAAAAACATGTATCTCCAGCACAGGAAGTAGCACCTAATGATTTAGAAAATAAAATGTCTGGACTCCTTTATAAAAAGTTGCACTGCATAAAAGATTTTCATGTTTTCATTGTCACCCAAATCTGTGTTTCCTTTTGTGAAGTACTTAATCGACAAATCGTTAGCCAAGTATATGAGCAGTCAGGGGGTAAACACCCGGTGCTAATGTACAAACCACACCCGGTGCTAATGTACAAACCACACCCGGTGCTAATGTACAAACCACACCCGGTGCTAATGTACAAACCACACCCGGTGCTAATGTACAAACCACAGTACGTATGGAGAACGTTTTTCTTGGGAGCGGCGTGTCTGGGACAAAATAGGAAGTAATGTTAGTGGTCTTTATTTAAACATATTTCTTTATTCAGGATCACCAAATAGTACATCGAAATATACTGAACTATAGTGGCTCTCCTGACACGGAGAGACCCCCCCCCCCCAAAAAAAAGACGCACAGGACAAAACAAACTCCGAACACATACACTACACCAAAAGAAAGAACAAGTAGAACAGTAGAACTAGAAAATTTGATTTGCTTGCTAGCAAATCAGTCTGGGTGCCTGGAGAAACTGCAATGCAATGTATGCAGCTGTGACATAAGCTCCAAATGTGTAATGGCATGTTAACAGTATGGCCAAGTTGATGAAAAATGTTGCAGAATGATACAGGTAGACATGTCTAGCTTTGACCTCTCAAGGTCAGTCTAGATCAAAAAAGACAACACCAGATGAAAGCTTATATGTCATTTCCTACTCATGTTCAATAGTAACTATGGCCCCAAAGTTCACCGTTTTCCATATACAGAGATTCCAATGTTGTGTGGCCTTGTTTTGACCTTTCAAGGTCACTCAAGGTAAAAAAAGACAGCACCACATGAAAGCCTATATATCATTTTCTATTTATGTTTAATAGTTGAAGATATTCAAGATTTAAGTTTGGATATTAACCTAATTTGCATAAATGTAAATTTTAGAACTTCAGCTCCTGCTTCATTGGATGCACCTATGGGGCAGTCCTATGTGTTGAAGTTGGAACGGCATCTCTGTCTATAATAGTGTTGAAGATATTCAAGACTGAAATTTTGTTAATAGTTTTGAAAATTTTCAAGATTGAAATTCTGTGTATTCTCCTAATTTGCATAAATTTAAATATTACAACTTTGGCTCATGGTTCATTGGATGCGCCTATAGCACAAACCTATGTATTGAAGTTGGAATGGCATCTCTATCTATAATAATTTTGAAGATATTCAAGATTTAAATTTTGTGTATTCACCTAATTTGCATAAATTCAAATCGTACAATTTTGGTTCATGGTTCATTGGATGCGCCTACAACAGAAACCCATATGTGGAAGTTAAAATCGTATCTCTGTCTGTAATATTTTTGAAGATATTCAAGATTTAAATTTTAGGTAATCATCTAATTTGCATAAAATCAAATCCTACAAGTTTAGTTCATGGTTCATTGGATGCACCTCTATCACAAACCGATATATTGAATTTGGAATCGCATCTCTATCTGTTATAGTTTTGAAGATATTCAAGATTTAAATTTTCAGAGTGCCTTCATTAGCATAATTTAAAATTTTACAACTTTTGTTCACTATCCATTAGATTGGCAGATGCCACAAACTTATATGCTGACTTTGACTTTTGTATCTATCTATGATAGTTTTAAAGATATGTAGCTTTTAAAATTTTAATTGCCCCTAATTAGCATAATTTTGAACATCATGACTATTCCAAATCAGAGAGACACCTTCCCTACTAGGTGTATTACAATGCCAAGTTGAACATTGGCACCCAGACATAAAAAGGCTTCAACATACCAATGAATAGGACCAACATATGCACCGTGCTATTAACACATATAAAGTGTAGTATAACGTTGCCAGCAAGGTAAAGACAGAGGGAGGGAGAAATTTAGGGAAAAAAAGTGGGGGAGGTAATACAGAATAATTTCAGGCTTGCAAGACAAATCTTCTGGTCTCCGAGGTGTACTTTTGAACAGCATCCACTATTTCATTGTAATGCTGTTTAGAGATACTCTCGTTTCCATGTATTATATGAGTATAAGTAAAAAGAATGTCACCAGCAATTTGACCAATTGAGGAGGGGTTAACTCCCGGTGCCAAAATACGACAAATTGAACGCAACAATATCTTTTTAGGAATTAAAAAATTAGGGCATTTTAAAAATAATGATATGTAGTTTCATTGGGAAAAGAACATTGACAAGCAGCGGATTCGGTCACATTGATTTTGTGGAGATGCGAATTCAAACCGGGTACATCAAGTCTCAACTGGGCATGTAGAATATTTAGGGATCGCATATCATAAGAATAATTACAATAAGTCGGAACATAATCCACAGGCAAAAGTGTATATTTGAGACGAAGCTTCAATTGGTCAACTGTTGTAGACTGTCTTATATCAAGAGGTATATCGTTCCAAAGTTTAATAGTATGGGATGAATGACTTGCCAAAACGTTGAGTTGTTAGTTTGATTTGCCGGAGGCACCTGCTATTTTAAAGATTATGGTTAGGTTGTGCATCAGTATCAGTATCATTTAAAATTCTTATGCAAAGAGGTGTCCCTGTTCATATACTTAGACTACTTGCGTATTGGTACTCATCACAAACGATGTGTGTTCAGTGGGGCCAGAGGTTTTCCAGCTTCTTCTATGTATCCAACGGTGTCCGACAGGGGATTGGGAGGGGGGTGTCCTCCTCCCCACCCTCTTTAATGTATATATTGAAGTGATTAGTAACAAACGCAAAGAGGTAAAAAAATGTGGGATGTATATCAGGTAAAGTTGCAGTTAACAATTTGGTTTACCCACATGATATGTGCCTTATTGCTTCATCTGGTAAGGGGCTTAAAATAATAAAAAAAATAATAAGTATATGTGTCAAGGAAGCTAGGCAACTAGATATAAAGTATAACATTAATAAAACCATGTGTATGTGTGTACAACCGAAGTCGTGGAAACTTACAAAGATGCCATGCAGAGTTCTAGATGGTAATAAAATCGAGTATGAATCTAATTATGAATACTTAGTTTGTGTCATCTTTGATAATCTTAATAGTGATGATGGTGATGTACAGAGACAGGTAAGGAGCATGTATATCAGGGCAAACATGCTGGTGAGAAAATTTGGCAGATGCAGTAAAGAAGTACAATTGTATAAAACATACCTTGGGAATGCATGCAGTGGCCAGTTGTGGATTCATATTAGTTCTTCGCAAACGCATAAATTAAAAGTGGCGTAATTCTTTTAGAATATTCTTTGGTCTATGTATCCCTTGCATTTGAAGCATCAGTTACATGTTTGTTCACCATGGTGTTCCTTCCTTTGGCGAATTTATCAGGAGGAAAATCTACAGCTTCTGGGGAAGGATTGAGTGGAGTAATAACCTGATAGTTGAGAGCATTGCTGGTAACTGGCTTATTTTCATGGAGTTGTTCACCTACAAATACTGGCAAAGAGCATTGTTCATGCCAAGCGCTGTAATATAATGGTACCACGGTGTGCTGTATTATGACCTAGATACTTACTTTTCATACTTGTTTTGACCCTGTCTACCCTGACATTTTTTAAAACCTGGCATTTACCTGGTGGGTCATACTCTGGCTGCCATTGGCAGCTGGAGCATGCCTTGTCGGCGGGGGGGGGGTACTCCCATGTAGGATTGTACTGGGTATGTGCCGCGGGAAAGGCCCTGTTTTCATTACTCCAAGGATTAGAAAAAAAACCCCAAAATGTACACAGCTGGATTAGGATAAGGGTAACAATTATTTGAGTGAACTGGAGATATAGGATATAATTAGTAAGTCCTTTGGGGGGAATTTTTGTGGGAAGTAAGAATATGCTTAAACTTGTTTAAAATTGGAATGTTGATCTCCAGCATGCACCAATGTAGCACTCCTTTCAACACATTACAGGGTATTGCATAAAAATGGCCGAGGCACCCCCCCCCCCATGTTGAATATGCACCCCCCCGCCTGTCGGTCAGTGAGAAGACTCAGATCTAGCTCATTAATGATAACGTCAGGGTTGAAAGAGTTAAATGAATAATAAAATGATTGTTCTGGTCTTGTTTAGTCAAAGTGCGAAGACTGTATCATTGTATTTCATCCCATGAACATTATATATATATATATATATATATATATATATATATATATATATATATATATATATATATGTATACACACATACATATATATATACATACATATATATATACATATATATACACACATACATACATATATACATATATATATATATATATATATATATATATATAATATATATATAAACTGTATCATTTATTTTATTGTAAATATGGACCTGTGTCTGAAATAAAACTATCGTATCGTAGTATGAGGTATCAGATCTTATAAATAAGCTGGGGTTAATCTATTGATCATTTTGAAAAACAAAAGCAGCTTGAAGTGTTGTCTTCGTTCGGCCAAGGTAGGCCAGCCAATGTTGGTTAACAAGGGGTAACGGGTAGTGTGTTTCAGCACCAATGCATATACGAGCTACATCAAATGTACTGATTCCAGCGAGGGCGTCTGACCAGTAATCACAATTTAAGTGACGCAGCCATATTCCAGGATAGGGCGTATCACGATTTATATAGTCTGGAGACTGTATTACATGATATCAGGGATGTGGATTCCCGGGGGGAGTAAGGATGGGAAGGTACATCCATTAGTGACGATACTGGGTATGTGCCGCTCTGAAGGTCCCTGTTCTCAGCGAAATTTTCCTGAGAAAGGTCCAGTATTTTGCCAAAAAGTCCCTTAAAAAGGGTTATTTTTCTCTTTTATGGCCCCAAATTTGGGAAAATTTCCCTAAATGAGGAAAAAATGTTCTTTCTGGAGCACTTTTCACGTCAAAATTGGGACCATATTTTCAACTATTTCGGTTAGAAAAATCCCTAACAAAGGTATAATTTTTGTAAAAAAAACAAGTGCTCTAACAAAGGATGGGCTTTTGGAAGGTCGAGCCGAACACCCTCCCCAAAATTTGGGGAAGTACCTACCCCCTTCGGGGGTGGGGGTGGGGGTCGGGTGGGGGTGGGGGTAGCGGGTGGCGGAAGGGAATTCAGACATGCACATCCCTGGCCATATGATCAACCAATCACGATATTAACGCACTCTAATTTCTAAGGCCTGTTTCATTACTCGCCAACGAATGTATTGTTTGAGTATTGTTCTCTACTTATTCAGCTTTCAGAAACATCATTCTAGCACTACATAAGTAGATGTGTTGTAAAGTGTTTTCAGTTATAAAACAGCGGTAACTTTGGTCTACTGGCCGAAGATTCCAAAGTGCAATCCAGACAGCATTCTGTCTGATTAGATTCCAAACTCCCAAGTCACAGGCGTGCTCCTGGTAGGCTATTTGAGACACGTTGGAAGACTGTGTATGTTACGTATACAGCATGCGTTTCCTCGAGTTCGTCTCTTCTGGCACACTGCATCTTTTGACTTTCTCACTGAAATCTTGCTCAGAAAAGTAAAACACACTGTAACGTTTTGGCGAAACTTCTCGCGGAAGCATCTGATTCCCAACGAGCCCACACGTCACAGGCATGACATATCTCAAGCTGCGTTGACTTGAATCCTGGTTCAGCTGTTGCTAGGTCAAAGTCTTATTTAATCTTTGGATATTTAACGAGACAGAGAGCAAGTTCAAATTTTACAAGCTGTAACTAGTGCAGAAATATTTTGATACAATTCTCTCGGGTCATGCTAAAATTCGAAGTTTGACAAAAAATGTCATCGTCGGGAACTTAATTTATATGCACCACGCCAAGAAACTACCCCACAGGTTTCGGACTTTGTCTTTGTTTTGAAATATGCGTAAGCATGACTGGATCCTCACATTTTTCGGTATGTGTTCTCTTTATTTGTTACCAAAAGTTGTCAAATACGGACATTACATGGTTGCAGTAGTATGAGAGAGAGAGAGAGAGAGAGAGAAAGAGAGAAAGAAAGAAAGAAAGAAAGAAAGAAAGAAAGAAAGAAAGAAAGAAAGAAAGAAAGAAAGAAAGAAAGAAAACGAGTTACACACTGATATAATCAGATTCCATTTACCCGCTTGCCCTGCGTCCCAGGGCAAGCTCCGATGCAGTGAGGCGAGTTCATTTCAAAGTATGGCTCCCCGTCGGGCAATTAAGAATTTGACAGTTCAAAAAAAAAAAAAAAAAAAAAAAAAAGCAAAGAAAAATTATTATTCGAGGGATTAGTTATTGGAAGCTCCCTCCCGGCACGCACTTTTGGCAAACAATCCACGTTGCGCAAGTGGGACATTCATTCTGGAGCTATTTTGGTATCCTCAAATGAATCGCGTGTCAAGCACACATGTGACATGAATTTTCGTATCACTTGTTTTTAAATATTGAGAACAATTATTCTGGTTGTTAAATCTATTTTATTTCAATTTCTAGTAACTTATTTTATTTTTCCTAGAAGGTGCTGATGTGCCTTAGAACTTTATACTTGGGACTGATTGACAGAGACTTGTGTGTATCAATGTGGCTTGTCGCATAACTAAATAGCTCTAACTTATTTTACTGGGGCTCGCTGATATAAATGGTGGGACAGCTCATGTCTCTCAGTGCGAGTTAGGTATAGACGACATTTTGTGCAGTCAGGGTATTAGAAGTCATCACTGGAAACGATTCAATGTGGTGCACCGCAAGGATCTATTTTAGCATTGTTGTTCCTTGTCTATATGAATAATTTACAACAGAATCATTCATGTAGATCTTCTCGATTATCTACTGATAACACTAATAACCTTTTCGAAAGATAATTTAATTGTGCGTTGATACTCGACATTTGATAAGAGCTTTTATTTTGTTTTAAACTCTATATGTGCTTGTTTGTATTTTCCATTTCTGTATATATGTTTTAAAGTAAGTAAGTAAATAAGTAAGTAAGTTTTATTTCAGTACTATAAGGCCTCAGGTCCTTGGTCCAATATATTTGTAACATAGAGTATAAACAGATTGGAGTGACTGTGGACACAGAATTATAAATTATCTGTTAGTATTAACATTTCTTCTCTTTTATTTTATATTATTTAATTTTTTTTAGCGCATAATACAAAAAAGCAGCTGTTTGACACACTGTAGAGGCATCATCAGACTTCAATATAAACTACAAAACTTTTCTTGAGTGGGAGACTTAACATAGAACCTCGGTAAGTATACATACTTCGTAGAATCTGAAAATTTGGGACAAATCATCAAAAAATGGTACTCATCTTCTTCAAACATTGTTTGTCACAAAATTTACACAAACGCTCATTTGAATTTAAACCTTGATGTCTTCCAATTTCTATATTTAACTGGTGGTCAGATTATCTAAATTTGGCCAATGATATTGCAAATTCCCTGATTGATGCAAAAAATAAATATTTTTCCAGTTCTAATAAACTCTTAAATTTACAGTGTGTTCTCAATTTTGAAATATCTTGTATACAGCTACTTCGTTCCTGTATAACACAGTCCTTCACTCGTTGTGCAAACGGTCTAAAAAAAATTCAAGAAAAAAAAAAAAAAAAAAAAAAAATCTTCCGACCCTACTTTATGGCATATCCATACTAACGTTCTAAAGATGTCAACAAACTGCTAATTTACCTTGCGTAATACAGTTTTTAAAGTGTTGTTCATATAATCCATGCAATCTTTTTTGTTTGCTTTCAATTCATTTTTTCTTTTTTTCTCTCTCTTTTATTATGTTTTTTGGGGTGGTGGTGGTGGTGGTGGTGGTGGTGGTGGTGGTAGTGTTTTTTTTATGGAACTTCTACCACAGTTATTAAGTTCGACAGTTGGTAGCAGCAAATAATTATCTGAAAATATAAAAGAATCTGTATTGAAACAATCACTTTTGGGCATATAATATTTGTAATACTAATCACGATGTGGTTAAAAAAAATCTTCGGTCCAGAACGTCTTTCTTTTTGTTTACATAAAGACTAAATTAATTGCGCAAACCTCTGGAAACGTGTAGTTATATGCGTCATAGCAATGGATGCACGCTCTGCTAATGGCGTGAACTTTTACGGAGCAACTTATGAGCCACCCCTTCTTCTGTTCCTTCCCGGCCGTGCCCTCTCCTCCTATAGTTTTACGGCCCGTAGGGACTGAACGAGGTTGGACCTATATCATGTATGTTATACTGTTACCTTTCAAAGGAACAAAACGTTCAGAAATATTCATATCTTATTAAAGTAATTCATAATTCTTTTTATTAGATTGATACTTGTTTTTCACATTTGTACACTGAAAGCACACATCGTGGTTACAATATATAAGTCACAAGACTCAATAGGTACATATTATGAAATTAAAAGATTACCTTAAAAATTCTACCAAAACTGATGAGATCGTATGTGTAACCGTCTTGGAATAATACCTTAATGGACCATTCAAAAGACACTTCCATGAGACTCTGCAGTGATTCAAAAGCATCAAATAAGCGTCATACGTTGTTTTGAAGGCATTAGCATTTGGAGCATTGACTACGTGCCCAAGAAAGACAGTTCCACAGACAGACAGATCTCGAAGAAAAGAAGTGTTTCCTTACATTAAGTCTAGAGTGCTTGATTTCAAATGTAAAGGCATGACCTCTTACCCCTTGATATTCTCTCTGTAAAATATGTTTGCCAATCTACATTCTCTATACTATGTCTTATTTTGAAAACTTCAATGATATCACCCCTCACTCTACGATCTTCTCATTTGGTTAATTTTAACTCTTTAATTTCTCCTCATAAGATAAATTTAATAATTCAGGTACTAATTTTGTGGCTCTCCTTTGCACTTTCCCCAGTACTTCGATGTCCTTTCTAAGATATGGCGACCAAACCTGGACACAATAATCTAAATGTGGACGTACATAAGTTTCGTACAAAACAAGGATAGAATCCACATCAATATATGAAAAAGACGTCTTAGGCTAATCAATCCTAAGACCCTGTTTGCTTATGCTACTGTTCTACCAATATGTTTGGAAAAACTCAAATTTCATCAACCAGGATTCCCAAATCGGTTTCTTCTGTAGTCCTACAAAGCATTTTGCCGTCAATGAAATATAACTTGGATTTTGAGAACCAACATGCAGTTCTACTACTATACATTACATTTCTAAGAATTTCAGAGTGCAGGGAGAAAAGGGAATGGTGGTAGTCATTTATAAAGGGTTCCCATGGGGTCCCCCATGGGAAATGCCTGAGCCTTACAGGCAGGGACATGGTGTATCAGGGTTTTCTTTTCCTTTTTTTTTGGGGGGGGGGGAGGGGGGAGGGGTTGCAATTGAGTGTTGACTACAAGCGATGAGTGTAGGGTAATATATCCAGGACCAGGAGCCCACCATAGCTGTGAGCGAGTGTGTGGTGACCCTTTGCCTCGGCTCGGGTCCTGGAAAACATGGCGGCACGAGCTGATTAGGATAACCATGGTTTCCTCCGACTCATCTACTTTTCTTTTCTTTCCTTTTTTCCTAGGCCACCTGTGTCACGCAAGACCGCGGCACACAAGCGGAGAGCCACAGCAATATTTATTTATCCTTGTTGAACTTGTACCCACCAAGGGCCAAGTGGCCATTCATTTGACCACTCTAGCAGATTGTCCAGATCACTTTGTGAACAGTCGTGGTCAGTATAACGGGTGCACCCGAGTAATAGTTCCACTGAAATATAAATGTGCTTGTTTTGTGTTTAAAAATTAATTTATAGGATAAGGGGGTAGAAACTGAGGACAGTTTGGTCAAAACGACGAGAAGCGACATAACTGTGATCCCTAATTTAATGACTTTTACCAAAATATTATCAAGAAAGATATATTTTATTTAAAGTATTTAATTTTTAATGTACACATTTATATTCTTATACAAAGGACCCCAACGGAAAAAATCGAGGATTTTTATCCAGCTATCTTGGGCTATCCTGGTTCTGGCCAATTTTATAATTTATTTAAGTGTAATCTATTTGTATCGTGTATTTTAATATGTATCCTGTGCTGCAATGTTCTTTATGTGACATTATATCTATATTTTATTTATTTTAACGTGACATTGTCTTATGTATTGTGGATAACTACCTCTTGTGTTCTTTGTAGTTATGTTACACTGTGATATTACTTTTGATTTTATTTCGATGTATCATGATTTTATGTAACCTGGCTTGCACCAAATCAAATCAAATCAGATCAAAACTTAGTTTGCAATCACACCTCCAGGTGGCGCTACTGATCCTACTGCCGCCAAATGACCAGAGGAAGACAACGGTGACTCGTGCCGCTTAAGACTCTCTCAAATAGCGTTTCCCAGGCGTCGAAAATTTAGAAAGGTATCATTGTATAAAAGTTTGTGCTCATAAAGATAATGGGTGGCGATAAATATGGCTCACACTTTTTCTGTCAGGCAAACAGATTTAGCGGAGCGATGAGTGGGCGATACTCAGGGTCGTTTACTATTGTAACCAGGCTGGACAGTTCACAGCAGCACCTCAAAACTGGCATCAAATTCAAAATGTTGCCAGTGCCTTGATCCCCACTTTGGAAAAACACATTGCTGAACTTGAATACCTCTATCGTTTGTATTCATAAAACAGTTCTTTATGGCTATTTAAAGCTTGAAACTGCAACGGGCAAGGCATCATCGCTTGCGGAGGGAAGGAGGTATACTGCATCATTTGCATGCAGGGAGGAGAATCGGAAGGTGGCAGAGGGGTTTTCCCTCGCATGACACGATGCACTTCGATGGGTATCTTATTGCATATGGAAGATTCCATCATCCCAGTAGCACGTATGCCCCAAAATGTAAACACTGTGAAAGGAAAAGGCTTTTGCAAATCACACAAGGGCAATATACACTGATGTAGCCAGATGAATAAACTATATAAGTAAATACTGTTAACAATGCACATTGATTAGGTGGTAATACCAATTGGAGACATTCATATTCAACTGCGATCCTGCTCACTTCCAGTGTTTTCGGGGCAACAGACTGATGCTTCCACCATGATGAGGGCAGATTTGTATCATATACTACACAAACATCCATAAATAACACCTTTTCAACCAAAAGAAAGCTAATTTCTAATCAATTTAGGCATCGTTTATGTTTCAAATATGTGTTAAAACATTTTCTTAAGATTATTCTATGCCCGTGTTTTTTATTTTATTGAGAAAGTACTTTTGACTATGATAAATACATGGATCTGCCCTGATGCAGGTGGGTCCCTCTTTTGCTCAATAGGTGTTAGAGTAAGACCGCATTTAAATATGAATACATCCTATAATGCCTTAATGATGATGATGATAATAATAATCTTGTGGCACTCCGCTTATTTCCCATGGTCTGGTAACATGTCTGATTCAGATGGCCAAGAAAAAAAAGACCCACTTTCCCTGTGATCCCCGTTTGGTCACAGGCTTAAAATTCTTCATCGTCTGGCTTTTTCGCTCCCCCTAGACCTAGCTTGTTCATCCATTGGCTTTTTTGCCTCCAGGCCTTTTCATCCTCTGGCTTTTTCGTCCCCAGGTTTTATCATACAACTTACCTTGAGCTGTATATAGTATTGGGTGTACGCTGACATGTAAATAGGTAGTATTAATATATTTTTAATACGATGACTGGAAACAATGTTTTTGTCCACACATGGAGGTACTATTGAGAATACTGGGTTTCTGTAACCTCCCTAATGGGGGTATATTACCCTTTCAAAACATGAAATACCCCCTCAGCAAAATTCAAAGGGTCCCAACTTCCTATATTTTCTTCGTTAATTTTTGCAAATGATGTCTGAAAATCTGACACTCTTTCAGGTTGGGGCCCTCTGAAAAAATTCCTAATGGAAACACTGGAATAGTATCTCCATGGTCCACAGAACATATTTTGTGTTGTCACAGACGCATCATGGTCTAACTCCAGCCCATGCTTTCCAAAGGGGTATAGATTTGCGAAATGAAATTATTATAATATTGTAAATGAATAATGTATGGTAAGGGTCCTTTAACACCCGTCCTCATCTCAAATTATGGGAAAATATTTGCATGTTTATTTGATTAAGTTTAAGGGAAGAACTGCATCTTTCACCTGTGGTACCAGATCTCGACTAGGTCTGTATACTGTGTTATTCATACTGCATGATGGGTAGCTCTGCATTTGTGTGTTGCCAGTGTCACGCGTGGAGAGTGGCTTTGTGTTTCCAGCACTTATTCACCCATCTAATGATTTGAATACACAAATGTACTCAAATCATTTGATTGGGAGTGTGTAAAAATACTTGGTAAAAATACTCCTACTAATCCATATTTTTTATGTACTACACTGTAATGTAGTTTGTAGTTATAACTTAATGAAATATACAAGACCATGTTCACATAATGAATAACTCTAAATTTTATGCCTACAATGACGCCATATTTGTCTAATGGTTCCAACTTTAAAATGTGACAAAATGAACCAGTACACTTGTTCCAAAGGAAAAATTCTCTCTCGCTTGGCATTGCAACTTTCTATCATTCTTTCACTTTCTACCAAGTGATTATTTTAGCTACATGAACCGAGATACAAGACTATAACTTGCATAAATTCTATATCAAATGTCATTGACCTTTGTCATAAAACAAAACCCCAATGAATGAATATATTTAAATCTAAATTTAAAAAAAAGAAACTATTTTTTTTCTCCGAATAATAAATTGCCAAACAATTTCTCATTAGTTTATGCAATTTGAACTGTGTATACTGTGCTTTCGCATGGTTGAATTGTTTTGTTCTTGGTTTTGCCTGTCACCTGATGTGTTTACATTTCAGTATTTCTACTACATGTGCACTGTATCTTTTAATCAAGAGATTATCCATATCTGTTATACGGTCAGTGGTGTCGCCACTGAGTCTGACTGGTCTGATTTGTTGGACCGTCATTTGGCCAATAAAAACCAAAAAGATATTGCAACATTCCAACTTAAGTAATGAATTTGTTGTCTGACCGCCATGACATCTAGACATGTTCATGATCATATTGAGACCAGACAGACACGCATTGATTACTTCATGAAATTCTAAGATTTCCCTGTCCAAACTAATGTGTAACATAAAGGTACACATCTTTGGCAGTGTAATTTTTTCACTGTTGACTACCGATATCCTGGAATGAAATGCTAGACAAATAATTTTAACGTAGTGTAATTCTAGACAAATTCCTTTGCAACCTCCTATGTATAATGTAGGTTTTAACTCCATTATGTTATAAGTGTAACATCTCTTTAGCTCCAATTTCAATATATGTTCAGCTTTTTTGTCTACCGTCAGTGTAAATACATGAGAGAGAGAGAGAGGCCATTATAAATAAAATATATATTCAGTTTCATTTGTTTTGTCAGAGTCTAAATAGATGTATATTTAGCTCATACAGGTGAGAAGCATATAAGTTTTAAAATATGTTTTATTCACTTTTACTTGCCTAATGTCAGTCTAACAACACATAAATGAGAGTTAGTGCAGTGAGAAGCCAGTATCAGTGAAATATATATTCAGTTTCATTTGTCTAGTCAGAGTCTAAATAGATGTATATGAGCTCACACAAGCGAGAAGGCATATTTATTAAAATTATTCAGTATCATTGTCTATGGTTCGGTCAGAGTTGAAAGACATATACATGTATATGAGAGTCCACACAGTGAGAAGCCATTAGAAGTGAAATATATATTCAGCTCCATGTTTCTAGTAAGAGTCTAAATGTATACATGTACATGGGCATATGTAACTGTAAAATATTTTCAGTTTTTATCTCAGGATCTTCAATCAGGGCATAAGGAGACATTCATGACAGCTCACACAGCCTGGTGAGAAGCCATGTTAAGTTTTATATATAATTCAGCTTTATTTGGCTGTGGTCAGAGTTTAAAGAGGCCTATGCGAGATCACCAAGGTTAACAAGATTAACCCAACTTCCAGAATCGTGAGCACGTTTCAAGGTTCATACCTTATTTTCAGGGGTGTCATTGGCAACTTGAAAAACTTGATTTTTATTGCACTGTGCATTCTGCTGCCTATAGAATTGCAAGCATCATCCTGTTTTCTGCCTCTCTACTACCCGTAGGAGATATTTATATGATGCAAGTTTTACTGTAAGGTTGTAGAGTACAGTATAGCCAATACCCTTATGTATATTAAAATATTGAATGCAATCTTGGTGTCATTGCATAAATTTGATTACACCTGTTTATGGTCTGTCTATGCTGTTTTAAGGGCATCAACGTTTGGTGCCAGGGTGGTACATGTAACACAAATAAACAGACCTACACAAGGGGAACGAGTAGTCAAATTGATCACGGGGATGTCACTTTACCGTATCTAAACAATCCGTGCATTGATATGTTTACAGCTCAATTACAGTATCGCAACAAGTTGTATTCCTTAATGATACCTGTATTAAACTTGGTCATGTTCCTTAACCTTTACATGTATGAAGGCTCAAAAATAGAGAAGTTACACCAGTGTTCATAATGTGGTAAAAATCGAGGGGGAAAAAATATGCATTTCGGAAAATAAACTGTATGAATATGATCACATTGTCTTGTCTCAATTTATTGAATACCATGGCATTGAAAACCCAATATAGGGCTTATATAGGTCTCCTTAGAGTCGTATAATAATTCTTAGGCCTGCCTAAGGTGGGTGTGGGATATGATTCCCGCTCCTCATAATAGCGATAATGCTTCGCAGAGAGAATCATATACTTTTGTTTGCGCACAGGTAAAATAGTAGGCCTATAGTATAGACTACAAATATATTGCACAATAGACCATACCCCCCCCCCCCCAAAGAGTTTAACTTTAGAACCATCTCTCATACATATGATTTCAGCACTTGTTTCTAAAACAAAACAAACAAAAAAATCAAAGGATTAACCGAAAACAACAAAAAGTCAGTTTTGATGGTATGTGATTTTCAAAGCATATTGACCTTGAGAATGTGAAAATTTCAGTACCCTAAAATTTCACTCTGGCAGAAACCCTGGCATCATACAGCCAAATGTTAGCAAGGACTGGATTTGCAAGCTTAACAGCTGGGACTACATAATAAATCCATTGCATCACACTGCATGTAGAATACAGCAGTCTAAAATAGAGAATTGTGTTCTTTTAATATTTATTGTCAATATACTGTGACACATAAAGTTTACTCGCATCTTCTACGATCTACTTAGCAGAAGCTATTCTAATTCCAATGCCAATGGACAAGCTTCTTATTATGGGCCTACTGGGCAACTTAAATTTGTCACTCAGTTGCATATTGCCAAAGCTTCTGTGCAACTGTTCACAGCACCGTTCTGACAGTAGCCAGAGTAGGCCTGCCTTGCTTGGCCATCGCCGTATCATGCTGCAACCCGTGTCATCAAAGAGTACCCGTTCCTTCATTGGTTGTTGCCCGACTGAGTTCATAAAATGTACGATGCATTTTCACGTCCAGGCTGTAATTCACCTGTCCTTCATTAACATAGTTCTTCTTTTGGGGTTTAATTTTGAATTTGGGTTATATTATTGTGAACTGTCGGAGGTTTGTGTGCGGAAACATTCAGTTTCTTAGAGCTGTCCATCTGTCTACCATGTTTCTGTACTCTAACTTCAGAACATTTTGAGGCAGGGCTTATATATTGCACAGGAAAATAATCCTCTGTAAGGGCTAGCTCAAGTTAAAGATTTCATATGGCACAGGTTCCGTTTGTTTGTTCATCCATCATTTCGTCTGGCCATCTGTCCAGCCATGTTCTGGGATGAGGCAGGGGGCATGGATCCAGGAAATCTCTGATTGCATTTTAATTATTTTATTATTTTAGTAGAAATTCCATTGTGGCCAGTGGCCTTCTTAGTGCCAAAATTTTCTAGCTGGTTTGAGACTGCACAATCTGAGATCCACGAGAAGCTGACAAGGCTATCTTGAGTCACAGGAAATTTGGCATGCTGATACAGCAAATAAAATGCCCAATATGCCAGTATGGAAATACTGTTTACCTCTCTTATGTTGCAGCTACGTGTTCACGATGGCCATAAAGTGGAATAACAACGTAATAATAGGAGGACTGCTGGCGGTCGCTATGGTCATCTATTTCATCTACACACTGATGCCAAGAAAAAACAGTTCCGTACATCTGCGCAGACACTTTACCTGGAAAACAAAAGAATTTGTGGAGGTACCACCTGACCTACTGGATGCTGCACCATCAGATGTGGAAATAACAGATAGACATCTCGGTTATACATTTGAAGGGCAGGTAGGTACACTCATGGATATGACAGTCCATGGTACACTCTTTATTAACATTGCAGACCTTGCTACAGTACAACTTGCCAGCCTTACCAGGTCTTCTGCTGGTCATATACTTTTAGAGAGCAGGAACTGATGTTTGACATTCAGGGACGTGGTCTTGGCAGGCAGCTCTGAGTACAGCCTTCTTGGAAAGTACATGTACTGTAGCTAGCCATCTGAAATTTTTATGAAAGATAGCCCTTACAGAGCAGATATATTACACCGTTTTGTGTGAGTAATAATTTCTTTCTTTCTTCATCTAATAGCAAACATTGGTACACTACCTAAGATTTACTTTGGCATGTTCCACAGAAAATACAGCCATCTACCTGAAACTGTTGTAGCAGGTTGCCCTTTCATGAGTTGTGTGTACTTGAATGCAATGTTTTCACTGGCCAATGGGGTCTCTTATGTCATTTGATTGTGACTGGTTGACTCATGTTAAGAGTTGCTGAAAACATGTCTGATGCAACTTTTCTCTCATGCACAGGACGTAAGCTTGTTTTACTTGGAAAGCAGGCCACAAAAGGAGAGGTCCATTCCAGTGCTCTTGTTGCATGGGGCCAAGTTCAAGTCTGACAACTGGAAAGAACATGGAACCATTTTGATGCTGGCAAAGATGGGTTACAGGGTGGTGGCATTAGATCTACCTGGTCAGTGAAATTTTTTACCTGACAGTAATTTTGTTTTCAGGTTGGAAATATTTAATCCTTTGCATTTAAGATTGATCAACAGTTTTCCTTTGGCATAGGTTAGGCATTAACCCTTTCCCCCTTAAGCTGGCCAAAACTGGCTTCTGGTCAAATGTCGTCTGCTTCCATGTTTTCAGCTAATTTCAACAGTAATGAAAAGCAATTTGATTGAGAATTGAAGATGAGACCTATCAAGATAACATGACCCCAGGTCAACAGCTTTCCTTGGCATGGGTTGGGCACTTAGTGCCGAACCGATGCCAAGGAAAGCTGTTGACTCAGTCTTAATTCAAGGGGGAAAGGGTTAAGCAACCCATGCCAAGGAAAGCTGTTGACCTGTCATGTTATCTTGATAGCTCTCAGCTGCATTTCTTATTTAATTGTTTTTCATTACAGTTGAAATGAGTTAAAAAAATTTGAAGCGAACAAACTTTGACTACCAGCTGGTTTTAGCAGGTTTGAAGTGACAAGGTTTTAATTAATTTGCATGTTCAAATGTGCAGTTAATTCACAGATTTTTGTTCAATTGAATTTTCAGTCAAGGAGAATTGTATGGCAATTTTCATATTGTATCAAAGGACTTGAGCTGAATGACAGTGGTTTAATATGAGAGATAGTCACTTTGAAAAGTCAAATCGAGTGCTGAATTTTCACATTATCGTTTTATCAGTAAACACAAACTGAATGACCGTGGTTATCAGGGATTGTAACTTTGAAAACCCAAATTAGGTGCTGGATTTTCACATCGTGTTAGGGATGGTTCAGCATTTTCGTTATTTTTGGATTAGTACTTACAGTACGCAAGAGGGGGAAGGGGTTAATGGGTCTGTACACTTTTACAGAATATGGAAAATTATGGTCAATTTTTGGCCTGTTTTGTGCAATTTTGCTATAATTTTTGTTGAAAATCATTATTTTTAAAGTACTAATTTAGGGGGAGGGAAGTGGGGGGGGGGAGGGTGTCATGAAATTTAGTACCCTAAGTACTAATTCAAAAATGACGATAATGTTGAACCATCCCTTAGTAAACAGGAACAGACAGGGAGTGGGTCTCAGAAATACCAGAGTCACTGTGAAAAGACAAATTTGGTGATGGGGAGGTAACATGACAAGTTTTGTATCATATACCTGATTGGCACTGTTTGCTGCACTTGCCAGCAGCAGCAACACAGCATTAGACTGAGACATCATGATGTTGGTGGACAAGTCTGTGTAAACAAAAAGTTTTGCACGTGTCTGTACATGTATATGTTTACAGGTTATGGCAAGAGCAAAGCGCTGGCTACAAACAAACCTGGAGATTTCTTGGCAGATTTCATCAAGAGAGAACAGCTAGATCGGCCAGTCATTATCAGTCCATCAATGAGTGGGCGCTACTCTCTGCCCTACATCATGCACAATCCACAATCGTGCAAGGACAGAATTAGAGGCTTCATTCCTATTGCTCCTGTGGGCACAGAGAACTATAAACCTCCACAGTATCATCGCTGTGATGTAAGTAAACCCATGTGACACTGTGGACACAGAACTATAAACCTCCACAGTATCACCACTGTGATGTAAATAAACCCATCATGGTACACTGTGGACACAGAACTGTAAAGCTCCACAGTATCACCACTGCACTGTAAGTACATGTAAACCCATGTTACACTGTGGACACAGAGAACGATACAGGTCCACAGTATCACTGCTGTAATATAAGTAAACCCATAGTACACTGTGCATAAGCGTGGCTAGACCTATCAAATCAAATCAAATATATTTATTCAAATTATGAAACACAAATACATCAAGACAATTACATGTACCATGAATATACAGCCAAAAGGCCATGCCTTGTCCTGCTGATTGACATGGATATATATCTATATATACAATAATTGGCAGAGGCAATATTTCAAATCAGGGATAGAAACTATAAGTTTGTGTAACTTACTGTAAGTTACACTGCCTGCACAGCTTACACAGCCCACACAGCTTACAGTCCACACAGCTTACAGAGCCCTAACAGCTTACACAGTCCTCACAGCTTACACAGTCCTCGCAGCTTACACAGCCCTAACAGCTTACAGTCCTCACAGCTTACACAGTCCACACAGCTTACACAGCCCTAACACCTTGCACAGTCCTCACAGCTTACACAGTCCTCAAAGCTTGCACAGCCCACACAGCTTACACAGTCCTCACTGCTTACACAGTCCTCACAGCTTACACAGTCCTCAAAGCTTACACAGCCCACACAGCTTACACAGCCCACACAGCTTACAGCCCACACAGCTTACACAGCCCACACAGCTTACAGTCCATGCAGCTTACACAGCCCACACAGCTTACAGTCCACACAGTCTACAAAGACCACACAGATTATACAGTCCTCACAGCTTACACAGCCCACACAGCTTGCAGTCCACACAGCTTACATCCAACACAGCTTACAGTCCACACAGCTTACACAGTCTACACAGCTTATGCAGCCTACGCAGCATACACACCCTACATGGCCCACACAGCCCAATAATCCTACACAGCTTGCCTGGACACATTTTAGGTTGCCCTTGCATGAACCAGTCAGTAAATTCAACAAACTCATAACGTGTCCAGAGCAACCAAAATACAATGGGTTAACTTACTAGGATTCAAAGAGTAAAGGTTATAAAAATTATCTTTTTTGGCAGTAATAATTCTTATAAACACACACACAATGTTAACTGTCTTGTCCCAAACATCAAAGTAAGGGTAAGAATTTCTTACCGAGCTTGCTGCATGAAAGGCTAAAAATTTTTCACAGGTACCCTTTTGCCTAACACCACTCCCTGCCATAACCAAGAGGTATACGATTAACACAGAAGTGTCAGTGACAACACACACAAAAATACACAGGAGCTGGACACAGCAATGAAAGGGGTGGGAGTGGGGCTGGTGGGGTCCCAGCATGCTGGTGTAGGGAAGTATTTTACCTTAACTCATTCCATACCAGTCCCTGATATTTCCGTATATGTACCTAGATTTAAGACGACAATTGCATATCTAAATTCTTCATGAAAAGAGCTTTTGTTCAAGTACCAACATGCCTATAGTCTCCAGTCAGTGGTTCTGGCACTGCATGGCAAGTCATGCTGCAGCTGCCGCATGACTTGCCAGGCAGTGCCAGAACCACTGACCAAGGCCTGTGACCATAGTATGGAATGAGTTAATAGAGCATACAGAAAATAAAATTGTTCCAAAAATAAGAGGGCTTCCAGTATGCAGGTTCAGGAAATAAAATATGCCCAGTGAAGAAATACTCTATATCTCTGCAACAATGATGGAGTGACTGTAAAGTTGTCTTGAGCTTTCATTGTATGTCATTGATGATAAATAAATCATCTTAGGGGTTGACTGGAGCTGGAAAGGGACTTGCCACTCATTTAAGAAAAAAACTGAAGGGAGAATTAGCCTAGATGCAGTATTTTTTACATTCATGAAAATATTTGTGACACCCTCAAAATATGTATGTATGTCATATCTGGGGCTCGGAATGTATGGCTTAATTCACAGCCCTGGATTTTTTTTCCCCCTGGGGAAGGCCCCCCTCCTTCAGGTACTCCCTAAAAAAAAAAAAAAAAAAATCACGGTTTCTTAGTCTGTGCACCTTGCCTTCAAATTATATACTTGTTATGCCCTTGTACCCACTTAAATGAACAAACCGGAAATTTTGTGTGGAAGTTTTGCAAAAAAAAATTCATCAAGGAAACAGGTAAACAGCTGCTCCATCCCTGTAGGAAGTGGGATGTGATTATAGTCATCTACATGTACATGTAGCTGTATTTGTTATTGGTACTAGTAACTGAACCCTTTCCCCCTTAAACCAGCCAAAACCAGCTGGTGTTGAAATGTCGTCTGTCCAGTGTTATCAGCTAATTTCAAAAGTAATGATAGACAGTTTGACAGAGAATTGTAGATGAGACCTATCAAGATCACATGTCCTGGGTCGAAGGCTTTCCTTGGCATGATTGGGCACTTAATGCTCAACCCACGTTATAGAAAGTGTTGACAGAGTCTTAATTCAAAGGGAAAAGAGTTTGATTATAAGAAGCCACCCTGATAATCAAGTTTCCACTGGAAATCATGGGTTGGTCTTAGTATCACTTCCCCACCCCCCCACCCCCCTGTATTCTCCCATTCAATAGTAAACGATGTTAACCCTTTCCCCCTTAAACCAGCTGGTGGTCAAATATCTGCTTTGGTGTTTTCTACTAATTTTAACAGTGACGAAAAACAATTCAACTTCAAATTGTAGATAAGACCCATGTATCAAGATCACGTCCCAGGTCAACAGCTTTCCTTGGCATGTGCCCAACCCATGCAAAGGAAAGCTGTTGACTCAGTCTTAATTCTAGGGTAAAGGGTAAATGGTAAATATGGTAGCAGAGCCTCTTTCTTGTAAAAACTATTTTGAGGGTTTCCCCCTCCTCATTTTTGATCCCCTTGAGACCCCCGTTATATTTACTACACATTTTCATATTAGAATAAAGACATATTTGACAGAATTAAAGTGGGAATTTACAAACATGTGGTTGTCTGGCTGGAGGGCGATGGTTCTCCAAAATGTCAAAATTGTAAACAGTGTCAGAATAAGAACTACAAGCTGCATTTACCTGCATCTCTTTGGCTTGATAGTGGCATCATACCTTCATACATGAAATGATATCAACTGTTTACAGGGCATAATGTAATTCTTACCGGATCTGTCTACTTGTAGGTACCAACTATGATTATTTTCGGAATGAAAGACAAGACGCTGGGACTGAATTCGGTTGGGGACCTACGTAACATGGCTGACAATGAAATTTTTCCTGTGAAGAGTGCAGGTCATGC
This sequence comes from Hermodice carunculata, assembly GCA_964020975.1. Classification (NCBI taxonomy): domain Eukaryota; kingdom Metazoa; phylum Annelida; class Polychaeta; order Eunicida; family Amphinomidae; genus Hermodice; species Hermodice carunculata. Next base: position 50,619,337 of record OZ026625.1, read on the forward strand.
AGCCTATATGGAGAAGCCTGCAGAATGGCACAAGTTACTTTATAACTTTATGCTGGCTGTGGAGAGAAATGAGGACTAGATGGCTGTACCTGTGATAATAACAACATGTAACATGACATAGACTGCTGCAGAACTTTGTTCTGGCCAAAAACAGGGAACTGTGACCAAGTTGTGCCTGTGATAGTACAGCAGCACCAGGCTGCTTTGTGATGTCATATCATGTGTTCAGTTGAAAAAAAATATACATATATATTTTCATAACTTGAAGGAGCTGCATTCGAGTGATACAGTCTGTTGGTTGAGAGGATACTTTACATGATTCAGTGACCAAGCTACATGTGTGAAACTGTTCCCAAGGAATACATGGGAGCATAGGCATGGCTTGACATTAAAGCAAGTGCCATTTTCCCACACAGGTAAATCTTTGTTCATGACAAGTACAAATTTTGAGTTCTGTGCAGATTTACTCCAGTGCTTGTCTTAAATTGAGGCAATATTCAGGCATCACAAAAAGTCACTGGCTGTAGGCTTTTGCTGGCAAAAAAATGACTTTAGCCCAACACCTTTCATTAATGTATCGCTTCAAAAGACCGACACATTTTTTGCTATCTGATATAATGATATATATTCTGGGCAGACACAACAGCTGTCATGGGCCTGCAGAAATTTCATATTCGCAGGTCCAAATGGCCTACAAGCAAAACAAAACTTTTTGCAATGTCTGACAATTGGTGATCAAAGAAATGTTGAAAAACTTTAATGTCAAGCCCCAGTGAGTGAAACAGGGCTTCCAACATTCCAGTGGGAGTGTTCTATGGGGCTCCAACATTCCAATGGCAGTGTTCTATGGGGCTCCAACATTGCACTGGCAGTCTCAATGGGGCTCCAATATTCCAGTGGCAGTTTCCATATGCGGCTCCAACATACCACTGGCAGTGTCTATCTTGACCTGGACCTGCCTGGTGGTGTAACTACTGTATTATTCCATCATCTTAACAATCCCCATGAAAGTATATACAGTGGTCCCCCTCTTATAAGGCCCCCCTGAAGAGAGGCCACCCCCCTCTACAAAGGCCACTTCTCCATGCAGCAAGTATGGCATTTTCATTGTATTTTACCCCTCAAGAGAGGCCACCCCTCTTATAAGGCCACTTTTCTGGTGCATTTTTGGTGGCCTTATAAGAGGATGACCACTGTAATCTGATAAAATGCTAAATATTCTAAATTTTGCCATTATTACACAGTGAAACCTGTTTTGAGAGACCACTGTGAGGAAAGACCATCTGACATTTCAGACCAGGTTTACCATGTCTCTTTTGCTATCTATCCCATTATTGTACCTCTATTGAGAAACCACCTGCCTTATGTGACCACTTTTTGGCCTGCCCTAGGGGTGGTCTCTCAAAACAGGTTTTACTATATTAGTTTAATTTAAATCTTGCAATATGGCCCAACACTAACTTTTCTAGTTTTCTTGGTGTTATGGGCACCTGAAAGATGTAATATGGGACATCATATTTAGCGTCTGTGGATTCTTTGGCGAAGCAAGCCTGGGTTACCAGTTACTTTACTGTGGGAGAGCTGTGTCTTCTTTTTAATGTAAGGGCCTCCTGAAGCTTCTGCATAATTATATGGCAAAAATTCAATCTGTCTGCATGTTTATAACTTTTAACTTTATGTCTGTAGATGTATTTTTACATATGACAAAAATAAAAGGAGGTATATATATTGATTATCTATATTCAGGAATGTATATAAAATTTACAGAAGCAAAATGAAAAAATAAATATTCTTAGATAGGTTATATGAAAGCCTGGTTTAATGTAAAATTTTTATGCACATATATATATATATATATATATATATATATATTACAAGTAAAACCGAAGCTACACTATTACTGCACATAACAATTTACTCCAACGGGATAGTTGTGGGAGTGAGCATTATCACTATTACTGTACATTTTTATTCTTGTTGCTGGTACTTTGGCAAATACCCTGCTTAAATATGAAATATCTGTATATAATGCCCCCCCCCCCCCCCCCCCCCCCAATTTCACTGCCATTTAAAATTGAGAAATGTTGATGTCCTTGTCACCATGGCAGTAAACACATATTTTCATGTTTTTTTTTTTTCTGGGCTCTGCGGTCCATCGGTCATGGAACTTATGCCATCACTCATGTCTGTCCCAAATCCATAAGTGAACAGAATGTAGGCCTAAATTAAGTTCCATATTGGTGGTGCTGCCAACAATATTGAGTAATATATGTCAAAATGTGAAAATCGTGAGCACTCCAGCATCAGTCATTTTTAGTGGATCTGGATCTTGATGAAACGTGGGATTGTGAGGATAGATCCAGTCAGGCTGTATTATATATATTCTGCAATCTGGATGACCTTGAGTGACTCATATCATGTTGCTTTGACGGTAGAGTTGAACGAAGTCACTTGCAATTGATGTCCACTTTCTCACAAGTTATTCCCATATAAAACTTTCAGGAATTACCAAGTGCATAAAAATCCAGGTCAAGTATGATATTGGTGGTGCCACTTGCAGTATATTGTAATATATGGGTTAATATAAAAATCTTGTGAGCATTCTTACATCATTAACTTGTGGTAGATCTTCATAAAATTAATTATATGAACAGGAGCAACAGTGCCACATCTGTGTAGTTCTGAACCCCCCAAAATGTCACAATCCAATCTCTCTGTGCTCCATAGTCGACTCAGTCACTGTCTATGTCTGAACCTATAAATTATTAACATAAATGTATTATCATGTTCAACTGAAAAGTTAGAAAATTCTAGTCTTTGAACAGTCAAATGAATATATAAATGGGTCACCATAAATGGGATAGTGGAGGAAGTCAAAACCTTTTATGATACTAGGGAGGTCCCAGTATCCAGACACATGTAGTCGCATAAGCAGGGTCCACCCATGTATGTCAATATATTTATTACATGGCAGGAGAGGACTAGGCCTCTATTTTTACCTACTTTTTTGCTTTTACACATTTACAAAAGGTGCACAATGCCATTGTAACAAAAACTTCAAGATTAAATTATGAAAAAAATGTGTCTTCACATACTTGTATAATTGATACTGCCTGAGGATGGAAAAAATAATATTCAAGCCATGAAATGGAGAAGGATGACTTGTAAATATGTGTACATCTGGTCAAGATTTTCACAAGTCTTGATTGAAGGTCCTATGTTTGGAAACCTTCGTTGTAGTTTTCATGTTTTTAAATATATTTCTGTGGGTAAGTATTAATTAATAAAAAAAATCAGAAAAGTCTGAAGAGTTTTGTATTTGCTTTTCATGTAATTCAACTGAAAGCTGTTTCCTATAGGTACGCTCCAGGTGGGTCAGTTTACTGGTAGGTTTAACCCTTTCCCCCTTCAACCAGCCAAAACTTGCTGGTGGTCAAATGTCATCAGCGTCGAGTGTTTTCAACTAATTGCAACTGTGTTGAAAATCAATTTGATTGAGAATTGTAGATGAGACCTATCAAAATTACATGCTCCAGGTCAACAGCTTTCCTTGGCATGGGTTGTGCACTAAGTGCCCAACCCATGCCAAGGAAAGCGGTTGACTCAGTCTTAATCCAAGGGGAAAAGGGTTAATGTGATCAAGATGCATAACAAATAAAACCAGTGCTGCACTATAACTGCCACAGAAAATTTACATGTGTGGGATATGTTTGGGGAGTTTGCACAATCACTGTCACTTTTGAAAGTTTACTGTTCTTTATCAATAAATCGGGGTTCTCATTCACTAAGTGGCAGAAGGAAAAAACACTCCTTATGTAAAGACTCTTCATATGTGAGCATGTACAATTTAACAGGGTTCAAATTATCCACTTGCCTGTGTCGCAGGGCAAGCTCAAGTGCAGTTGGGCAAGCTCATTTTGTAAAATGGTTTCCCATTGGGCAAGTTAGAATTTGACCCCCCCCCCCCAAAAAAAAAAAGAAAGAAAAGGAAAAGCAAAATAATTTATTCATGGGACCTAAAGCAGCAGAAGTTTCCCTTCTGGCATGCACTGTTCATGAACAATCCATGTGGTGCAAGTGGGACATTCATTGCGGGGCTATTTCAGTAATGCCCCTGACTGGTTCAAATTAATGATGTGTCCAGATTAATGATCTAGGACACACAAATTTTCATATGCCATTCTTGAATATTGAGAATAACCAATTTAGTTGTTCAATGTATTTTTTTATTCCAATTTCTAGTGACTTACTTTATTATTTCTAGAAGGTACTGATGTCATAGGACTTTGGATTTGGACTGATTTACAGAGAATTGTATGTATAAGTGTGGCCTGTGACACAAATAAATGAAATAGCTCTAACATATTTTTATTGGACTTCACAGATATAAATGGTGGGGCAAGATCATGTATCAAAGGGCAAGTTGGGTACACATGTAACTTGCCCTCAAGTTTCTTTTAATTTACAGTCTAGAATATTTCCAACAGCCATGTTCAGTTCCTAATGAGCTGCACATTGGGTGAAACAGATTAGATATTGATAAACAGTACTATCCACATATATATTGACCAAGGCTTTTTGCACCCTCTGCATTCTTGTAATTGGAAAGGATGCCTTGAAAATTTTTTATGTACTCAGCCAAATGCAAAACCCAATGCATGTACTCAAGATTTTTGTGGCCAAGAGGAGTGTGTTCCCATCATAGTGTATTTTAAAGAAAGGCTATATAAATAAGCTTCCTTTGGCAGCTGAGGAATAAAATGTTCTATTAATATTTTTTGTTCCATACCTTTATTTACCAGGAGCACTTTGATGCTTTTATGTACAGCAGTTTTGAAGCTACACAGTTGCAAATATTATTACAATGGGAATACACCACCCTGGCCCTGCTGACTCGGTTACCCTTTTCATGATGGACACAAGTTCTTTTTAGCTCAGCTGACTGTCTATTCACAGTTCACATTTTTTATTTCTCCAAAACCATTATACAGAGTCACTTCAAACTTAGTGGAGATCTACCTTGGGTGGGTCTGCACCAAGTTTTTTCAAATTTGAACAAGCTTGGTAGAGACCCACCCAATGTACATCCCCAACAAGTTTGAAGTGAATCTTATTCTCCCAAACGAAGTTGGATCCTCTTCAAACTTAACAGGAATGTACATGGCCTTTTTCTCCACCAAATTTGTCAACTTCATGATGGTGCGGTTATCTTCTAATTTTTAAACAATTTTCAAAATGAGGAAGAATCTGTAATGGGATATGTACATCCTCAATAATAATGACGAATGATATCATTCTGAAATTTACAGGACCGCTTCAGCCATTGCATGCAAGGTCAGCTGAGCACAGGACTATCATAGTGCTCTTGTGGTGTGTTGTGTCTTTTTGTTTGTTTGTTTTTTTAATTCCATGCCATCAGAGACTAAACTGGCTTACCCAAATCCCAAATTTAGAGGACTTTCACGGAGCAGTAAAACAACACGTGGCAAGATTTCTACCTGGAATTCCGATGTCCAACAATCTGACTCGGACTAAAAAGACGTGCAAAGATGAACAAGGCCTAAAGCCTATGATGTGGCTTGATGTAAAGAAGTGCATATTGGTGAATTTACAGTTTTATACTGGTTGATATTTGTGCTTTTGCAGTGGGAATGTTTTTCCACAGATGCTATGACAAGTTACAACCTATACATGTTGTCTGGTAACCTTGAAAAAATGGATCAAGTGCATTACCGCTTATATAAAAACCCGCCAGTACTTTCAGACCTGTATCCACTATTGGGGAACCTTCTCCACAAAGCTCTATCTTTGACTAAACAGGGGTTCTTGCCTCGTGTGCCATGTGCTGCTACTTAATTATGTCTCCCGGTGGAAGCCGGGGGACATATTGTTTTAGTGCCCGTTTCTTCCGCTTCTTGTTGTTGTTATGCCCCCCTTCAAAGAAGGTGGGGCATATAGCGTTGCACATGTCGGTCGGTCTGTCGGTCGGTAGACTGTGGTTTCCGCACAATAACTCAACAAGTTTTTGAGCTAGGACTTTGATACTGTATAGGTGTATTATTCAAGTCAAAAGCTAGGCGAAGTTCGAAGATGGGTGACCTTGACCTAATTTCCAAGGTCACAGTGGTACCTGAGTTAACTTTGGTTTCCGCACAATAACTGAAGAGTTTTTAAGCTAGGACTTTTATATTGCACAGGATTATAGTCCATATTTGGGGCTAGGCGAAGTTTGAAGATGGAAGACCTTGACCTCATTTTAAAGGTCACAGAGCCACTTTACTGAATATGGTTTCATGCTTTCTGCATGATAACTTATACCTTGGAGCTAGAACTTTTATATTGCACAGCTTTATGGTCCTCTGTAAGGGCTAGGTTGATTTTGAAGATGGGTGACCTTGACCCAGTTTTCAAGGTCACAGAGAGATTGTAGTTAGACTGTGGTTTCCACACAATAACTCAAGAAGTTTTTGAGCTAGGACTTTGATACTGTACAGGTGTATCATTCTAATCAAAAGCTAGGTGAAGTTTGAAGATGGGTGACCTTGACCTAATTTCCAAGGTCACAGTGGTACCTGAGTTAACTTTGGTTTCCGCACAATAACTGAAGAGGTTTTTAAGCTAGGACTTTTATATTGCACAGGATAATAGTCCATATTTGGGGCTAGGCGAAGTATGAAGATGGATGACCTTGACCTCATTTTAAAGGTCACAGAGCCACTTTACTGAATATGGGTTGGTACCTGAGTTAACTTTGGTTTCCACATGATAACTGAAGAGGTTTTTAAACTAGGACTTTTATATTCCACTGGATAATTGTCCGTATTCAGGTCTAGGTCGAGTTTGAAGATGGGTGACCTTGACCTAATTTCAAAGGTCACAGAGCCATTTGGTTGAATACTGTTTCTGCATGATATCTTGCATTTTAGAGGTAGCACTTTTATATTGCACAGCTTCATGGTTGCCTATAAGGGCTAGTTTGAGTTTGTAGATGGGTGACCATGACCCAGTTTTGAGGGTCACACACAGACAGTAGACTTCCTTTTTTTTTGCACAATAACTGAAGAAGGTCAAGTGAAAATGAGTGACCTTGCCATAATTTCCAAGGTCATAAAGCCACTTTGCTGAATATGTTTTCTAAATGATGACTAATTTTTCAGCTATAACTTTTATATTGCCCAGGTTTTTAGTCATTTTTTAAGGGCTAGGTTAAAGTATAAAGAGATGTGACATTGATGTATGATCAACCTTCACTAATTTTGTAAGGTGACGAGTGCCCCATCTACCACTATCAATAGGGTAGCGAGGGCAAGGGTAATGAGGGAGGGGGGGCATCTATGTTTTACAAACATATCTTCTTGTTGTTGTTCAGGTTCTTCAACACTTGGTTTCCGTGCGATAAGTCTTGAAGGACTTGACAGAATTTGATGAAACTTGGTAGGATTATGTCTCTAGGCAAGACCTAGGTTGGGATTGTATTTGGGTGACCTCGACCTAATTTTCAAGGTCACAGGGTCACTTATGTGAAATTGGTTTCCGTTCGATAAGTCATGAAGAACAATATGGAATTTGATGAAATTTGGTAGGATTATGTATCTTGGCAAGACCTAGGTTGGGATTGTATTTGGTTGACCTTGAGCAAATTCTCAAGGCCACAGGGTCACATGTGAAATTGGTTTCCGTTCGATAAGTCTTGAAGAACTTGATGGAATTTGATGAAACTTGGTAGGATTATGTATCTAGGCAAGACCTAGGTTGGGATTGTTTTTGGATGACCATGAGTGAATTCTCAGGGTCACTTATGTGAAATTGGTTTCCGTTCGATAAGTCATGAAGAACAATATGGAATTTGATGAAACTTGGTAGGATTATGTATCTTGGCAAGACCTAGGTTGGAATTGTATTTGGATGACCTTGAATGAATTCTCAAGGTCACAGGGTCACTTATGTGAAATTGGTTTCCGTTCAGTAAGTCCTGAAGAACTTGATGGAATTTGATGAAACTTGGTAGGATTATGTATTTTGGCAAGACCTAGGTTGGGATTGTATTTGGATGACCTTGACCTAATTTTCAAGGTCACAGGGTCACTTATGTGAAATTGGTTTCCGTTTGATAAGTCATGAAGAACAATATGGAATTTGATGAAACTTGGTAGGATGATGATGTATTTGGGCAAGACCTAGGTTAGGGTTGTGTTTGGGTGACCTTGACCTAATTTTCAAGGTCACAGGGTCACTTATGTGAAATTGGTTTCCGTTCGATAAGTCATGAAGAACAATATGGAATTTGATGAAACTTGGTTGGATTATGCATCTTGGCAAGACCTAGGTTAGGATTGTATTTAGGTGACCTTGACCTAATTTTCAAGGTCACACGGTCATTTATGTGAAATTGGTTTATCTGCAATAAGTCTTGAAGAACTTGATGAAAATTGCTAGAGTAATGTATCTAGGTGAGAGCTAAAATAGGATTGTAATTTTCAAGCAAACTTGATCATTTTTAATTTGTTATCACCTGTAGGTTATTCAGAGACGTAAGTGTTCCACCGGGAGACATTTGATTTTCTGTTGGAAAATCAGTCCGTTCTAGTTCATAGCCTGGGGGTGACTTCAGTGTCTGATACAAAATCCCTATTTTGGACCACATTTAACTGGTAACTGTATGGTGTATTTACGTTTTCAGGTAAGGCACACTCTGGAAAAGTCCCATTATATACAATATTGTACATTACATTAATTTGACAAATTAACCTTCCCTTGACATTTATCACACATATGTTTTGGGTACTACCTGCTTAAAATATCCAATCAACTTGGCTGCTATTTTGAAAATTGTGGATCCTGCACCTGATGGTTTGTAAATGAGTATTGGGACATCTTGTTGTTACATAAAAAAACAATGGCTTCTCACAACACCTTTGGTGAGTTGCTGAAGCAGGACACCACAGTGGTCAGGATGAGGGTACATTATGGGACTCGCAATGGAAGCCACGACAAGGAACCAGCCATATACCAGTCTGACATCACAATAGTCACCAAATATGGATATAGATCAAAATCCAACGTAAATTGCACCTCAATCAGAGTAGGTGTGTGTAATTGTCATTAATCATCAATAAAAGTCAGAGTAACCTCCCTACACCTGATGAAGGGTCACCTGGGGTCCGAAATGCATCAGGGGAGCCTACTCCATACCTCTTTGCTTGTATCATTGTTGATGTTTTTTACTTCTAGGCTATAATTTTCACCTCAGCCTCCAAGGTGTTATCGGTTATCCTCAACTTGCTGATTTAAGAACACACCTTTTGTATGAATTCTACACTGACTGTCTGTCTGTCTATCTATCTATCTATCTATCTATCTATCTATCTATCTATCTATCTATCTATCTATCTATCTATCTATCTATCTATCTATCTATCTATCTATCTATCTATCTATCTATCTATCTATCTATCTATCTATCTATCTATCTATCTATCTATCTATCTATCTATCTATCTATCTATCTATCTATCTATCTATCTATCTATCTATCTATCTATCTATCTATCTATCTATCTATCTATCTATCTATCTATCTATCTATCTATCTATCTATCTAATGCATTTTAGCTCTGCTGACCAAAGGTCGCAGAGCTTATGTGACCGCTCATGTCTGTCCGTCCTCCCGTGAACCTTTGCTTGTTAGCATGAAACTGTCCACAGTTAAGTTAGCCCAATTCAGCTTTCAGGACTTAAAGGATGTATGAAAATCTACGCGGAGTTCGATATTGGTGGCGCCACCTACATTATTATGTTAATATAGAGGTCAAAATGTGAAAATCTGGTGAACCCTCTAGCATCTTTAATTTTGGGCAGATCTTCACCAAATTTGGTGGGATTGTTCAGGAGGTCAAAGTCTAAGTTGCTAATGATACTAGTGGTGCTACCTATAATTTGACAGAAATTATGAGCCAAAATGTGTTTAAGATGTAAAATTCCACATTTGGAAAAATAATTAGATTAGACTTCCAAAATTTATAGGATATATAGACCGTGGCCAAAGGTAGAATGTTATGTAATATCAGTGACCTTGAATTATCTTTGTGATGTCACCATGCCTGTAAAGTTGAAAATGTGATTTTGTAATGGCTGCATGTAGCTTGGACATTAATGGCAAAGAGAATTTAGCATGCAGATCAAAATTGTGCTTGATTACCTAATATATAAGACTGTACTTGGTGACCTGCTTTTTGTGTCACTGTGACCCAGTAATTATGGAATTTGGCACTTGTCCAAGTTTATTGTTTTTCCTCAATAACTCGAAAGTTATGACCTGATTTGAACAGAAAGACCATATATGGAAAGCTGGATGTGGGGTGCATATTTTGAACAATTTTTTAATCTGAGTTGAAGGTCAAGGTCAAATGGCCAGTTTGAATATTGGAGTCATCTTGTGAATGCTCTGCACCCCACAATTCTTGAGATAGGCCCATGTAATGTTTAGGAGTTTTAAAGTGTATACAAATTTTTGTCGGCATCAATGTTGGTGGCGCCACCTATAGTATGTAATATACAGGTCAAAATGTGAAAATCTTGTGACTGCAGTACTGTCCACAGTTTTCAAATTAGCCCAATATAACTTTCAGGACTTATAGGGGGTATAAAAATCTAGGTTCTTTTCAATATTGGTGGTGCCACCTACAATATTATGCAATGTAGTGGTCAAAATATGAAAAATGGTGTGAACACTCTAGCATCTTTAATTTGTGGTAGATCTTCACCAAATTTGGTGGGATTGTGGGGGAGGTCAAAGTCTAAGTTTGTAATGATACTAGTGGCGCCACCTATAATTTGACAGAAATTGTGAGGGAAAATGTTTTTTAAGATATAAAATTCCATATCTTGAAAAGTAATTAGATTATACTTGCCAAATTTATAGGATATATGGACAATGTTCAAAGCTAGAATCATATATAATATCAGTGACCTTGACCTGTTTTTGTGAGGTCACCATGCCTCTTAAGTTGAAACAGATGATTTTGTAATGGCAGGGTGTAGCTTGGACTTCAATGGCAATGTCAGCACAGCACCAGGCGGCCTATGGGCCTATTGTATTACATAATCTGAGTGTCCTTGATCTTCTGTGCCAAAGTCACTGAGGACATAAAGTGAAGGACTCGCCCATTGTTGTCTTAGCACATGCAACAATATTCATCACAGGAGTTGCAAAAATAAGCTATGATTATATGTGGTGTGAAGTGCCATCTGGTGGACAATTTTTCCATTAAGCTTTATATCTTTAGAAGCCACTTGAGGACTCAGCTTTGAAATGAACAGGTGCAATATAGCCACGATGCCAGCAGAGCATAAGGCCCATGGGCCTCTTGTTTCACCTCTTAAGTTGCATGTTCTGGGAACGCCACATGTATCACAACCAGTTCATAGATACTTGTATCTGCTGAATGTGGCTACTCCTGCTACCAGTAAAAACTGACCACCTACATGTGACCTTCACGGCAGGTAAATTTAACACAAAGATTTTCTCTGAGACCCAAAAATATGGAACTGCTTTCATTGTTGTTGTTGTTCTGTACATCATACAGGAGGAAAAAAACTGGATCATGTCACAACGGGAGAGAAAATTAACCAAAAGGCCATGGTACCTGCTTACACATTGGGTTGTGCAATTCTTTACACACCACTGTTACTGTTTATTTGCCAAACGGTTGAGCTACACATGCTACATGTATGTGTGGGCCTGGTGTGAGTGTGATTTGGTATGTGATCATTGGAACTCCACTTCGTTCACAGCTTCAGCAATGATAGAAGATGGACAGTGCTGCTAACATTCGTAGAAAGTCTGAAAACCTTCCAGTCTCACGGCATGAATGCAACTTATTATCTTTTTTTCAGGGCAAAATGCAACCAAAAATAACAGTTAAAGGTATCTTTGTCCATGAGACTGTCAGACTGCCTTGTGATGACCTACATGTATGTCAAAATCATGTACAGATTGCTAAAAATTCATAGGGCTTAATTTAATGCTACTTTTCCAAACTTCGCTGAGGGAGTATGCCCTTGGACCCCCAGCATGGATTAACTGTTTTTGCCACTATCTGCTCACTACCCAACTTCAAGCTCCATCAAGGAAACAGTGTACAAGCATTACAATGGCTGCAAGCACAAATACATGTAGCTTATGCTGCAATTATCATACAAAGAAAACTTGCATATTTTCCCACTTGAGCAGTGCAAAATGTGATCCATGTGCATTATCAATTGACAGCCCGATGAGTATGGGTAAGCTCAATGTACAATGGCGATAACTACCGGCAATTGGTTGAGCACAACTTTACCACATGAACATGTACCTGCAGAAATGCTTGTCTCTCAGTCCTTTCCATCATTAACCCTTTCCCCCTTAAACCGGCCAAAACTGGCTGGGGGTCAAATGCCGTCTGCTTCAGAGTTTTCAACTGATTTCAACATCAATGAAAAACAATTTGACTGAGAATTGAAGATGAGACTTTTCAGGACAACATGACCCAGGTCAACAGCTTTCCTTGGCATGGGTTGGGCACTTAGTGCCCAACCCATGCCGAGGAAAGCTGTTGACTCAGTCTTAACTAGAACAGACTGATTTTCCAACAGAAAATCAAATGTCTCCCAGTGGAACATTTACGTCTCTGAATGAGCTACAGGTGATAACAAATTACAAATGACCAAGTTTGCTTGAAAATTACAATCCTATTTTAGCTCTCACCTAGATACATTACTCTAGCAATTTTCATCAAGTTCTTCAAGACTTATTGCAGATAAACCAATTTCACATAAATGACCCTGACCTTGAAAACTAGGTCAAGGTCACCCAAATACAATCCCAACCTTGGTCTTACCTTGATACATAATCCTACCCAGTTTCATCAAATTCCATCCTGTTCTTCATGACTTATCGAACGGAAACCAATTTCACATAAGTGACCCTGTGACCTTGAGAATTCACTCAACGTCATCCAAATACAATCCCAACCTAGGTCTTGCCAAGATACATAATCCTACCAAGTTTTATCAAATTCCATCACGTTCTTCATGACTTATCGAACAGAATACCAATTTTACATAAGTGACCCTGTGACCTTGAGAATTCACTCAAGGTCATCCAAATACAATCCCAACCTAGGTCTTGCCAAGATACATAATCCTACCAAGTTTCATCAAATTCCATCACGTTCTTCATGACTTATCGAACGGAAACCAATTTCACATAAGTGACCCTGTGACCTTGAGAATTTGCTCAAGGTCATCCCAATACAATCCCAACCTAGGTCTTGCCAAGATACATAATCCTACCAAGTTTCATCAAATTCCATCCTGTTTTTCCGCCTTATCGAACGGAAACCAATTTTACATAAGTGACCCTGTGACCTTGAGAATTCACTCAAGGTCATCCCAATACAATCCCAACCTAGGTCTTGCCAAGATACATAATCCTACCAAGTTTCATCAAATTCCATCAAGTTCTTCATGACTAATTGAACGGAAACCAATTTCACATAAGCGACCCTGTGACCTTGAAAATTAGGTCAAGGTCACCCAAATACAATCCCAACCTAGGTCTTGCTTAGATACATAATCCTACCAAGTTTCATCAAATTCTGTCAAGTCCTTAAAGACTTATCGCACGGAAACCAAGTGTTGAAGAAGAAGAAGAAGAAGAAGAAGAAGAAGAAGAAGAAGAAGAAGAAGAAGAAGAAGAAGAAGAAGAAGAAGAAGAAGAAGAAGAAGAAGAAGAAGAAGAAGAAGAAGAAGAAGAAGAAGAAGAAGAAGAAGAAGAAGAAGAAGAAGAAGAAGAAGAAGAAGAAGAAGAAGAAGAAGAAGAAGAAGAAGAAGAAGAAGAAGAAGAAGAAGAAGAAGAAGAAGAAGAAGAAGAAGAAGAAGAAGAAGAAGAAGAAGAAGAAGAAGAAGAAGAAGAAGAAGAAGAAGAAGAAGAAGAAGAAGAAGAAGAAGAAGAAGAAGAAGAAGAAGAAGAAGAAGAAGAAGAAGAAGAAGAAGAAGAAGAAGAAGAAGAAGCGGAAGAAACGGGCACTAAACCAATATGTCCCCCGGCTTCCACCGGGAGACATAATTCAAGGGGGAAAGGGTTAAAATTTGAAGCCAAACAGCCATTTTTAAAATGTCTGTAAAAGCTTGTTATAGCCTTTTCATTTGCCTTCAGAACATGCAATTTTTTTTATGCACACCTGTCAGTCCTTTCCATCATTAAAACTTTAAGCCAAATTGCCATTTAAAAAAAAATGTTTAAGTTTCTTGTAACCTTTTCATTTTCCTTCAGAACATGTGAATTTTTGAAGTCCATACAAATCTTTTCCACACATTTTTAACCTGGTCTTCTTTGGGAGGTAAAATTTGTCATGTTGTAATCAGTTCTGTATGTTACATGAGCCACTCCTTTTCCTTTTAACACAGAGATCTGAAGGAAGATCAGCTGTATGGTTTTTACAGTGTACTTGAGTCATCTACCTAGATTTTATCATTTAAATACATGTAAAGTTATACATAGGCCCACAATCTTCTTGGGCTGCCTACTGACAGTGATTAACCATTAAAAATTGAAGTTACCAGACAACATACCTCACATTTTGGGGTGGATTTGATGCAATTGTATGATAATCTAGAAATATATGAGCTAATATTTTGAAATTGTATGCAACAGTAGACCTTAGGGCCTTGCTTGAAGTTATGGATGGTACTACAGATAAAGATTTACTTCAAAGTGTCAGGACATATTCTGCATATTTGGTTTTGCAGAGAAAACTCGTGAAGTGTTTAGAAATAAAGACTTTCAAATGTCTCACCAGTCTTGCTTTGCTGAGGCTTCAGAGAAAGTTGCGATTCCCTAACTGCTTGTCCCTAGAGTGACTAACCGTCATGGTCCCCTTGTTTAGGACGAAAAAATAACATGAAGGACCCAAAAATTGACCCCCACTTTTTTTTGGGGGGGGGGGGGGGGTGAAGGGGTGTTACCGGTCTCACACAATCATGCTTGTAGTGATATGCTTGAAGAGTTTTCTACATATACATGTATGGTAAAACCTCATTATAATGACACTCACGTATCCAACATATTCATTTAATGACAACCAGTTTTGACAGGATAATGAGTAAAATTCATTTATCTAATATATTCATTTACTGGACACATTTTGCAGGGTGTTATTATAATGAGGTTTCATTGTACAAAAATTTTAAGTCTGACTTCTGTACTGTTTGACTTAATAACAGTACAAATATTTGAATTTTTATGATAAATTCTTTGTTGGGGAGAAAAATGCATGACAAAATAAGTCAACTATCTGAGGAGAGACAGGAAAAAAGAGCATTCACGCTACCTTTATTTCAAGCTGCACAATCAATGTATGTGTGTTCCTCTGTGGCCCTCTCTCCACATGAAAGTCAAGGTCCAAAAGTGATAATTTGCAAGCATCTTTACCACTGTGCAGATTGATAATATAATACAAATCATATTGTTTTTTCATTTTTTTCGTGAATAAAGTCCCATCGACTTCAAGGAAATAGCAATGGTCTGTATTCATGTGTCTAAATTAAAGAAAAAAAAAAAACAAAAAAAAAACCTAGACATAACTTCAAAGCAAGCATTGACTGAAGGGTCCATCATTTGCTCAAATTAGGTCATGGTGACACCAAAATGTAAAGTAGTTTATCTTGCCAGATAAGGTTGCCAAATTTGAGCAAAATACTTGTAGGCATTCTGTAGATATCGTGGTTATGGGAATGTGCACATCCAGACAGACGGAGGGATGGACGAGATACATGTAAACAGAAACGGTCCCCCCTCCCATGGGATGGACCCTTAAAAAGAAAAGAAAAATGACCTGATCTGGGCAATGTATATTTATGCTGGATGAATTGTCCACAGTGACTGACATATTCTACATTGATGACAGATTTGTCTGAATACAAAATTAAATTAGAATTACACATGCACAGTGACGGACACATTCCATATTAATGACAGATTGTTCTGTATACAAAATTAAATTACAATTGTCCATTAAATTCTTCATGAAAAAAAAAGGACTTTCAATTTTCATTCACACACAGACATGCCTGGTTTATGGTCAACACTTTTTGTGTTGCCTGACATTTAGGGAAGTTAGGTTCCAACTGCCCAACCAGTCAGACTATGAAAAAAACCTGGCACAGACTATGTCTGACCAACACAGTGACCATTTGAGTGTATGGAATGACTTCACATGTTGCTTGTACCACAATGTCTGCTCCAGGCACAAGGACATTTGTCAGTGTATCTGGCATGCTTTGATGACCATCATTGTCAGGACTATAAATACAGGCGAGAAAACCTCAGAATATGACAAATTGTTCTCATCATTCAATTTCTTGCAGAATACCACCTTGAAGACAAAGAGCAGCATTATACAGACCATGGAGGACACAAGTCTGAGGCCTGCGGCTCTGTACTCACTCTCCTTGTACATTCTAATGAACACAATCCAACAGAAATATGTACACAATCCGTCACACGTAAAGAGGGGTATAAACACATACCACCAGTTGGCTGATATGACCTTTTCATACTTGAGCACAGCAAGCACTGAGAAAATCAAAACTGTTACAAGGTTCAGCCAAATTTCAAACACTGTCATGCCGAACCACTTGACTAGCTCTTTTAACTGGAAAAACATTGTCGCTTTTGTCTTTTCTCTCTACTTTTGGTTGTTGCAGTTTTGCCCCTTCCTTGTAGAGAGGGTTGAAGGGTAGTGAATATGTTGATGGAACAGTCAGAACTCCTCAACTTTACATGTGGTGGTGTACAGCAGCCTTGTCATTGTACAGGTTGTAGTTTGCTGTATCCACAGATGTCACTTTGTTCCCCTCATGTGTATCCCATTTTCTCTGCTCCCAACTCCATATTACTTGGTTGTCAGGTGTGTCTGAAATACAAATGCAGAGGATGTGAGAACTGCACGGCCTTAGCTTACTCGGACTACAAAAGCTGACAGCAAACGAAATGACACACATAACCATGGTAACACTTGTCTGAAAAGGTGCTATCATTGCTCACATACAATACATGTAGCAACATGAAATACATGTGAACTTGAAGTTGTCAATTTTGCATGACAAAGTCAAATGTGTCCTCGTGGAACAGTTGTCTCTAAGGCAGATATCTGTAATGCCATTGTGAGGAAACCACATTTACGTAAGTGACCCTATGTCCTGGAGAATGAGATCAGCGTCACCCAAACACAATCAAACATAGGTTTCGCCCAGATATATAATCCTTGCAAGTTTCACCATGTTTCGTTAAGTTTTTGTTAGTAAATGCACAGAAACCAATTTCACACAAGTGACCCTGTTACCTTGAGAATTAGGTCACCCAGATACAATCCCATACTAGGTTTCACCCAGATACATAATCCTACCACATTTCATCAAGTTTTCTTATGTTTTCACCAGTTGTCATATGGAAACTGATTTCACATAAGTGACCTTGAGAATTAAGGTAAGATCATACAAATACAATCCCTAGGACGGAGGAAGGTCTTGCCCAGATACATACTCCTACCAAGTTTCATGAAATTTTGTATAGTTCTTTAAGACTTATCACAAGGAAATAAAAAATGTTGAGAACAAAAGAAGCAAAAAAAAAAAAAAACTGGTGCATGTACTAAAACAACATGTCACCCTGATTCCATTGGAAGATATAATTATTTGTTGATACCGCAATCTGTACCTTCACCAGTAGGTGAACATTGTAAGATTTTACCAAAATAAGCTTAATATTTGTCCATCACAAAGTAAATGTAATTCATAAAGTTGCGTCTGTAACTCCCTGTTACATATGATAAGGAAGTCTTGATTTCAATCTGAGCCCCCCCCCCCCAAAAAAAACCCTATTTTGCCGATTGGTTACTTGCTTGAATTACCATTCTGCTGAATGTACATGGGAGTGTAAGCATGAACAGAATGAGCATGTCACCAACAGCTATGAAGTGAATATAATTGGAAATTTTAAATTTTTACCAAGGGAGCAATAATAATAATAAATTATACCTAGATTTCTGTGGACTTTGTAAGCTAAGAAAACATAAAAAAAAAAAAAAAAAAAAAGAAACACATATACGTATACATGTACATACTTACCATCATCCACCCCTTTGCCTGCGGGGTTACGGCAGGCCCAAGTGTATGATGTATCTTATATACAAGTGTTTGACTGTGATAATGCAACGATTATTTAAACATGTTTTGTTGGGAGACGTCCACACCCCTTTATTATGCCCTTTAATTAAAGGGGCGGACATATTGTAAAGGTAGACCCACATGGACACTTTTTAAAGATAAATTCAATATGGATTATTTTATGAGTTTACAGTGACTTATGTAGGCCTACAGTCAGTATGGGCTGTATTCCTGAAATTGACTCTATCTAGTCTATAAAATTGCTGCAAATACATATGGGTAAAATTAGACCTAAAGATGTACCTATCCCCCTGCACATTTTTCACAAGAATGCCCCAGTTTCTTTTCTAGGAAGGTAATGTACTTTGTTACCTGTATGTTTGATACAGCGTATTTGTCCCTGAAAGTAGGCTGTACATGTAAATAAGGCTCACATAATTGGTTAGGCCTGATTTGATAAGAACTGTCAAACCTACATGGGTTAAAAGCAAAAAGATACTTTGTAATTTGCACTATTACATTTTGACAAAGGGAATTTGCCAGCCACTTCAAAGGAAAATGACAGCAGAATGTGTTAATCTTGGTGTGATTGAAGTTCATAAATGCTAAATTTTGTGGAAAATATTCATATTTCTTGGTAACTTGCCTCATTGGGTGATGCTTAAAATAAAATTCAAGGACTTTTCCAGGACCTTTGTCCAAAATTATGGATTTTCAAGGTTTTCAAGGCCTTGGAAATGAAAGTAGCAAATTCAAGTACTTTCAAGCACTTCAAGGACCTGGGCGAACCCTGCATCTGACTGCTGGGAAGAAACTCTACACTTACCATTGCCACCTGCAGTCCATTTCTGTCTTTTGTTTTGTAAATTGATAACCCCTGTCCTACTCTGAAACAAAAGTTTGGATCCCTTCCCTCCATCCCAGCATGAGCTTTTCTTCACTTGTCTAATACCTTGTATGCCTTAAATGTACTTTTTTCTCTTACTCCTTTTTTCCAATCTTTGTTCCATCCTTCTGTCACTACCTTCCCTATGTATGTTTTCCAATTCATAATGTCACCATAACCTTTCAATCCATACCTTTAAGCAAAAAATCATATGTCTTTGACCCATCTTATCTGTTCTGTAACAGCTTCATTATATATTTTCCTGCACCACCTGTCCTCACTTACCAATTGTAAATATCCCCAGTTGTTCAACTGGGCTTTGGCAATAGTGTCTGTCCTTTTTCTCGCAATAACTCACAATCATCCATCTGATTATTATGGCAATGGGGGAACTGCTATGTGCATGTTAGTGCAGGGGAGAGCATGTTAGTAACTGAAAAAGATGAGGATGGGGGATTCAAGTATTGAGTAACAGTGTTTAGTGGTTAGTCTGATATTGGTTTGTGTAACTAGTTAGTGTTGACACTTCAGCCTTAAAGGGCTCCAGTGTTTTTGCCGATTGCATGTCGGGAGGTAGGGACTTCCAATCTTGTATGGTGCGAGGGAAGGAGAATTTCTGGTAATCTGATCTGAATTGTGGGACTTAAGTTTAAGCTATTGGTATGTCCAGTGTGATGGTAGATAGGCTTTACGTGAGGTGATGAGGGGGTGGCAACAATGTTGCTATGGATTTTGTAGAGCATTGTGAACCTGCTGTCCTTGCACCTAGCTTGGAGAGGGCGCCACTGTAGTGATGTAGGCTTTAGGTTAGGTGATGAGGGAGTGGCAACAATGTTGCTGTAGATTTTGTTGAGCATTGTGAGCCTGCCGTCCTGGCGCCTAGCGAGAAGAGGGTGCCACTGTAGTGATGTTAACATGTCACTCACACTGGACATATTATGGTACCTTCCAGTGACGTATCTAGCAGCTCTTCATTGCACCATTTCAATTTTATCGATATGTGTGGAGGTGTAGCCTGTAGGGGTCCCAGGCTGAAGAGGCGTATTCTGTGAGGGGTCTGACTAATGAAAAGTAGGTTTTTTCTTTTATGTTGATGGAGTGGATTCTTAGATTTCTGCAGAGGAATCTTAAACCGGTTAGCCTGGTAACAACTGGGCATGACAGAAGTTTCAGAATGCCAATCACTGTGTGACGTAGCTATCTCAGTGTGTTTTTTGCATGTAGATCATGACGTCAAAGCCCCCAACTACAATGATGCCAATGATTGCTCAGATTTGGTGTTGTCGTGCCAGATTCCAACAATCACTCTCTGCCATACGTTACAACACTATTTCAATGTGGATATAAAGATCTCGGGCATAATACTTAAATTTGTGGAACAGTGTCTAACAAAAAGAAAGGCTATACGACAGACCAGTTCGTTCAGCTGCTCAAGGTACTACAGTATCGCCCCTCTAGACTAGCTTAGTAAATGGCCACTAGAGGGACCTAGCGTAATGATGGCGCTCGCATCTTAGACTATGCCTACAACATATTGAGTATAAATGCTCTGCTCGCTACTAGGACCTAGTCTAGGTTGAACCTACCTCCATCTTATTATATCTGAACAAAAATTTAAATGAATCAAATGCAAGTACATTATACATATTTATATTTTCCGTCATATTCCACCAATAAATTATTGAGCTCTGGCTTGGAAACAGGTCCATACATAGCCACCTAGTGTTTTTAGCAGTTATTTTGCCGGAATGAAACATGTAGAAAACTTTCTGTGGACCCTTTCTGTTCTCGGTTCATTAGGGGAAGAAATCGGGTTTCATTTTGGCATTGTTGGAGTAGCTCTTCTCTTGAACACATGTGTATGTTTATGCATCTTAAAACAAACTTAATGAAGATTCAAGATCACCCCTAACATGTTATGCTTACGCTTCAAGTTGCTCTCTAAACTTACCACATTGGTGAGAATACAAATTATTTCCGTGCAAGGTTGTCCAATGCAAGAAAAATACGAACACCTGTGCTCCGAAATACACAGGGAATGGCTTCCGCTTCTTTGAAGGTCAAGGTTACAAACGTAAAACGGTATGTCATGAAAATCTTAGATGCAGAAACGCCATCTACTAGAATCATTTATTCATGTAAAAATTACTATTTTATATAAATCTACATAAATTTAATACAAAATCTATAAAACTAACAATTAAGTCCTCCATTTAATGTTGTAATCTTGACTAATACTGCTTTACGGCATGTATTCGAACTTTCGGGAGGAGGGAGTATCTTGGCCACATTTTTGTCACTTATCGTAAATACCAGGTAATTAATACAAATGTAAGATTCATATTTGAATGAATGATCATTTGTATCATGCTTTGTTCCATGTGATCAACCAGTTTATGTTTTGTTAAAAGATTAGACGTTGTCTAAGTGGAAATCCTTGCATTATCGCTCAGAGCCTGACCTGTCAAGGGTGCACTAAAGAATTAGAAAGCCTATACATTTCTTTGTTAATCTTGCTGTATTTACAGGCCCATAACATTTTTTCAGTAATATTTACAGGAAAAACAAAATATTGCAATAAAAGTACAGGATTGAAGCAGTCAATTTTTGATCAATTTTCAAAAAAGCTTTCGGCGGAATTTTTTTTACGGAGTGACTATTTTCACCGTACGGTGAGAATAGCGTTTTGTCTATTTTCACCGTACGGTCAGAATAGTGTTTTGTCTATTTTCACCGTACGGTGATGATAGAGTTTGGTCCATATTCGTTGTACGGTGAGAATAGGGGCTGCTCTATTTCTACCGTGCGGCGATAGTAGAGAAGTCAACCAGGGAAGAATATTTTGGAAAAGCAATGTGTCATGATATGGCACACAATGAGAATTGCAACCTACATTTGCTGAATTAATTAAAAGGCCTTAACTTTCCTGTTTGAACTGTGAGCATGGTTTATAATGAGATCGGTTGAGGTGTTATTTCAGCTTTTATTATCTAACAGCTTTTATAGAGCCAACACTCTGTATTTTTTATGTGAAAAGGCAGAAATTTAAGTGAAAAATGCGGCCTTTTCACAATTGAGTGTACCCAAGTGCCTTAAAACTAGTTACGGCCATGTAGCATCAAACCAAACACAGGTACATTAACTCAGATTACACTCCATTATTGGACATGGTCCCACAAGCAAAATAAAAAAAAAGATGTTAAAATCCGCCAAGATTTAGAGAAAAATATAGTCATTAATACACCCCGAAATGTTCACTTTTTGGGTGTTACGGAGAGCCAATTTTATTTTTACTGACACTCATACTGCATAAATTTTGAAAAAGGGCAGATATTTTAATTATTTTGTACATAAATCCAAACAATTTTGTTCTAATTACGTTTGCAGGTCATATTACCTGGAGACTTCATCGACTGTATGAATTTGTGGCAAAATGTCTGAAAATACAATTTTGTGACGATTTTTTTGTTTATTTTATTCCATACATTCAACACCCTGAAAAATTACAGTTTTTACATTTTAAAGTTACAGGTTGAGCTTATAATTATTGTACTAACCACTTTTTAAAAGAATATTAGCTTTACATGGTTCACAATTGGTTTCCAAGTTCAGAACTCTACCTGAAAAATGAAGGTTACATTTTCCGTAAATATCTGTAGTGTCCGTACGCCCACTTGTTATCTTTTTTACGTTATTTTGCATCAAGACCTCACACACTAATTTTTATAGGGACACTGAACCATATTGAATCCACTATTAATTTAGTGGCTGGTAGGAATCTTATTAAAAGATAGACACCTTAATTTAACATGAAATGTAGTGTCCGTACCCCCATGTAGTGTCCGTATTCCATAGAGAACAAGCAATATATTTTATGCAAGATTCACATGGACATAAAAACCTGTGCAAAATATACCTTGATATTCAGGCAAAAATGCAGGATATTGTTATTTCAGGACTGTACCTCACATAGTTTGGTGTCACAGGCGTTTAAATGTTTTTAAAAATGAGTAAAATAAAAGGCAATTTCTAAATATTGTTTGAAGTGTACTATGATAAGGGTAAATACTTCTAACAAGATGTACTTCTGAGAAGAAAAAAGAATTGAGGATCTACAAACAAAATATTCCACTCAATTGTCTACATAACAATTGGAAGTAAGTAAGAACACTAACAAGAGTTATAGGAAGCCTATTCTGTAGTGTCCGTACCCCATGACAATTGCCATGTAGAGGGAATAATAAATGACTGGATCACATGCATCTATCCTCACCATGAAAATATACCAAACTGTACCATCACCACCATACGGTGAAAATAGACCAAGCCCTATCCTCACCGTACGGTGAAAATATACAAAACTCTATCCTCACCGTACGGTGAAAATAGACAAAACTCCTTCCCAACACTATTCTCACCGCACGGTGAAAATAGACCAAACGCTATTCTCACCGTACGGTGAAAATAGACAAAACTCTATCCTCACCGTACGGTGAAAATAGACAAAACTCCTTCCCAACGCTATTCTCACCGCACGGTGAAAATAGACCAAACGCTATTCTCACCGTACGGTGAAAATAGCATCGTCCATTTTTTTATGGCCGTACAAAGATGACACCTGGTGGTCACCAGACAAATTAAAGACAAATTGACAACACAGAACCATATATTTTATGTAATATGTAACAGCCAGACTGTGGAAGCTCCCGAAGGCAAAGTACGCTTCGCTCGGTGCTCGAGTTTCTGTACGACGTAGCGGCAAGGCAGGGAACCAGCCAAGGCCATAGCCTGGGGCCGGTGAGCGCTTATCTGTGCTTATCGACTGTCATTCCCTTAAGAAGGACTAATGACCCGAAAATTTGAGAAAAAATATAATAATTATGTACACAACAATGAACTTGTTCTTTCATTTTGTTTAATCTGTTGCGGAGAATGATTCAGTTTTCATGCGTTCTAGACTGCACTTCCGCTTCCTGTTTGCTTCAAAAAACAACTTCCGTGCTGCAACCAATTTAGGCCATCCACTAGCAAGATAAGGGAGCATGAATTAATTTGTTTCCTGTACGCACGTAATGGTTTAGCTCCCTTCGGGAGCTATTAATACATTTCACCTGATGGAAGGTTCAGTTAAAAAAACTTATGTATCTGACACAAAAAATACTGTGGGTCTCAATTACACACACAATATTGGCCTTCCTCTGAAATAACATCTGCTGGAGATCACTGAATGCATGTACTATGCTAACTTTTCAGTGGCACTTACTCGGACCCTAAGACTTCGCGCATTAATTCTTTAGTGCACCCTCAAGGTTCCACGGGGGTAATTATGCCTGTACTGAGGTAACATGATTGGAGAGTGCCAATAAAATATCAGGCCTAGGGATGCAAGGGGCTGTATATTAAAAACGTTGGCTACCAGAAAGGTAGATTTTGGCTTGATAGTGGAAAACAATGTATACTTTGAGCTGACATGAATATTATAAAGGTATGTACACTGGCACCAGTATACACAGTGATTCAGCTGGAGTCAATACTGTGTGCGCGCAATGATACTGCAAGTAGTACTATGCAGAGCTGGTTGCCATGGCAATTTGCTGAAAAATGTCCCATTCATGCCCATGTTTTCTGGTGTTTATTTGATGTAAAAAATTCTTGGGAACATTTTGGTGTATAAAACATACATGTTTGTAATCCATTGAGTGAACTAGAAGGTGATAGCTCTGTTCGTCTATGTTTCCACAGGTTGAATTACTGGCGTGAAACCTCAAGGTTTCGGTTATCGGACAATTCGTCGAAATCAACTTCGCCGTATATTCACTTCGTCGGAGGTTAAAATTGGCGACTGTCTGAATGGCCATGATGACAATATGTCAAAATCAATTTGGCCGTCTGGTCAAACTGGTCGCGATCAACTTCGGCGAAAGTTCATCTTGTCGCGATCAACTGCGACGAAAGTTCATTCGGTTTGACCGAAAAGACAATTGGTTGCATGTGTGACCATGAGGGCTACAGTTTTAACAGGTTGAAATCAAACTGTAAATAAAGTTTGCCTGCATACATGATCTGGGTTTTTTGTTTTTTTTGTTTGCTTGTTTTTTTTTTGTTTTTTTTTGTTTTTTTTTTGTTTTTGTTTTTTTTCGGGTGTTTCAGTCTGCTGTCTACCGTCGACCAGTCAGCATGGCTGTATTTCGGTGCCAGTTTGGATATTTTTGAGCCGAACGAGAGTGTAAAAAGTTGGCAGGTTTTGTTCAGTCACATGATCATTATACGGCCACCATCAACATTCACCTGGCACCAGTTTCACTACCGATTTCTAGCAAAATGGCCTCACAAAGAAGTTCCTTTTCAAGCAAACAGCACTTTGACCATTTTGATTTTCGACCAAGTTGATTTCGCCGATGTTACATTGCGATTAAGATGACTATCGATGAAGTTGTGTGTTGACGAGATTACTTTTCAACCAGATTTAACCCTAGGCAAAGTTGGCCTCTGATGAGGTTGATTTCGACGAAAAAGTCCTAGATTCCAAGGTTTCACGCCAGTGATTCAACCTGCGAAAACATAACAAACAGAGCTATCACGTTGCAGTTCATTACATGGATTACAAACATACAGGTAATATGGAAGTAAGTTGAACCTAGAATGACATTCTAGGTCAGAAAGTTTGACTTTCTGACCTGTTGTCAGATTGATGGACGTATAACAGTGCTTGCGACACGTCAGAAATGAGTGAGGCTGCCCATGTATTTAACATATCGCGTGGTGTAAATATGATAAGGACGATTCTATTTTTTTACCGTATGGTAAGGATAGCGCTTGGTCTGTTCTCACTCTGTGGTGAGCAAAGTGTTTGGAAGGAGTTTTGTCTATTTTCACCGTACGGTGAGGATAGTTTTGTTTATTTTCACTGTATGGTGAGGATATGGCTTGGTCTGTTTTCACTGTATGGTGATGATGGTACAGTTTGGTATATTTTCATGGTGAGGATAGAGGCGGCTCTACTTTCACCATCTGGAAATTGAAATTAAGAGCCTTTTCACAAATTTATGGTTATGGCTTGTCACATAGAACTGAGGCAAATTAAGATTGGAGAAAAATGCTTTCTTTAGGAGATAGCTAGCTTTATAGTATGGTCAACAGGAAACGGGACCAAAGCAAAGACCAAAGTGCCCACGTAGGGAGGGTTTACTGGGAGGCAATTTCCTTGCCACCATGACAACATTAAATGTTTGGCTTTTTAACATCTCAAATTGTTGTATATAAATTTACTCTACCCACCCATCAGTCTTTCATTTTCGTTGCTTTGTGGGTTTTTTTTTTTATGCGATCCTTAACTAAAATCATAACGAGATAGATCTATATTACTCTTAAGTTCTGTTACTTCAATCTATGACAATATCAAAATAGTTCCTTCTTTGTCTTGTCACCTAAATTTTTGCCTTTTCACATAAAAAATACAGAGTGTTATCCCTATAAAATGTATTAGATAATAACAGCTAAAAAAAACACCTCAACAGATCTCACTATACACCATGCTCAAACTGGGATGATAGGTCTTTTTATTATTTCAGCAAATGTTGGTTCCAATTCTCTTTGCATGCAATATCATGACACAATGCTTTTCCGAAATATTCTTCCCTGGTTGTCTTCTCTACCATCGCCATACGGTGGAAATAGAGCAGCCCCAATTCTCACTATATGATGAATACAGACCAAACTCTGTTATCACCGTATGGTGAAAATAGACAAAACGCTATTCTCACCGTACGGTGAAAATAGTCACTCTGATATGATAACTATGCAATGTGTCGTAGACTGGTTTTTGGCTGTGCGTCTGGCGACACTCCCTTTTTACGACAGGGAACCAGAGTATTGAGCGAGATTTTCCCCCAGTAGAAGCACGGTTCCCAGAAAAATGATGTAGTTTGTCATTGGAAATCTATCCAATTGTTGGCAAACCAGTCTACTTTGGGAAAAAAAGCGGTGGCTGCCATTACCATGGATTTTCAACTCCATAGGGTGCTGTGTGTGTAAGATTATGTTCATTTCTATTCATTTTATTCATATCAATGGGAAATTTTTCAGCAAATTGCCATGGCAACCAGCTCTGCATAGTACTACTTGCACTATCATTGAGCAGACATAGTGCTGACTCCAGCTGAATCACTGTGTATAATACTGGTACCAGTATACAGCAAAATTTTTGAAAATACAGCCCCTGGCATTCCTAGGTTCATATTTTATTTGCACTCTCCAATCATGTTGCCTCAGCATAGGCATAATTACCCCCGTGGAATCTCAATGGATAATGGTTGTGATTATGTGAATTGCACACAACTATATTGTGCAAGTGAGTATATGCGTCCTTATACATGTATCCGGACTCAAATTTACAGAGAGCCTGGGGCGTCCTGTGTATTTTACACTTTTTTTTTTGATGCAGGAGCTAGACCTAGGCTATATCAAGCCTTTGCTTTGGCAATAAACGTCCACAATTTCTGAGTAAAAGGTATCTATTGACAAATAAAATAACTCCTATGCACCTTAGAACAATTAAAGCCAAATGGCTATACTTTAGACCCCCCCCCCCCCCCCCCCCCCATGGTCACAGCTCATATTGAAGTTCTTGAAGAGTGAGCAGGGTCATGATCAAAGTAACAAATGAGAAGTGATGAATTTTGGCACTTAGCTGTAAAAGTGCTCACTCAAAAGTTTTGCATTTGTCTAAAATGCATAGGGCCACACCATGTGTGAACCAGTTTAGATATTGCTGTCGTGAATTTCTGACAAATTGGTAAGGGTAAATACAAGCCACACTTGCTTCACTGTAAATGAACCAAAGCATGACATTTGCCAATTACCTTACAGTGAATGCACTTTAGTCACTACATGTACTTAGTAGTACATGTACAGTGAAACCTCATTATAACGACACTCAGATATTGGACATATTCAATATAATGACACAAATTTTCATGGAAAAGTTTATTTTCTTTGTTATTTGATTCATTTATCTGACACATTTCATAGGGAACAGATGGTGTCATTATAATGAGTTTTCACTGTATTATTGGTGTGGATACCAAAAACATGTAAATCTGCAGAGGATGTTAGATATCACAAAGCAGCTTGGAACATCACAGTCATCTGTTTTGACCATGTTCCAGAAAATCTTTCAGACTGGCTGACATGTTTAACTAAAAAAACTCTGCAAGACCATCTACAGCCCAGCAACCTTCAGAATAACCCTCTTTGTCCCATCAAGCACAGTGACAGTTAGCCACCAGCAACATCCCCTTGCTTTTGTCATTTGCTTGGCAGCATTTATGCATTTTCTCATGCACTTGTGGCATACCTTTGATCAGCAGTCATGTAACTCCATCACCATTTCCATTCCTTTACATGTACCTTCTAAGCAGACTAGGCTTTGTGCATCTTTTCACATTCCATGGATCTTTAATAGTCAGCTCAGCAGACAACATGTTCCTTGTGAGTCGGCTTCTCAGTCTGTCATTTCAATAATGCCAGTATAGTTGTGATTATGTGTAGTTTAGGAACCATCCTGCATTTCCTTGGCTCAAGTGTCAACATGTATAACCATTTGAAGTAAAATACTCCCTGTTGGTGTTCTAGAGAGCAGGGATGTACAAACACACGCTGTGTGTATGTACATCCCTGTAGAGAGTCAGTTCTCAAGCAAGATTTTCTGTCCATAAAACATATGGACAATGTACTGTGAATTCATTTAACTTTGCTGTGTTCTTATTTTTGCTTATTTCGCTGATGCTTCCAAAACCGTGAAAATAAGAACCCAGTGAAATATATTTTTCACATGGCATTGGTAGGAATTATAAGAAAAATAGTGAATTTACAGTTTCAGTGGAAGGTCCAAAATGCAAAGACCATGAAAATTAATGCCAGTGAAAATAAATGTATTCACAGTAAGTTTGATTATCAAAGCAAGTGTATGTGTCTGTGGATTTTGATAGGTGATCATGTGCTCCAAATTAAAACTGGAGGAAAATGATTATCTTCCTCCACAAGAAAAGAGAAGAAGAAAAAGTTTGTAATTTTACTCCTTTAATTTTCTTTTTCTTTTTCAACAGATAATGGAAGATCGGAAGTTGTTAATTCTTTATGGCAGTGAAACTGGAACTGCCCAAGATGTGGCAGAGCGAGTCGCAAGAGAGGCAAAGAGAAGGCATTTCACGACGCGACTGATGGCATTGAACTCCTACCCTGTGGTGGGTGTCTCTTAGTGGATCACTTGTGCAAGTAGAGTGGTGGCTGTTATTTTGTCTAGGGCCAGTGTGTCTTATGTTTGACTGAAGCTTAAAATTAATGTTGTCCAGTAAACCAGCTGCAAGCATATTGGTTACCAGAAGCAACACAATGGAAACCACTGGTGTCAAAATGTGCCTCATGTATACAGTTCCAGTTTAGAAATTTGCCTGCTGTGGTAAAGGTACATGTATTCTGGTTGAGAGTTACCTGCATACCCAGGCTTAGTGAATTAATTCTTCACCATCTACTCTGAATGCTCTTGTTTATTCATAACTTCCCGTGAAACAGTATTAGCTTTTTAGAGGATAATTTAAGTACAAAATATGCTAAATAACATTGAATTTGTTATTAACTATCTTTATATTTCTGGGATAAAAATTACAAAAAACATTGAATCTGTTATTAACTATCTATATTTCTGGGATAACATTAAAACTATTACATGTATTAATCAGATCTCCTTTTTTCAGTTGTGCCAATGTTCATTATAGTCATTTTCAAGTATGAATAATTTAATATTTCAGTAACAAATGAGCCTACATGCTGCATTGCCTTGGTTTGTCCCACATTCTCACTTTTATCCCCTACTTTGTACCATATTACATTGAAAACCCATGGGATATGGCCCATGTGATATTGTTGACCATATCTCATGGGTAGGACTACTTTTTACCATATTTGTAAAGTCAGAGATATGGTTTTCCAAATATGGAAGGAATCAATTCCATATTTGGTATATCCAAACTAGCCTTATTACCTTGCCATAAATCACGGCCGAAAACCTGATGGTCCATGGTATAAATCCCAGCCAATGGGTAAGAATAAACTTGATTCTGTGATGGAAACTAGGGCCAAAAATGCAGGACTGATGATTGGCAGAAAAAACAATCACTCTGTGAGACGCACGATGTGCAGTCGACTTTTAGGCCTGCATCTCAGTGTCCCGCCAACCATTATTCAACAGCTGAGTGGGCACAAAAATGCACAGCCTGTGAACAATTATGCAACAGCACGCCACGTGCAGCCTTCTCCAGGGAATTGATTCTTCTTTTCAAAGAGCTCTAACATCTGTCCAAAACACTCCCCAGACTCTGTCTTCTTCATTTGTCCCAGCTAGCGTGGCAGGGAGCCATTGCCCTGCTTCTTCGGGCAATGCTGGCAATGCTGGCAATGCTGGCAATGCTGCCGTCACTGATGTCAGTGATGATGGGGACAATCTGACGGCCAAGAGTCAGTTGAGCTCCATGGCTGCATACTTTGGAATGTTTGCTAGTGCAACATTCAAAGTCAACGTGACCTTCCAATTCTCCTCTCCACCAAATTAATTCCGTATAAAAATAATTAAAAAGTGTCTTTTTGTCGATATTTTTGTCTGAAGCGACGGCCGTTCAAAAAAATCCACCATTAGGCCTGTAGTCAACCCCTTTTCTTGGTTTTTAAAATTTTATATTCACACGCGCGGCATGATTGTGTCAAAGTCCCATGTAATGTAGTGAAATAAAATGTTATAAGTTATATAAATGTTGTTTTTTTTTCTTTATTAATGGACCGTAGGGGATAAATAAAAATAACCCTCGTTAGTCTGTCTTAACCGAATTCCCCTCGTTGTTTGCCTGCCTGCGCACCTGATCACCCGCACGCTTCGCGCTTAGGTGATCAGGCGCGCAGGCAGGCAAACAACTCGGGGGATTCGGTTTGACAGATTAATGACTCGGGTAATTTTGTCTATGTATCATGTTCATGATTTACGGAGAAAAAAATTGTGGTTTTCATGGCCCTTTTCCTGTGATTTGTAAAGTGAAAATATGTTAGACTGATGATACATACCCCTTCATACATATACATATCTTATGCAACAAATGAGAATTATCAAGCCATGGGCAATACATAGCAACGTGGTGTGCTTAGGGAACTATTATCAGACCAAAATGAGGACATCTTTTGGTGAAATTAAACAACAACAAAAAACAGTTTGTTTGCTGATAATACCTTCATGGTTCATTGCCTTTACATTGTGTACAAGTGTGTATACATTGATAATAGTAATAAACTAATAATTTTATTAAAACCGCACTACTGAGGAAAAGTAAGGCATCAAGATAACATACATATTTTTAGGTTTTTCACCTAATAAAAATGAGGACTGTAACATCACGTTGATCCCACAGGCTGTCACCAGTGTTAGGTTTTTCACCTAATAAAAATGAGGACTGTAACATCAGGTTGATCCCACGGGCTGCCACCAGTGTTAGGTTTTTCACCTAATAAAAGTGAGGACTGGAACGTCAGGTTGATCCCACAGGCTGCCACCAGTGTTAGGTTTTCACCTAACGAATGAAGACTGTAGATCACTTTTCACCATTTACTCTGCAGATCTCAAAACATGTAGCAAGTTGACAACAAAGTGCTGATAGTGCTTCAGTGCTGTCACATCTAAGTCTGGTCTACTGTATGTGTCTGTCTGACTGTGCCTCTAGCTCTCAAGCCTCATCTGACAACTGAACCTCCAATACAATACTGCTATGCTGGGGGAAGGCATCCCTTATATACCCAAGCTGCACCCAACCTCTGCGCCCGACCCCTGCGCCCGAGAACCATCTGGGTGCGTCCGAGGACCATCTGGGTAGCTGGCAGACAGCCAAGTAAACAAAGCTCTCCCCAGCCTTCTGTGGGGTTTCCCCAAGGTTCCCAAGGGATAACCCAATTACTGCTACTGCATAAGTCCCTGGCCTATAGCTTCCCTAGCAAACATAAACAACCCACCTATAACTATGCTACTGGTTTATGCTATGGATAATCATTTACTCTGAAGTGTATAAAATTTTAGCAAAAATTCCTCACTCTCCCCCTCTTAGCGTAATGTTCTCTTGGACATTACTTATCTCTGTAATAACAGTTTGAAGAAATATACCAAAGTTACCTCAGCTAGCCTACCACTCCTACTTTAAAGTTGAGCACTGCACTTTACATTTCAGCACAATAGAAAGCATGGTAGAGCTTACACTCCATAAGTAACTCTACACACAGGTAAATAATGACCACATAAGAATGCTATTTAAGAAAAATGCAGTGTCTTGCAGGTGTCCATGTCTGACATGATAAAAATAATCATGTCTCACATGTCAACAAAGATTACTGTTGACACTGATAAGTGTTCCCACAGTGTCCATCAGTGACGGGTACTGTCCACTGACCAAATCATCAAAAGAATTGAACACATCTATTCCAACAGTGCATGAATTCACATGATTAAAGAAAAAAAAGATAATGTTTTACAGATCAGCCAGTGCTGACATTTGTAAGTGTTCATCACATGGAAATGTCCATCAGTGACAGGTTCAGGCCACTGACTAAATGTACAAAGATTAATTCCACTCTGTGCAAAAGAATGGAAATCAAAATTTACACTAGTCTCATCTTACAAGTCTACAACTAGAGATACAGGGGTCTATCATCCATTAAAGTCATGTCCTTAGGTATGTACACTCGCTATGTACAAATGGTTCGCCACCACTGAGGAAAGTCATATCTATGGTTTTTGCACACTCGCTATGTGCAAATAGGTTCACCACCACTGAGCAAAGTGATATCTATGGTTTTGCACACTTGCTATGTGCAAAGGATCCACCACCACAACAAGCAAAGTAACATCTATGGGTCTGTACATTTGATTTACCAAGAGTCAATCTTCTGAACTCAACTTACTCAATTAGTCTATAAGACATCTTGGAAATGGGTGTTCACTTTTCAGCTGCAAACAACAAAGTGATTCTGTGGGAGCATTTGTGCCCACCACATCACATGACCAGTGGTCCCTCAAGAGATGCAAACAGTCACCATCTTGAACAACAGTTGTTGTCATCTCACAAGCCCTTCCCTTTGTTGGTGTGAGAAAGTAAACACAGCGGGACAGATAAGGCAGTGTCTCAGTACTCAAGTCAGCTGTACTGGTCAGGGCCTGATTTTCTATGCATCATTACAGGCAGACAGCCCCCTAACTGGCCAGTCCTTAGATGTATCTGCCACCAGTATGCTTTGTGACAACCAGTGGGAGGCTGGCACACTCCATTAGCTTGTGGCTGTTCACAGGTGGTCAACTGTGCTTCGAACTGATTTGAGTCCTGCATTAGACTTTCTTCTTACACCCAGTTACTACTTTGGGGTTATTTTCACAACTTCAGCTGTAGTTCATTTGCATTCCTACAGCAAGGTAACACTCCTGTGTTACACCATGGCACTGTCACAGTAATGCACACACACTCTGATGCTCCAGTTTTTCTTGAGTGGGCCCTAACTGCATCACTGTGCTGCTCAAGGTAGCATCATCCTGGTCACCTCTGTTTATGGTCTTCTCTGCTGGATCCAAGTTGCCAGTGCATGTGTTCCACTCAAACCTACCAGCACATGTGTGCCTTGGACACACTAACAAAACAAGGACCAACCCATAAAAATACAACTTTGTCACACTTCTAATACTGTCCATATATTCAGGTCTCTTTCTGCACCTCAAGTCAAACAACAACCTTTACCATAACCATGCACAGTTCTACCGTTAAACTGTTCTAAAGTTTTTAAATACATGTAATACATTGCACAACTTGTCATGTATGAACATCAGTATGTTCACACCTGGAAACCACAATTAACACAATTCACTCCTCATAAATCAAACTTCAGGATTTACACACTTCAAACAATGCACGACCTGACAAACTTGAGACTTTTCAACAATGGCTCATTGAACAACATGACAAAATCTATATACATGCACATGTACAACCACCAGCAAACAGACATGGGTGTCTGTCTTGCTAACCACCCTTTCCCAAGCTTGCTGTTCCATCCAACAAGTGGCTACAACCAATTCAACTCAAGAGACCACAATATTTCAAGCAAATCACAATAATCAGTATCAGTTCTATACAAAGTGTCTTTGTAGCCTCTAAAAACACTTGACATAATTGGAAACATCCTCAAACTTCAACAACACAGAAATATAGCATTCTAGGCCAACATGTCTATATGCAACTTGTCTTGAAAACTTCACCAAACCCCACTGATAATATAGTTCTCTTCACAACATGGCACTTTAGCCAAACATGTTAAAAAACAATAACCAATCCATAATAGTCATATTTCAACTTGTCAATAAAACTCAAACACACAAAATGGCTACACCATATAGGGCAACATCTTGACAAATATCCAGCCATTTTGAACTTACTGCATCCTGTATCCAGCTATTCTGAGAGCCGTAACCTGCTCAACATCACAAATCAAACACAGGATCAGTTGCCATACATCACACTTGTCCTACACAGAGTTTCTCAAAAATGCATATGTCACAACAGGTCAAACTTACAGATTCCTATGTTACCACCTCTGAGTGACGTTGACTCTGAACAAGGCAGAACCATAGCAAACTAAGTTGTCTTCCTGCATGCCAATGATAATCTGTGAATACATGTCCATGAACCACCAATGCACCACACTGCATAATCATGACAACCTGTAGCTTCCCAAACTACCCCAAATCACAGCCTCATTATCATCTCTACTTTCTGGGATCCCTCTGACAGGCAAGATTTCTGAGAACAATGCATGTACACCTCCGACTTTGACCCTGAACAAAATGTCATCACTGTCCAACAAAATGTTCCACCTTCAGAATAGCCATTTCAAACTCACAGACAACACAAACACATTGTCCCAATTGAACAATTCACACAACCATGAGCAACGTGTACACTTGCTGAACAATAATCATGACCAAAAACACACAATGTCCAAGGAACCATGAGCACAGTTTGTACACACAACACACTGCTCAACTTTCACCATGAAACACAATGCTCCATTCTTGACTAGAGCACATTGACTTATAGTACACTGTTCTCAACACAGTCAATTAACACAAGGTCCAGTTTTCAGATCTGGAGAGACATCCCCAATACTACACCCTGCCAGTCACTGCAACAAAGCTCTATAGCCTTCACAACAAACTAGAACACAATTCTCATGGCAACACAATGCACAGGCTCCTTGGATAGCTCCCTGTATCCCTGGTCATCAGCACAGGTTGGCTCCTGTCCACCACTGGTCAGCTGCATTCCACCATTTGGGTCCCCCTGGTCAATCTTCCAATCTGGTCCCTTCTTCACTGAGTACATGTGTATGTAACAGAACATGGACACTATGTACACAATGCCCACACCACGGGCACTGTGGTCAGGACCCCATGTTGTCTCATGCTGAGGCAGTACGTACAGGCTGCACATAGATGTACCTGTCTTACAGTCTGTCTTCAGACCT
This sequence comes from Hermodice carunculata, assembly GCA_964020975.1. Taxonomy (NCBI): domain Eukaryota; kingdom Metazoa; phylum Annelida; class Polychaeta; order Eunicida; family Amphinomidae; genus Hermodice; species Hermodice carunculata. Next base: position 50,655,026 of record OZ026625.1, read on the forward strand.
TCAATGTTCATTTCACTTGATGCACAAATCATGATATGCTGTAGTAGCATCAATGTTAAAACAGTCTGCATTTTTCACTTTCAACTACTTCTGTCTGAGGTTTCCTCAGCTGGGATGATAGAGATGAAGCTCTGGCCAGTCTGTCTCTCCAAATCTTGCAGTGAAATCAAGACCAGGTTGGAGTCTGTCATGCAAGGCTCTGTTTCAGTGTTCTCCACTTCAGGGCAGTTGTGTGGTACATCTGTGCATGACCCAAGCAATCCACCACTTCCAGTTCTTCCACCAGGCTTACAGTCATGTCGTAGGCTTTGGTTCACCTTCCTGTCTCCGGATTTGTGATATCAGTCCTTATCCCACTGCTGCCACCAGTGTTAGGTTTTTCACCTAATAAAAATGAGGACTGTAACATCAGGTTGATCCCACAGGCTGCCACCAGTGTTAGGTTTTCACCAAATGAATGAAGACTGTAGATCACTTTTCACCATTTATTCTGCAGATCTCAAAACATGTAGCAAGTTGACAACAAAATGCTGATAGTGCTTCAGTGCTGTCACATCTAAGTCTGGTCTACTGTATGTGTCTGTCTGACTGTGCCTCTAGCTCTCAAGCCTCATCTGACAACTGGACTTCCAATACAATACTGCTATGCTGGGGGAAGGCATCCCTTATATACCCAAGCTGCACCCGACCTCTGCGCCCAACACCTGCGCCCGAGAACCATCTGGGTGACTGGCAGGCTGCGCCCGAGCTCTGCACCCGAGAACCATCTGGGTGCGCCTGAGGACCATCTGGATAGCTGGCAGACAGCCAAGTAAACAAAACTCTCCCCAGCCTTCTGTGGGGTTTCCCCAAGGTTCCCAAGGGATAACCCAATTACTGCTACTGCATAAGTCCTTGGCCTATAGCTTCCCTAGCAAACATAAACAACCCACCTATAACTATGCTACTGGTTTATGCTATGGATAATCATTTACTCTGAATGTATAAAATTTTAGCAAAAATTCCTCAATATTAAATCACAGACGAAACACTATCACATCAAATTATAAACATATAATGAAGTGATAGAAAGCCGTGGTCACTGTACTGTAGTATGCTTATTTCAATGGCTGGAGTATTCAGCTAATAGAGGACACCCCCCCCCCCCGGTTTTGCTGATACCGATGAAAAAGAAGTCCACTATCTGCTACAAAGATTTAAATTATTTAGTTGCATGTGATGCAATTTGTTTTCACAGCTAGATTTACCACAGGTTGCACTCAAAATGCTAACAAACAGTGGAATGTAATGCAAAGTTACAAATGTTATTACATGGTATATTTGGGGTAAAGTTGTAACCCTTTCCCCTTTAAAGTAAGACTGGGTTTGCGACTGAGCCAGCAGTTTTTTCTTCTTGTGAGTTGGGTGCAGAACACGCAACCCACACTGTGAAAAGCTGTTGATGTGGGCATGTTATCTTGATAGGTCTCCTGTACAACTCTCATTGAAATTTTTTTTTCATTACTGATGAAATTAGTCAAAAAGATTGAAGTAGATGGCATATAACCTTCAGCCAATTTTATAGGGAATAGAGTTAAAATGATGAACAATGTGATGAACTGAAATGATGAAATTCTGTGTCTTTTGCAGGCAGAACTTATACATGAAAGGCTTGCTGTGTTTGTGTGTGCGACCACAGGACAGGGCGACCCTCCAGACAATATGAAAGTAAGGCCAGCTTTTCAGCAATGTATTTACACTGAAATTACTCAATATTAAATGGTCGCAAGAACTTGCTAAAAGAAATAATAACACAAAATATGCAAAGTTTTTGACACTAGATTTTTCTTTGATACCTGTATAATTACTCATCTGTTCAGTGCTAAATTGTATACTTTTTTTTCATTGAAGATATGCAGGTACATGGATGAGAAGTTGTTACAAAGAATTTGAATATAGACTCATATAAAAAATTCAGAACACCACTGCTTATGTTGTGATTAACACGGAAAGACTGTGGAACAGTGTTCAAGGGTAGCTTCATGCACACAAACATGTTCAGAGTGCAGTCTTTTTAAATGCTCATACAAATGTACTTGAAAACTACCAATACAGATGCTGAAATATTGTCCAAAAACAGTTTCTATCGATCCCAAATTGCTAAGTAAATCTTAAATTTCATGAGAATGAAATTTCACTTTTTGTGCGTAAACCAAGCTCATGAAAAGGGCATATTTGACAGTTTTGCAGGAGTCTTTTGTGGGTAACGTGGGACAAGATGGTAGTATCTACAGATGTAATGTAACAATGTATGTCATGACTGTAAGCGACGTATGCTAAAGTAGCAATTTATCATGTAGTTAAAAGTCTGTGTGGCCATGAAGATTTAGTCTCCACTTGTTTTTTTTTTTTTTTTTCTACCCAGACCTTCTGGAGATTCATTCTACGGAGGAATTTACCAACAAATTCGCTGGTGCAGCTGAAGTTTGCAGTGCTAGGTCTGGGTGACTCTTCATACCAGAAGTAAGTCTCATTTACCAACTCAGCACAAGCACTGCTGTCTGGTGACATGGAGATTGAACTAAACTATATCTGAAATCTGTTCAGACTCTATACACTTGCTTCCATGAGTGCCACTGGCTGCATTGGATGCTAAGGACAGAATTTTAATTTTTAGATCTGACATTAGTGCCTTTAACAAGTAATTAAATCAGGTTATGCTGTCTGTTACTATAAAGATGTGTCTTCATTGCTAACTATCCAACCATGTTTCACAGCCAGAACCACAATATGACCAACGTTTTGAAATCTAAAAAACTCTGACACTGGTCATACTCTGTGTTCCAAAAAAGATGTCCCTTCGTTCAGCAGCAGCTTTTCCATTACATGTAGTATGAAATTGTTGTTTAGCTTCTCACAGAGGGTACACGGTCTACTATACGTATTTGTAGTTTTTCTACAATTGATTGACATGACTTAAAAATAGATAGATAGATAGATAGATAGATAGACAGACAGACAGACAGACAGACAGACAGACAGACAGACAGACAGACAGACAGACAGACAGACAGACAGACAGACAGACTGACAGGCAGACGGGCAGACGGGCAGGCTGGTAGGTAGGTAGGTAGGTAGGTAGGAAGGTAGGTAGGTAGGTTGGTTGGTTGGTAGGTAGGTAAGATAAAAAAATACAGTTTGTGTCGGTGAAACCTCTAGGCTCAAATTCTTCAGTAAGATTTTTGACGACAACAGGTAAATGGTATGTGTGAAGCATAATACTATTCCAGTGGTGATAGTAATGGGCAAGAAAAGTAAACGTCTTTGGTATGACATATGGCAGTTAACATTAAACTAAAAAGTAATTGGTGGGAAAATAAAGCATCCTAGGGACAAAGAGTGACAGCTCTTAACATGTCTAAGGGGGCTGCTATGTACACACATGGCCCCCAAGTGCCAAATAGTCTGCTAACTCTCCAGTGCTAGTGATAGGAAAATGATAAAAATATTCACTTCCAGGAACAAAGAACAATAATTTTGCATATATAAATGTGTCACAATTTACATCAAAATTAACTTGTGTTGTCACTAAAGAGGCGATAAATGACTGATAATTGATAGATTTATAGATATTAAAGTTAGAAAAAAGAGGTTCTTGGAAAATACCAACATGCACCTCCAACACGAGAGTACTTGACAATTTAGCACTAGGGGGCGCATGTGTGGATGTAGCAAAGTTGAAAAGAAGCATGCAGAAAGGAGCATTGGCTACAACCCATTGATAATATGTTCACTCTAAATCTGCTCTGTTTTCATGTGTCTAAATATTTGGTTTGTTTTGTTTTGTTTTAAAATTTTACAAATTTGTGAAGTCATAAATTGGTGGTTTCACACATATAACAAAAAATAATTAACTTTCTGAAATATGTTTCTCTAAACACATTCCTGTATGTTAATGTCAAACCACATGAGATATAGCTGCTTATTTTAAGAGCTAAACTTGAAAAGATTCATGGCCCAGAAGTTTGCTGGGTTTTTAATTTAAGTGCAAAAATTTGAGTGTTTAAAAAAAAACACCAATTACAAACAATGTCGAGTATGATGTTTATAAATAATTACAACCGAGCAGTACTTGTTATTGATTCACTGTTTCTGTCTCAACAGATTCAACTTCATCGCGAAAAAGATTCACAAACGCCTGTTACAGCTGGGAGGAGCAGCTATTCAGCCACTGGCACTTGGAGATGACCAGCACGACCTTGGGTTAGTCCTTCTCACCTGTTCTCATTTTGATGTGCCTTCTGCCCAAACTTCATATTGTACACATATTTTGCACAATGTGTATAAGTGTGAAACATTTGAGTTGTCAGGAAAGTAAATAAGGAGCACTGATACCCTGTAAATGTAAATGATATTTTGTGACACTGTTGGATTTTTTTTGTAAAATGAATTAAAGAGAAAAAAAAAAGAGAAGTTATTTCAGCAAAATATATTTAAGTTAGAATGTAATTAATATCACATATTGATCCTGGAATATAAACTATAGATTGTATGCTGATTTTTTTCAGCTTTTTCAATTTTTTCAACACGATGGGCAAGTTCAATTTTCTGATTTTGTTTTTTTCATGTGCAGTGAGTGATCCTTCCTTTGAGAGACTACTCCAATGAGAGACCACTATGCTTTTAAAACCACACTTACCATGTTACAAGTTCTATCTGTTCCATCTTATTTGACCTCTGTTTCTATACATGTATAACCATTTTTGAATCAGCCCAATGGTTGGTCTGTCTGTGGAGGGCTCATTGTAGTGAGCTGAGCTCATACTGGGGAATGAGGGCTCACTGTAGTGAGCTGAGCTCATACTGGGGAATGAGGGCCCACTGTAGTGAGCTGAGCTCCTACTGGGGAATGAGGGCCCACTGTAGTGAGCTGAGCTCATACTGGGGAATGCAGACTTCAAACTGCAATCAAAAGCTAGTTATCCTGTTTCTCGCTGTTTGCAGGCCTGATGCTGTTGTTGATCCTTGGCTGAAGAAAGTGTGGGAAGTGGTATTGGACATGTACCCCCTCCCTGAGGGCGTGCAAATCATAAGTGATAAAATTGTGTGAGTATAAGCCCTACACTAGCCATAAGCTTGCTGTACAATCTGCCCTCTACCCTTCTTTCCTGGCATCCAAGCTAATCTGTCACTTATTGTCATACTCTTTACCCACTATCAATGTCTACACTGCCTGTATATACATCTCTTTCTTTCCAAATTCAAAGCATTGCTCACTCCATAAATGTCAGGCATCATGCTATCAATTGCCTCGTTTACACGAGTGTGCAAAATAAAGTTTTTTTGAATGGGTATCATTCTAGACTGAGTAGGACAAATATATAATTTTATGATGAAACATACGGACTCTCAATAAGGGTCCTCTGGCAAATCAAGAAGTCTTGGACTCAAAGACTTCTGGTAAATCTGCATGCTGGTGGGTCAGTGTTAATTCAAGGGAGAAAGGGTTAAGGTGATGTAAACACAGACTGTAGTCATTATGAGATGTACGGTGCTCCCTCTTTATAACACCCTCATTCCAAGGCGGTTTCTGATATAACACAGTGGGTACCATGGCTCCCACTGAAATAGTTTTCCCATTACGTCTGTGTTAAAAAGTCCCTCATTATAAGGCGGTTTTTGCTATAACAGGGTATACCCTGTGGACCCAACACCAGCATTATAAATCTTGGTAGAAAGAGACATTATGAATCTTGTCTGCAATTTGGAAATTCCAACACAATGTGGGGGGAAAAAAAAGATTGGCAGCATTTCAAATTTACCATGGTTGTCATTGGGCTTGTTTTTCTTTGAATCCTTATTGCTGGAACTTTACTAATAACTCTCAGCTTCATTTACATAAAACTCCAACTTTTTCATCAGAATCTAATTGAAGAAAAACAAAGCATCATTTTAAAACTCTTGAGAAGAAATCTCCACAAATTTTTATCAGTTGATTCACACAAAAGATACAGGGTTAAAGAAATGGAGTCAAGGGAGATATTTCCACAGAATATAGAAAAAAAGAAGGGGTTACTTGCACATGCATCCCTTTGTGAGAAAAAGGGGACAACTTAAAGATAATTGCTGATATATACTTTACAAATTCATTTCCGCTGCGTACTACAGCACTTAGTTTATTGATTTATATTTTTTCTCAGATATAAGGACAATATTTATTTACTATTCTCACTTTTTTCACATCTTGCCCTGAGTATGTAGCGATAAAACCCAACAAAGGATATTTTGGTAATGCATACATGTTCACAATACTCTTGTAGTTGTGGGGTATACAGTAAAATCTGTCATTAGTGAACACCCCTTGGGACAGAGAAATGTGTTCACTATTTCAAGGGTGTTCACTAATGTCAGGTAAAGGTAACCATGTTAATATACAACGTGTACAAAACACGAAAGGGACCAAGAAAAGTGTTCACTAATTGCCAGATGTTTACTAATCTCAGCGTTCACTAAAGACATGTTTTAATGTATAGATATATTATTTTTGTAGAGAGTATAGCAAAAATATTTGTCTCTGATGAATGGTAGGCATTTCTGTCTATTTTTCATAACCCGAAATAAAGCTTAACTGTTGTGTCTGTCATTTGTGATCAATTCAATTGCTGTTTCTTCTTCTCAGCATATATTACAGCTGTACGTCCCTGACATAATCTCCCATATTGCTTATTGGTATCTCAGAAATAGTTGCCAATATATTTGAGATTACATATGCTGTAAAAATGCACAAGTGTGGGTTTCTTTTGTGGGGAAGTCGGTTGTACCCCAGATACAGCTGCCAAAATAAGACATTATACACATGGATAAAAAACAACAACAAGGAAGTAAACACAAAAGGTCCAAATAAGTCATCTTGTTTGCATTCAAGTTTCATGCATTTACATTTCAGCACACATGTGTGTTTGAATTATTTATGAGGTCTTTTGTTGTATTTTCATTTTCTAATTGTTGCTGTTAGGCCACCGCCAAAATATAAAGTGATATACCAGGATTCCAGCAAGCAGTCTCTACAAAATGGTGTAGAGAGTCCATTGATTACAGCAGGGAAACCTCCAGTAGCAAGAAGCCAGGAGCATCCATTCATGGCAAGGGTGATATCAAATGATCGTGTGACAGCCGCAGATCACTGGCAAGATGTTCGCTTGGTGAAGTTTGACATATCAGGATCAGGCATGAGGTACATACATTTACATGTCACACCTGCAGGAACCACCCATGCAGTGCTACCTCGAAGGTCATACTAAACCATTGGAAATAAAATTTTGTTGGCATTTATGAAGTAAATACCTCCCATATATCTAGATAAGGGATGTGACCATGATTGCTATTAGGGGTCCCAGGTGATGTTGAATGGTGTTAAAAGCACAAGCCTTAACAACTGTAAGTGATTGTCAATTAAGATATGAAAAGGGTGCAATGCTGATTATTCCATATGATGATTAAAGATAGCACATGCTGTCTCCAAATAGGAAAAAGTGGCTAACTACAATGTGACTCATTTGGAAATGAAAGAACAGGTGACCACTTTAGACAGGGTGAAAAAACAACATTAGTTTGCTTTTATTATTATCATTGTCATCATTGTCATCATCAAAGGAATGAAGTAATGGTGTTTGTGTGCCTATATTTTGGCATTGGTGAAGTAATTTAACGGCAAAATCTAGGATATGAACAAAAATGTATTCTCAAGAAGATCCATGTTTGCGAATGTTGATTTATTTTCAGAGTAAATGTTCTGTAGGATCCTGAGGAAATCTTGACTGACATTTACACAATTCAAATCATTTCAATAAAGGAACCTTCCTGCTAATATTTTCAGTCGTGATTATTTGTGGTTTCATGGTCTTTATCTCTTCTGTCAAGGACAAAATAATTTGATAGTGTAAATATCTTGTGCTGTCTCTGCTTATGTTCTGCAGCTATCAACCAGGAGATGTGGTGATGATTCAGCCCCGGAACATGGATAATTCAGTAGACACCTTCATTCAGCATCTAGGACTGGACCCTGATAAACAATTTATTTTAGAGCAGAATGACCCAGGTATGTTGTACTATTTTACAGATAACATAAACTGAGTCCTGGAAATGATAAATACAGTTATCATAATTCTCTGTTAATAGATTTGTATTTCTTTTCCTGGCCCTTCTTTTCAAATCATTGTCAAAATGTTTTTTTTTTTTTTTTTCGGGGAAGACAAATTACGCAACAGCAGAAAAGATCTCTTCTGACCACAGCATGATTTAGTTTTATGTGGGCATAGGCTGAATGATTTGAAGTTTTAGCAACAAGTAAATGCCCATATTTTTGGGGAGCACTTAATACCTGTTCTCCCCTCAAAGCAGCCAAAGTGGGCTGGTTATCAAGTGTCCTCTGCTTCAATGTTTTCAACTAATTTCAACAGTAATTAAAAAAAAAAAAAAAGACTGAGAATTGCAGACCTATGTAGATGAGAACTGTCAAGATAACATACCCCAGGTCAACAGCTTTCCTTGGCCTGGGTTGGGAAAGCTGTTGACTCAGTCTTAATTAGGGGGAAGTGGTCAATGGTTACAGGGAACACCTTGTGGCGCTTAGCTTTTTGAACATGCACTGTAAGAGCTGAATTGATAAGGATGTTTATTTAGAGTTGAATGTCAGTATAAAGTGGTTCAATAAGGAGAAACTTCTCCCAACTTGCGATTCTGTTTCAGTGCTTCTATATGTAACTCAACTTCTAATCTTGATTTTCAGAGTTGAATGTCAGTAAAAAGTGGTTCAATAAAGAGAAAACTTCTCCCAACTTGGGATTGTTTTTCAGTGCCCATAACTCAACCTTTAATCTTGGTTTCAGAGTCATTCCATAAAAAAGTTAGCCAGATAGTTCTCAAAGCTTTGTGAGGATTGTTTAAAATGTGTGTTGTGAGAACTTAAAAACTACAGGTAGATGCTGTAGCTGTTAAAATAGTTATTTCTTTGAAATATTAATTAGCTGAGCACAGACTGGTCACAGCCTTCTTGCTCTGGTTTGAAATTTCATATAATATGCAGAATTGTGTACAAGTATCAAAACAATATGAATGAAAATGGTAGAACTTTGTATTACATAAACTATGATGCAGCATTCTCTGTTAACACAGGGACAGCTTTACCATCAACATTGACCAAGCCATGCACTATTCGCCACTTAGTACAGCATTATTTAGACATCAATGGCATACCACGGAGATACTTCTTTGAGTTATTATCCTTTTTTGCCAATGATGAACTTGAGAAGGAAAAACTACAAGAGTTTGCCTCAGCAGAAGGACAGGTAATGAGGACTGAATGAGTGAAATGTAGCACATAATGTTGTATGTGGAGTGAAGAACAAAAAAGATACATTGATGAGTGGCACTGAATGGTGTATACAGTGAAAACTGGCTATAATGATACCATTACTTTCCCGAAAAATGTGTCAGATATCTGAAAATGTCAGTTGGATGTGTCCAATAGTAAAGAAATATTGTATTTGTGTCTTTTTGTCCGGAACCACTTCCTAGTAGTCATTACCCTATTCCACAGTCCAAACTCTTGACTCTCCATAAGCTAACCTGTCCCTGTCTAACGTATATACATATGGAAGTACTATTGTCCATATTGCACACATTCCTCTGTAAAATTGTGACATAGGCTGAATTAGCCCAAATGAATTCAGGGGCCTCCCTGGGTAACTACTCAGAACATGTTTTGGAGCCTATTACACGTACATGTCGCGCTGAGTAGAAGCTCCTTGTCTAAGCTAAATATTCAGCAAAGACAACCCACATAATAATGAATAAATATGAATGTGGCAAATGATGAATTAGCTAAATACTTGAAGTTTTGCTTATAAATGCAAAGCTTCATTATGAAAGAAGAATACCTTTTAAACAAACCACAATTACTAAATTTGTATAGTACAGGTTCAGATAAGAACAATTTGACTTACCCCTGAACCAATATGTACCCTTTCTAGCTGGATAGCTTATCCTAGTTAAACCACCCGCCAGTGTATAACTGAATTGGAAACAAACTGGGGCTTTATATTCAGACCCAGTGATTGTAAAGTAAACAGTTGCAACTAGACCACCTGTACAAACTAAGGGAAATCCTAACAAGGACTGCAACATCGGACATCCTGCACCAGAACTGTAAAACAAACTCCATGATGACACCTACTCCTCACTTTGAAAGTCTACAAACAATTAAGCTCTATTTCACTACCAACCCAGAGTCAATGTCTCAACGTAATGTGTCAGGTTTGTGACATTGAGAAAATACTGTCAATTTTGAGTAATTTTTTAATATTGAGTAAATGTGCATTTAGGCCTGTCAGAAAAGAATGAAAGTCATTAGCATTTATGCCCAAAAACATGTTATCAAAACGTTTTTCTTCGCACAATTTTAAATACAATTTGGCAAACATGTAACTATCGTATGCCGCTGCTTGCTACCGATAGTCCCAGGGGGTTTAACCGGACAGAAAACATGTAAGCCTATAATGTCTGAAAGTGAATATCAAAACAGAATGATGCCAAAAGATAAAGTTAAGTGGTAAATGTATCAAATAACATCATATGACTTGTAAGTCCCTCAAAATTTGTTTCATGAAATGAATGTCAGATGTCTGAGTATCTTTACCATGAGATTTCTCTGATGTGCACAATACTGTATCAATGAATGACATGTATGTACAGTGTACAGTTGATAATGGCATGTGGGAAGCAATGACATACATGTACTACAAAAAGCCACATGGGGAGTGCAGTCCATGTGCAGTTTGTAATGGAGTATGGGGAATGATAGGTCTATGTTGTACAATTGTACAGTAAAAGTACAAAACGGCAGCAACAAAAAAGGGCAAGTTATGCACTGGTGCCAGATAAATGACTCAGTCTAGGCCTCCTGTATGCTGCAAATCAATGTATAACTCTTGAGAAAACTGCAGTGCTAGGGGTGCATTAAACAATGAAGGAAGTCAACAAGGCCGTCTATGTGTCCTTACGATGGTAGTTTGGGTCTTTGAGGTGACTCACAATTGGCATTAGTCTATTTTGAAATTTTGGTACATCTTTTGTTTGCTTTAGAAGTGGTGCCTGAATATCACCAAATTAAATTGAGCACCAAAATTTAGAGACACTATTGTACTTTCATGGCAGTCGTGAATATTACATTGTACAAGGCTATAATGGCCATAGTATTGCTTCGTACAAGCTCACACTAGTCAGTTATGATAGAGAACCATACAAAATCTGCTGATACCTTTGTAATCATGTGACCAATCTGGTTTTCTATTTTAGCAAGAGCTGTTTACTTACTGCAATCGGCCACGGAGAAAAATCCTTGAAGTAAGTAAGTAGATATGTAAATAGATTTTAGTATCAAATGACATCATTTTATTTGCAATGTATTATTAAAAGTTGTTCACATAAATTTCTCAGTCATTTACCTTTTTGGGGGTGGGTTGGGGGGTGGAGGTTGTCACATGCATTTTTTTTTTCTCAGGTGACAAGTCAGCTGAGGTTAGAGTATGGTCCATCCACAATTCATATTTTTGACTTCTTGTCCAAAACTGTAATCCAGATTTACTTCAAACTGGGTGGGAATGTATCTCGAGTGAGCTCTGACCAAATTTGTTCAAATTGTCATGGTTCATGGATTTTGGATTTTTTATGAATTTTTTGGTTTCTTGTTGGCAAAATCTTAAAACACCTTCTTATACGAAACCATTCAGCCAATTGCCTTGAAGTTGCATAGGGACACTTGTGAGGACCCCTAGACCTTGATTGTTCAATAGGTGGTGCTGTAATTTTTTTCCTGTATGTATGCCCCCATTCAAAGAAGGCAGGGCATATAGCTTTGCTCATGTTTTTAACGATTTTTGTGTGTTCAGGTAGCGGCCACATTTCGACTACAGTGGCAATATGGTGACTTATCATTAAATGACTTTTTTTCATTTTCATCAAGTCCATTATCTAAACTTTGTGCTCACCAAAAATGACTTTGAAGAAATAAATATTTATATGAGAAAAATGAAGAAAAGCATCATCAAGTTTGGGCTGTCAATTACACGTGCTTGGTCTGTTTGTTGAATTATATTAATTAATCGCCAAGTTTAGATAGCACTCGGCCGCTGCCTATGGCCCTGACAACGCGGAAATGCGGTTGACTGTGACTAATGAGACAATGGGGCATCTGCAAAATTTTGTCATGATTAGAAAAATGAGGAGAAGGCAGGTCTTAGGTGTGTCACCAAGGTTCAGAATATTTACACCTTTTTGTATGTTTGTTTGTTTGTTTGGTGCATATAGCATGATTGGATCTACATGTACGTTCATGTACATGCAGTATATCAGGGATGTGCTAACATACCATAGGCCCAAAATTATGATAAGAGTGCCCATTCTGATCGCTATTTCATTTATAACTTTTGTCCTGTCTCTGGTTCAGGTATGACAGAGAAGGATCGAGTGAACTTCTCCATAAAACAAGCATTTGAAATGCACGCGGCCTTCACTTACAGCCGCCGTATTTAAACACTGGTTGTTAGGCTCAAGGTGATCACACGTCAGGTCACGTGATTAATCCACTTACAATTCCTGTTTGAAGTCAGCCAGCCACATGGGAAACCAGCCAGGTAAAACCAACAGCGTGGCTGCCTTTGGAGTGTTTGAGTTTTAAAACATGCTTTTAAATGCAGAAAACATCAATACATTTTACGAGCAATACATCAAATGTGAGGTTTGCATGTGTACCATGTGTACTACAAAGTTGAGCTGGAGAAAACAAACTGTATTCCCGCTATAGACAATCATGTACGAAAACGGGCCATTCTACCTTTCATTGCGATTTACTCAGAAAGCAATTTTCGCAAGATCAATCAATTTTGTAAACAACATTTAAAAAAAGCCGGTAGGTTTATCTTATCGAAATGAACAGATTTTGGAAGGTAAATACCTAAGCTAGGAACCGTATCTGGGATTTTCCGTTCTAACTATTCCTTCTATGACTTTTGAAGCGCTAAAAGTAACAGAACTGTAAGACTTTATGATGGCGATGAAAGAATTCAACAACATTTTCAATACTCATTCATTTCATGAACGGTAAGAATGGTTCCTGCTTATCGGTCAGTACTTTAATCCTGCATAGTTTTTAGACTTAATTGTCAAAAATTTTTCCAGTGGGTGCTGCAAAAAGTGCTATCTGATACCCTCTTGGAAAATCATTCAAGACACCGTCAAAAGTCGTCACATTTATACAAAACATGGTTCTTTCAAATCTAGACATCTGTACCATTTAAATAATGCATAGTTTTCTGGGTGAAATGGCAAAAACGAAAAAGTTATAAGGGGTTAAAGTTGCTAGTTCTATACGCGCAGTTGAAATATGGCCGCTACCTTAAGGCTTTTTTTGACTTCCTCTCTGAAACCGTCACTGGAATTGTTTTGATACTTGGTGGATATTTAGCTTATGGGAGGGGTAAACAAACAAAGCTATTCAGCAAGTCTTGATACTGTGGATCCCTGATTTTTGATGAATTTGTCAATTCGGGTACTGTTGGTTAATTCATTCATCCCTATTGATTATTATGTAAGTCAGTGGGGATTGCAATGAAAATTCACATTTTCAACTTCTCCTCCAAAACTGTAAAACAGATGCACTTTAAACTTGGTGGGACTGTACCTTAGGTGGGTCTCTATTAAGTTTCTTCAAATGGTCACATACCAGTGATTAATAGAATTTTCATGAATTTTTAATTTCTTTTTGCAAAATCTTCTCAGAAACCACTCAGCCTATTGCTTTCAAATTGCATGTCAATACTTCTGGGGACCCCAGACTGCCCTTTTTCTACTTTTTATTGTTTTTTTGTGTGTTTTCCTCTTTTCAACTTCTACAAAACTGTCTCTCAGATTTTTGTAAAACTTACTTGACATGTAGCTTGTGGGAAGGTCAATAAAAATTGTTCACTAGGCGGTGATACTCTGGACCCCTGATTTTTAATGAATTTTTCAGTGTGGGTACCTGTTGGTTAATGCATGCATTCCTGTGTATTACCATGTAAGTCAAGGAGGATTGCAATGGAAACACATTTTTCACTTCCGGTCCAACATCCTCATCCCCTAGACTCTGATAGGACATATTATGGGTTAAATGTCTAGGTCAGCTGAGGAAGGGCTGCTCACATGGTCCTCTTGTTTTGGTTTTTCAAAATTTGATCTGCATGAATTAAAGACATACACATATACCATTATATTTTGGTGACCAGATGGTAATGAAAAGGAGCTGCAAAACATTGTGGCTTCAATAGTCATCTTTATTTTTTTTCTACCAGCAGTGATACCCTTGCTGTGTCTTTAGTGTTTTCTGTTTTGCTAAAACAAAGAGAGTCTTTTATCTCACCCCATGCTGGATTTATAAAGATCCTGGACAGTGGTTTTTGCATTGCCGGACAAGTCCTACTGCAGCTACATGATGTGGCAGCTTCAGCATGACTCATCAGGCAAAAATAAAAAATGAAAAGAAAATAATAATAATACCCAGACTTAACACTAGGCACATTATACTTGACAGAAAAGTTTCATGTGGTCGAATTTGAATGGTCAGTTGCAATATCTCCAGATGAATGTGTGGAATTGAAGAACAACTATACATGATGCAAATCTAAATTGCACATTCACTGAGTTACATCATTATTGAGAGAGAGAGAGAGAGAGAGAGAGAGAGAGAGAGAGAGAGAGAGAGAGAGAGAGAGAGAGAGAGAGAGAGAGAGAGAGAGAGAGAGAGAGAGAGAGAGAGAGAGAGAGAGAGAGAGAGAGAGAGAGAGAGAGAGAGAGAGAGAGAGAGAGAGAGAGAGAGAGAGAGAGAGAGAGAGAGAGAGAGAGAGAGAGAGAGAGAGAGAGAGAGAGAGAGAGAATATTGCCCTTGGATTATTGGGCTACCCTAGTGTTACAAATCATGCATTTACATAATTAATGACTTGTTTAATTACATAGTGATTCCCATTGCAGCCAGACAGGAAATTTGAGTTTCTTGCCATTGGTTGAATAATGGTAGTCACTTAACTTGTCAATCATTATACTTCTGTGGGTATCATATTTTGTGCAATGGAGCATTAAATGCATTTCATTTCAATTTCTGGCCTATTACAGTGATTGCATAGTCTGTTTTCAAGTTGAATGTTATTATGATGGCCCATCTCAATTTTCAAATCATGGGCACTTGTTCTTAGTTTTGTGAAGTTTTTCCATGTATGTAAAGGGTAATTCAATTGTAGATATTCTTCTCATTCAAAATCATTTTTAAACTTACTGTATGGTCTTGATTTGTGAGAGTTCCTATTTTCACCTTGAATAAATACAGCCACAGGCTGAAATATAAAATGAAGAAATTCAGCCAATGGAAAACTTATTCCAGTTAGCAACAGCAATAAAAACATCATAATTATTTGTGAACTACACAACTTGGACCAAAGTTTGTCAATAATCCTTTCCCATTTGAAGTAAGACAGAGTCAACAGCTTTCTTTGGCATAAAAAACCTGTTGACCTGGGGCCTGTAATTTTGATAGGCTTCATCTGTAATTAGTGTTGAAATTAGTGTTACAACTTTGAAATTACATACTATCATGGTTGTACATGAATAATTGATGTAGAGTTGGATCACATTTGGATGACCTTGAACCAAGCTTCAATGGTGCAGAGCCAGTCAGTGGAGCAAAGGATCACAAAGATCCTCTTTTTCTGAAATGACCAGGGACCTTTTGCCAAGAATCTAGTCACCCGACTATTTTAGATCAATAGTACTGGCCCATGTTGCCAGTGGAGCATCCACCATCAGGTATCACTTACCTGGCAGCCATCTTGTGCCATTGTGAGTGAAAGGAATTTTCTACACCTTCAAAGTCATTGCCTGTTTCACCAGATAAGAAGAGGGTCTTCAGGCTGAAAACTTTTATTTATGATGTTAAGATATTGGGCTTTACTTCTGACATGATATTAAGCCGGATAATTACCCACAGATGCCATAAAAAACTCAAATTTCACCTCCAACAAACATAGTCTCCTGCCCCACTGTTTTCTACTTGAACTGTGCCATGCTCCAAGTGACACCTTGTGGTAAAGTGGCTTCTAAAACCTCAGATGGGTGCCATTGACATGAACCATGCTCTGTGAAGCTAAATCACATGTGGACTGTGACAGATAGTGCCAAAGGTTGTGTGCAGTGTAATTACAGTTAGAGGCTTGTTGGCTGGCAATATTGAATCAATGACACACCACGACAGGCAGTTCGGCATGGAAACAGAGACTTGGCCAGATTTTAGGTAAAACTGGATGATTTGTGTGACATTTCTAAACCAAACAGAAATTGTAGAGATTTGCCTCAAAAAGTAAAGTGTTATGTTACAATACTTCCATATCATTAATCTGATAGACTGCAACAGGCCTAACCTTCAGAATCAGCTGTAAAGTGGCTTTTTGGATTAGATTCTGTCAAGAGTCACTTTAAACTAGACATATAATGCATTTGTTAGTGTGTGGTCAGATGAAGATAGAATGGTACCCAATTACCTCAACTGCTCAGGGGTATGTGTGTGTGTGTGTGTGTGTGATGTTGCAGTTGGTCTTCAAATGTAAAATACTGTAGTTCTAGAAATTTTCGCGTTCGATTTAATTTCGCGCTTTTCGCGCTACCACCTAAAGTGCGAAATTAAAATGTGCGAAAATAAGTTGCATTGTATTTCACTACATTGTTTGGCATTGGATTGCGCGAAACTAAAATGCGCGGAAATTCTGTAATTTCAGAAAAAATGAGTTTGCGCAAAATTAAACACGCGCGAAAATTTATAGAACTACGGTATAATCGAGATTGAGCTGTCTGAAGGAGTGGCCTTCAAAAGATATGCAGTCTCTGTGGTGGGAGATAATATCATGCTTCAATCACAGTGTATAATGAAATGTCTTATGTTTCAGGTTCTGCAAGACTTTCCTCATGCAAGTGCTGGTATTCCAGTGGACTATTTGTTTGACCTCATTCCTCCCTTGCAACCGAGAGCATTCTCCATTGCCTCATCCCTCAATGTGAGTGTATGTCTGTGGCCTACATTTAACATGTATACCTGCTATATTTTTCAAAGATCCCATTGATATTTTATTTCTATTTTTCGTAATATCTCTTTTTCAATCGTAAGTGCACATACTAATATTTGAGAAGTATGTGCACTTACAAGTGTGAGTACACACACCATAATGTACCGGATATAGTATTCTGTATGTGTCAGAGGAGTTGGCATGAAAACCACCAGGCTTGACTATGCGGGCCATCAATTTGACATGTAATACCTAGCTTATTTGACTACATTTGAACTTCAGACAGGATGCAACTTTATGATACACACTCTATCTGGTAGTTAACTCTTTCAGGGCCAAATTTTGGACAGAGTCAACAGCTTTTTTCGGCATGCATTGGGTGCAATGTGCCCAATATGCACCAAAAAAAGCTGTTGACCTGGGGTATTCTCTCTGGAACTATAGGTATACTTGTACTTGTACTTGAACGAAAGTTTTTTTTTATGAGGAATATGAATCTGGGATCCTAATGATAATTCAGACTAGTTTGACTTAAGTAATCGACATTAGACATGGTGGGCACTGACAGAGTTAAAACTCAGCATGTCACATGAGGTTGTTAATGCTGTAGTCTGCGTGGGTAGTTTACCTCAAAGAGGTGTATCATTACCATCTCAAGTTAGGAAAAATGTGGTACCTGTTTTGCAGGCTTACCCAGGTGAGATCCACATCGCAATGGCTGTGGTGAAATACAAGACCAAGCTCCATGAGCCGAGACGTGGAGTGTGTACCACCTGGCTAGCTTCCCTGCAGCCTGGAACAGGTGAGGCAATCTTCAAATCAGGTGTGGTGGTCTGTCACTTGTAGACACAGCAATGTTATGTAATCTTGTGATTTAGTTCCATATACAGTAAAACCTGTTTTAAGAGACCACCCCTAGGGCAGGTGGTCTTTCCTCATTGTGGTCTCTCAAAACAGGTTTCACTGTATTGTCTTAGGTTGCATAGCTTGTCTTCTTATATCACCAGTCGAAAGTGAGAATGGAAACATTAAAATTTCTCAAGATTTTCTCGTTTAATGAGAGGAAAGGATACAGAGAGTATAAGGCTTGACTGATGGACTTCAAGTTTTGCTGTAGAGGGTGAAGGTGTTTCAGGACACTAAGACTTCAATAGAGGATATCTGACATATGAATAAGCCACACATGGTCAGAACATTGCAATACTTCTTCATGTAGTTAAACATTGTGTTGTTAGGGTGTCATAGGCTCCGTGGGAACATATGTCATGTATATTACTTGAATTTCTACAGCAATTAATTTAAAACATGCATGAGTCCCAACATTTTGATGCAGGCCATGACATGAATAGGGAGGGTCAATGCTTATACATGTATAAACATTCTTTTTTTACTGTGAATTCCCCTCCAAAAAACTCAGAATTTTAATGTTTCAATGGAAAAAGGGAGAGGGTTGACATTTGAAGCCTACTGTCTTTTTGTTTTTGTTTTTTTCAAAACTTGATTATAAAAAATCATGTGAATAAATTTTATTTTGTTCTATGATCTGAATTCCTGTCCATAAACTGGTATCCTATTTAACCATATACACCCGTCTGATTTTAATGGTTGCTTACACACTGCAGGTGAGGAACGTGTACCTATTTGGATCAAGCCAGGCACAATTTTATTTCCAAAAGAAGCACCTGTGATAATGGTGGGACCAGGTAGGCACTCATACAGATATGAACTAGATTCTGGAAAGTATACCCTTTTCCTGAACTTTTATTGAGTAAAAAAAAAAAGCCATACATCACAAGCACACACGACAGGAACCAGCTAAGTAAGATCTGTATGTAAAAGATCAGTGAAAGAAGTCTGACTGCGTACACTAGAAGATGATCTATTGTCAATCTGCAATGCTCAAGGATTTTCGTGTGATAGTACAGTGTTACCTGCCTTATGTGGCACTATGTTTCTCGGCAGAAAGAGTGGTCACAGACTACAGGTACTACTCTACCTATATGACAGGTGCAAGTGAGCACAGCATTGTCATAATTCTCTTATTGATGTACCAATCTTACCCTCTGGCTTAGCTCAGTGTTTCTTATGTAACATTTATGCTTTAAACCCTGCATCACACATCCCTTAACAGGTTGTGGTTAACTCATTCCATACCAGTCCCTGATTTTTCCATATATTTACCTAGATTAAGACGACAATTGTACATTTAAATTCTTCATGAAAAGAGCTTTCGTTCAAGTACCAACATGCCTATAGTCTTAAGTCAGTGGTTCTGGCAGTGCCTGGCAAGTCATGCTGCAGCTGCCACAAGGGCAGCTGCAGTATGACTTGCCAGGCAGTGCCAGAACCACTGACCAATGGCTGTGACCATAGTATGGAATGACTTAAGCCCTCTTTAATTTTTCCAGTTAAAACATCATGTGCCTAACCTCTTAGCTTTGCCTAAATTTTCAGTCACCTAAACTGAAAAGTGGTACATGTAGTTCTCTTCTTTTCAATTTTAAGCATCTGAAGGATCTGATTCATATCATTTATTATATTTTGAATCAAGACTTTCCCTCAGAAACCCCTATAAAGTACAAATTGGTAACTTGTACAAGTACTGTGGTGGGTTGATGGTATATGTGCAGTTGACACCAGCAAAGCAGGTCAGGAAATAACCTGGTTACATATAAGAGGCATTCTGCTATTTCCTTGTTGATGAATGGGTTTGCACCTGCCCTATGTTGTCCACATCTATTTGACCAGGCGAGGGTTACATCTGACTTGCGTTGTTGACATTGATTTGACCAGAGTTACACCTACCTTGTGTTGTCGACATTATTGACCAGGGTTACTACACCTGTCCTGTGCTGTCCATATTTATTTGACCAGGGTTGCACCAGTCCTGTGGTGTCCATATTTATTTGACCAGGGTTGCACCAGCCCTGTGCTGATATTGATTTGATCAGGGTTACATAATTATGCCCTGTGTTATTAAAATTGATTTGATCAGTCAGAGTTACACCTGCCTTATATTCTTGATATTGACTCGACCAGGGTTACACCTGCCTGTATTGTTAGCATGGAAATTACTCCAACCTTGTTTGTAGCATTGATGTTACACTAGCCATGTATTGTTACACCAACCTTATGTTGTTAGCATTGATGTTACACCAGCTTTGTGTTTGATGGCATTTGTGGTGACTAGGATGATGCCTGCACTATGTTGTTAGCATTGTTGGTGACCAGAGCATTGGTTTTACACCAACCTTGTATCAGCATTGATGTTATGTTACATCAACCTTGTGATGTCAGCATTGATGTGGACCAGGGCTGAAAGTGCTGATTCCATAACCCCTTTCGCGGATAGCCTTGCACATGTGTATTTGGTGTGAAAGTGACTTCCACTGCACAGGATGCAGGGATGCGAAGAGGCGCCAGCTGCAGAGTTGCCCATCTAAAACGCTGTGTTGCCAGCATTTGGAAATGGACTGTAGCTCAACAGTGAGCATACAAACACCATAGAAGTATAATATTAAATGACTTTAATATATATGCTCTCAAAGTGTTAGCTTTTCTGACTGATTGTTTAGCTTTGAAGTGGACCAAATAGCAATGCAGCTTTTGCCAACTTTGACGTACTTAGCATGGAACAGATAGGGAATGCGGTCCCCGTCTGCATGGTGTCTCTACCAGTGCCCCTTCCTCTCTGGGAGCAGATATGGGAAAATTTGTCAATTTGGCATCCGCGTAATGGGTTATGTTGTTAGCATTGCTGATAACAGGTTTATGCCTGTGTTCTGTTGTAGGCACCGGCTGTGCACCCTTTAGGGCCTGTATACAAGACAGGACCAAACACAATATAGATGGTAAGTCAGTGTCATGTATTTATTTTTGTTGATTACTGACTCAGAGACACACTCATTCTCATCGATTCTTTCAGTTGTAAACAACAGTTTTCTCTTACAATTTGTGTGAAAAAAGCAGAAAATGTGTAGGTGGGAGGCTGTGACATAAAACTCACTTAGTCTAAGTACTGTTTGCTTGCTAAGACAGACTAAGTTATGCTATTGTTATGTGTGGCGCTCCACTTCAGAGCGCAGTCAGACATGTTTAGCAAGCAAAAGTACTGTAAATTGCTTTAATTTCACTGTTCTCTTATTTTTGCTTATTTGGCTGATGGCACAAAACTGTAAAAATAAAAACAGAGTGAAATAGTATTTTAACATCATATGAATAGAAATTACATGTATGTCCATAACAGTGAAATTGAAACTACAGTGAAATGTCAAAAATGTAAAAACTGTGGAAATTTATACACGCAAAAGTAAAGCAATTTACATTAGTGAGTATATGAGTATTATTTCATCCCCATGATTTTTTTTTTATATGTTCCAGGAAACTACCTGTTCTTTGGATGTCGTAATAAGGAAAAAGACTTCTTCTTTGAGAGAGAATGGATGTCACTGGTAGACAAGGGACTGTTACAGATATTTACAGCTTTCTCCAGAGATCAGGTAAAGGAGTAAAAAAACAGGGTCAATTAATCACAGCTATGGTAGTCTTTGGAACTAAATACAATGGTCACTCTTTAGGGACCACTCTAATGAGCAGTCGCCTGCCTTGAGATTTCTGTGCTTGGCATTTTTCTTGTTATTTATACCTCCAGGATGTCCTTTTTGATTTTTTTTTTTCTGAAGGTCATCCATACTTTTTGAGATCCATTTTTTGGTGGTGTCCAGTATTCTCAGAGGGTCACAAGGATATAAAGTTTCAATAAATTTCTTTCATTAACATTTAGGGTCCTCTTTCTTCTAGGGGGTCTCTTGTGCCTTTAAGTTAATTTTTTGGGGTCAGAAGTTAATTTCTATGCACCATATGTGCACATTTTTGCTTTAAGGGAAATGCTGTAGCTCCATATATTCCTGGCTGAAATGGTTATCATATACTTGTATATGTTTTGTGACCGCGGAACAGCTGGATCTTGAACCAGCGACCTTTGGCACCAATCACCTAGCTGAAAATGGGAAATGCATATACCAAGGGCACCAAATCCCCATTCGTAAAAAGAATGGTTCAATGGAGGTCAGTATGTGTGAATGCCTTAATCGATACAGCCCAGTTCATTGTATTTATTCCAGTACAAATGAAGTACTGTGTTCGGAGTTGTATGTACCTTGAATTAGGTCCAAACATAAAAACACATTAGCATGTTGCCAACCTACAAAGGCATGTACCATTGGACCAAGGAGAGTACATCTGCTCACCTGAAAGTCTCCTGCCTTGGGGGGGGGGGGAGGGTAAGCAGGAGACAGTTGCCAGAAGATAAGTAAACGGTTTCAACTGTTTCATTGTTGTGGTGTTGCAGGACGACAAAGTGTACGTGCAGCACAAGATAGCTGAGCAAAGTGCTTTAATGTGGGACCTCATCGACAGACAAAATGCACACTTCTATGTGGCAGGGTAAGTCATATGCAATTTGCTTCCAACACTGGCTTATAGCGACAGGCAAGTAGCATGCCTGTCAACATGGTATGGCAAGAAATAGGAGATTTTTTTTCATCCCATTGGGAAGATTTTATTTTTAATAAAGAATAAAGAGGAAATAAATGGATTTTTATGGGGGAGATTGTTTAAAATTGGTCAAAGTTGCACTGAAATTATTACAGAGAGAGTGTTAGAAATCAGCAGAAGCTTTTGAGACGTACTCAAAGAAAAACTGAGATATTCAATTTTGAGCAAAAATTGATCTTGGATAAAGGTAGAAGCTGGAGAATTACTGACACCTACCAGTGGCAGGTGATGCTGCGTATTTTCTTTCTTAACAGTCATGTTATTTGCTCAGCTAACTTGTCAGTCAGCTTAATTAGTTATAGGATATGTCTACATTTATCATCCATCTATTCATAATTAAATTTTTTGAGTTCTGCTGTTAAACTATTCAGTTTGTAGATGATAAAGACAAAAAGTTGAGCTAAGAATTGTATTACACATAGCAAAAGTCATGGGGGGGGGGGGGCTTGGTTAGGATTGAATATGGATGATTTTGACATAATTCCCAAGGTCACACTGTCAGGCAATTTCAGTTAATTCTGTCTGTATACCTTGTGGAAGACCATCATTATGCTGAATAGGAAGCTTGTAGCAGCAATATTTATTGTGCCATCACTGAGAAATTAAATTGATGAAGGGTAGCTTGAAACCTTAGAAATAGTCAAGGTTTACAGAGGGGCAGCATCATGTTCCAAATGAATCATGAAATCCTAACTGGCAAAAATTTTTTCTAGTTATCATCCAAAAAATGAATCCACCCCTCACATGGACAGTCAGGCAAAATGGTTATGGTATGGCAACTTCTATCAGGCTTGGAGGGCATAATTAGTCAAAGTAAATAAAGTTGAATATGGCAGTCTGAATGTATGTGTATTGGATGTTTAAGGATACATATTATGACACATGTTCACAATTTGCTCAACAATGCAAAGAATCCTCAGCAATGGTGCTACAAAATATATATTCTCTGATAGCTAATACACTGATAGTCCAGTTTATTTAAAAAAAATTATTGCACCGTCAATAATGTGCAGGTTTTTTTTTTGTGTTATACATGTACAACAATAATGCAAAATTGTCTTCTCAATTTCATACAAAAGTCACATCTACTTTTTTTTTTATTCATGATTCAATTTGAAAATTATGTTGGAAATGTTGAGTAAATATGCTTATTTAAAAAACAGGTCTCACTTTTTTTTCTTTGTTGTGTCAATCTTGAGCTACGAGCATCTGAAACAGAGATGGCATCCCATTTGAACATCAAAGGTCCTGGCGTTTGAAAGGCTCTTGTGACAAATACTAAAAAAAGTAAAATCTGAGTCCTGATTTTAAGTTGACATTCTAACAGTGAGATTGCAACCAATCCACATTTTTATGAGCAAAACTGAGAAAGTAGTTGTGATTCAAAGTTCATGTGTGGCCCCCTGATGATAATGAGAAAAAGGCCTTCAAAGGAGATGCCACCTTTAATGGGATTTGTACTTTGGCTTAGCCTTTGTTTTATGTTTCACCTAGGTAATCAAGGGTGTCCTTACCAGTTGAGTTTTGATTGGTCTTTCATTTCAAATTTCAAACATTTTGATGTGTTGATTGGTCTTTTTGCCCCCAAATGACACACCTTGACCCTCCTCTTGTTGCCTGTCAAGTGTTGTGCTGCTGCCATGCCGCATCCTGATTGGTTGAAAGGAATTGTGATTGACAGCTCATCATTGAATGCGGCCCAATAGGAGACAAATGCAGGGATTGTTGATCATAATATCATGATGGAAACACTACTTTAGAGGCAGGATAGCTCAATACCCCTTGTAGATGAAAGGCCAGGTCCTGTACAATGGGGATCCATGCTAAGATTTTATCTGTTCCTTGGCATGTACATTATGCTTATTATGCTGATAAGGACAGCGGGGTGACTACTATATCCATATGGTGGACAAAGCAAAAGATTAACTTCAGCTGTTATCTGGTACTGCGCTACTAACTAAATGCCTCTCCACTTAGTTGTCTATCAGTGATAAAGCTGGACTGCATGCTGTGCCTGAACATACAGCTACTTGTTCCCAGTTCTAAGAGCAAGTTACCAGCATGTTGGTCACTTGCTGAGGAAAAACTGAGAGCTTTGTGTGTGGAGCTCAGAGGATTAAGCGGTGTCAACGAGAAACCATCAGACCAACCAAGACAGAGAGTCTAATGTTTCCACAAAATTCACTCTTCGTTTTCATACTTCAAAAAATTTGAATTTTGCACATGCAAGTTTAATGCATTGGCATAAAACACACAAATTAATATAGCAAAAAGGGAAATTCTTTACCTCATAATGTATCGTATATCCTTAACTTCTCCATGGTGGTCAAGTAGACTTTCCTTAAGGCTTAACTCTTTCAGTGCCAATCACATCTAAAGTTGATTTTCCAAAGTCAAACTAGTCTGAATTATCATTAGGTTCTCAGATTCATATTCCTCATAAAAAGACCTTTCATGCAAGAACCAGCATGCCTCTAGTTCCAGAGAAAATATCCCTGGTCAACAGCTTTTCTTGGTAATGCGCCCAATGCGCGCTGAGAAAAGCTGTTGACTCAGTCAAAAATTTGGCATTTAAAGAGTTCAATTTGGTGCTTTGCTTTGCAATCAGATATATCTACATTTGTTGAAACAAAATTTCATTTTTGTTTCTGCTTTTGACAGAAATTCCAAACAAATGCCTGATGCCGTTAGAGACGCAGTGAAGAAAATTATAAAAGATGTCGGCAGAAAGACAGATGAAGAAGCAGAAATGTACATTGCAAACATGGACAAGCACAAGAAATATCAAGCTGAGACCTGGTCCTGACCTCACGTAAATTACGTATACATAATTGAGAAGATCTCATGGCAGGGGAACTAGTCATCATAAGTTTTCTTATGTACTATAACCAGAGGATTTTGAACACAAAGCGATCACTTGGTCAAGTCTCTCCTACTCACCCAAGTTTATGAAAAGACATCTATTCTGGCAGCATGATGTCATGTAGACATATTTAAATGGGCCATACTGTCTTTTTATAGCTTCAAAGTGATCTTTCCAGGCTTGTGTTGCAGAGTCTTACAGCCATGGAATCTGAAGCGGGGAAAAATTTGGAGCAAATCCATTGAAAAAAGGAAGCACTGCCACCACAGCAGTCGTAGCATGACTTGCCAGGCAATGCAAAAACCACTGACCAAGATCCTGACTGCCTGAGTATGAAGTGAGTTAAGCTGTAGGGAATAATTAACAGGCTTACAAGTGAAGGAAAATGACTCTCAATGACTGATGAATGTGAAAATGTCACTTCTGTGTTATAAGGTATGAAGGACCTTTGTGCCAAGATGCTAAATTTGTCAAGCAGATATAGCATCCAGTTGTATTGTGGGAACAGAGAGAAAAATCCACATGATAGATAAACACTGGCTTGACGTGTAGACTTCATGTAGACAGTGACAGGGATAAACATGCAGATTATAGAACTTGGCTGACAGAATTGGGTACTGATGATCTGGAAGTATTGCAGAACATTGACCTTTTGAAATGAGTAGGATTGACCAATTTACACCTGAGATTCAAACCTTTTACCTATACATAGCCTACAGTAAAACCTGTCAAGGCGGAAAGCACTTGGGACCCAGCCAAAGTGTTCATGTATCAGAGGTCTTCAGCTAATAGATGGTGTGGCTACATCCAGCACATCTAAACTTTGAATTCACCTATACATACACATGTATTGGGGAATTTACCAGCTCCAATACATATATATATTTGTATAAATTACAAAACTTGAAGTAAAAATAAAGTCTAAGATGACAAAGAACTTCATAAAAATTTCAACCACTTGGGAAAAAAGTTTATAGGATTCATAAACTTAACGCTAATAGTACATGTATGTAATGTTCACTGTCATTAAGCTACATTACTAATCCTACTGGTACATGCATTTGTACATGTACTGAAGTATGTACATCTGTCCTACCTGTGACCATGCATTTACATGCATGTGCATGTTAATTTCATGACATAACACACCAATTTATTGTCCAACATTAATACACAATATGTGTATTACCCTTTGTCATGCTGCTAAACTTCAGAATGCACTTACTAGTTTGATCAGTTTAAACCAGGTCATTCTACAGACAGCTGTAGAAGGTCTCACCGTTGAACCTACACAGTATTGACACCCTTTGAATATGTTAAGGCTACAAATTTGACAAGAGTGTTGAATATACAAAAAAATTGTGATGTTTTTGTATCATATATCAATGAATTTCCCCCAAAACTCTTCTTTCTGGGGGGTAAGGGTTCAGCCTTGACAGGTTAAATGTTACTTTGGGACCCAAATCAAGTGTTCAATGTGCAGGGTAGAGAGGTGTTCAGGGATAGCAGGTTCCAACACTTGGTTTTCCAATAAAATGACATGTAAAAAAGCTTGGAGCTGAAAAAAGTGTTCAGGAACAAAGGTGTTTGGCTATCAGAGGTGTTCTGCTTGGCAGGTTTTACTGTACTGGTAAGAGTGAGATACCAGTTTGTGTGTGACTGAACTGGGGGAGTATTTGCAGACAACTGTGGGCTCCTGGACAGTTTCTGACATTTTCTGGAGAGCCTGTGTCTCTTGTTATGATAACCTTGCTGGCAAGGACATCTCAGATGAAAAATGCCTGCCAGAAGACTGAACGATACTCTTTAGGGTCCCTACACTGACAAAAAAAAGCCCAAACTTTTATTCAATGTATTTATTTGCTTATTCCTGGGAATGAAATAGTTAACCTTAGGCAGAAGGATGGGAAGATTAAACCATGTCCTCCTTAAATTAAGACTGAGTCAACAGCTTTTCTTGGCATGGGTTGGTTGCTTTGCACCCAGCCCATGCTAAGGCAAGCTGTTGACCTGGCATATGTAATCATGATAGGTCTCATCTACAGTTCTTGAATTATTATTATTATTATTCACTGTTAAAATTAGTCAAAAACATGGAAGCAGAGGACCTTTGACAACCTGCTATTTTTGGCCAGTTTAACCCTTTCCCCCTTAAACTGGCCAAAACTGGCTTCTGGTCAAATGATGTCTGCTTCCATGTTTTCAGCTAATTTCAACAGTAATGAAAAGCAATTTAACTGAGAATTGAAGATGACGTGCCCCAGGTCAACAGCTTTCCTTGGCAGGGGTTGGGCACTAACCCATGCCAAGGAAAGTGTTTGACTCAGTCTTAATTCAAGGGGGAAAAGCCAAAGGAGAAAGGGTTAAAATTTTTCAAGAAAACAGGGGATATGTCTCCAAAAGCACCATTATGATAGTTTTGAGACCTGCAGCAAAGCATGAGCTCCAGAATAGAACATTGCCTGCTGAGCAGACCTACCTACATGTTTTGCCCTCCATTCAGTCAGCTCTTTCACCACATGATCCCTGTTTTGGAACTGAAACAGTGACTTAAGTTCTGATTGGTTTATTTTTGTTACTATAGTAACAGATTGCAGTATAACAAGGCACACACATTGACAATGGCCATGGTGATATGATCAACTTCCTGATTGGTCTATAAAACTATGGGAACAGTGACAGCACATCTCTGTTACCCGGTACTATGAATAAAATTCTATAGTCACCTGGGAGAAAACCAAAGGTAGTAGAGGTAATACAGAAATTGGTCTGCTTGGCAGGCAAAATAGAGCATATCTGTTCGTATATTGAGTGCCTTGAGTAAAAGTGGCCCCAAGTTAACGGAAGAACTGACCCAAGATACATCTTCGTTGCACTACACAGGCAGGTTTGTATTCTCTTATGAATGTTTACTTAGTCCACATGTACATTTAGGAGAAAATTGTGACAGTGAAAACTTCTGATCTCAGGAAAGGACACATCATAACAGTTGGAGATAGTTAAGCCTCTTCATTTAAATTTCTCACAGACATGCCTGACTAGGGTGAAGTGTTCAGTGGGAAGATGTTGGAAGTCTGTACACAGGTTGGCAGTTGCAGTAAGATAGCACTTTTCATTCATGAGGGTGGGGGTGAAGAGCCCAGTGCATCAATACAGGTAATAATTTTGCTCTAGTACAGTGTTCAGAAAATAAGAATATTGCAAATTATGGCCAATATGAAGTACAGAAAGTAATGGGGCTTCTAGTATGCTGGTACAGAACCCCCCCCCCCCAATATGTCAGTACAGAAATACCCTTTACCCCTGCAAAGTTTTTTTATGTTTGTTTTTGTTTCTATTTGTTTGTTTCTTTTTTGGGGGTGGGGGTGGGGGTGGGGTGGGGGTGGACACTTCAGGTATAGAATTATTGTACTGCTCATTAACTTGAAACAACACAAACTGGTAATTTAAAATGGATTGACCATTCAACTGTATGCATGATGACTATGTTAAAAATGCAGGTACATGTACATGTCATTAAATGTAACTTTTAGGGGTTTGGCAGACAAAAAAAAAAAAATCAAATAAATAGGAATAAAAAATTTTTCAGGACAGATTTACTGGTCAAGACATTTTGCCTTACTTGAAGTAAATTAAAAGCAAAGGAAAACTACAGATACATTAGCACAGAGAATGTAATCCAGCCTCTGGGTAGACATTTCACCCAGGTAGGACACCATGAACTCAACATTGAAGTTCACATACTCGAGTAATTTCACACCCCCCCCCCCCCCCAAGATTAGAATGTATCATGGAGTTACGCCTAATAAGGGAATGCCACTGGATACACCAGCTCCGAAACAATCTAGCCATTTGGTCTCCATACCATGGGAAAGTGAGCTTTCTGGCTCACTCGTATACTAAATTTTTATTGTCTTAGCTCACTTTCCAATGATAAGCATGCATAGATTCACACACCCATGTGAATCTTCATAAAAAACTGCACACAGATATGAACATTCTACAGGAACAGTGCATCTACACTTTCCTGGGCCCCGACACAGGGCAAGGGCCACCTAACCTGAGGGTGTCCCTTCCTGTCAACCCAACATAAATATTTCGCACCAAACCAGGTCAAAATCAGAGTGAGATCCCCAGCCAGGGGATTCCCATTCTGGACCCATTACAGCCAATAGGAACCAGATTCAGATTATGACAAACATACTATTGTATTATGTCATAATGCTGCTGAAACGTAAACACAAACCCACGTGTAACATAACTACAACAGCAAGATACTTGGGTATCAACAGTTTTTTTAAAGGTTCCTGAAGAGATACAGTATCGAAACCGGTTGAACCTGCATTTGCCATTCAACAGCTATATGCCTAGTCTTGCTCATGTAAAAGGAAAGCATATTGCAGAACAAAACCTTACAGAAGCAACAGGCCTACAACACTTTAGGGGAGTCATGGTTATTGTTGAATTGTCGTAGCATGCATTGATGGCTCTAGTCAAATGTAGCAATACATAGACCACATGCTTTGGTACATATATATATACATATATATATATATATATATATATATATATATATATATATATATATATATATATATATATATATATATATATATATATATATATATATATATATATATATATATATATATATATATATATATATATAAATATGTATATATATATATGTATATATAAATATGTATATGTAAATATAAATATGTGTATATATATATATATATATATATATATATATATATATATATATATATATATATATATATATATATATATATATATATATATATATATATATATATACACATATTTATATTTACATATACATATTTATATATACATATATATATATACATATTTATATATATACATACATATATATATATACATATTTATATATATACATACATATATATATATATATATACATATATATACATATATATATATATATATATATATATATATATATATATATATATATATATATATATATATATATATATATATATATATATATATATATATATATATATACATATATTATCTGACCTGTGCATTGGTCACATGGGTAATCTGTGAGAACTTGTGGGCTTGTCAGAGAGATGGAGAGAATACAGGTGGGAATTGAGTGAGACAGTTGTTGTGTTGTTATTAAACCCTGTATGAACAGTGCTTCTCTGATTTTTGTATGTGCTTTACTTGTAGAGACGTGACATTTCACATGTATGTCGCAGATCTAACAGTTAGTTTTACAGGTATTTCATGAAATTGAAATTTTGATCAGATTTTAAAACTGTTGATCGTATCCTTGTTAAATATATCATATATCTACATGTACTTCTTGAAAATATACATCCATACTTTTCAATCTTTGGGTATTAACCTTTTAAGTACCAGTTGCCTCAATGCTGTTGCTATATTTCTCATTAAATTTGAAAGTACCATATTCATTCCAATAGTAGCACGCTGTGCTAATGCAAAGATTTCCTGGAGCAGACATGGTTTTTGCAGAGGTTTGTGATAATGATATGTTTAAATTTACAATACCATAAACAATTACACTTGTCATGAAATCCAAAGAGCATAAAATAACAACAATGAACCCTCTTCTTTCATTAGAAGCATTTAAAATTTCAAAAATATTGAAAAATACTATGCTGCATTTTTAACAAAAAACCCAAGATTAAAAAATAAGGGGTGTGCTCCTATGAGGGCATGTGCTACAATTGGAATGAATACAGTATATTGTTTATGCATTTCATTTATTACTCTAATAAGATATGCTTGGTAAATTGACTGCACATGCTTTCATATAGTACCACACCTGTACATGGTTTGGGGTTGGGATGGGGATCGGGATGCGAGTGGGGTTGAGGGCAATAGAGTTTGTGGACAAGAGGACCTGGACAACAGACAGAGCAGAAGTGACAAATCATTAGGAACATGTTGCACCCTGGATAAAGTCCTTTATACTTCAAAAGGTGTACAGTGCAAAACAACAGCATATCGCTTTCACTGTTCAGTTATAATTTACTACCATCTGAAATGATTCATTGCTACACTTTATGACTTGAAGGTTGGCACCAAAAGTAACTAGTTTATTTGGACATACGGTCCTATGGGAACACACAGCTCTGGCCAGCAAGAATTTTATGTTTTGCACTGAGTATTGGGGTGAATGCACATGATCTTTTTCTATTGTGAAGGGGCTGATGTCTTTTGTTTACCATTAATTTTGACAAGATGAAATGGCATATTTAAATGACCATGCATGTACATTTTTATTAATTTGTGTTCCACAACATATCAATCTAATTTAAAGTTATGATAAATACCAAAATAAAAAAAAAAAGATGCATATTTGTTAATGGGATAGTGAGTACATGTATTGTTTGCAAATTACAACAAATTGAAATGCTTATTGCTAACAGGAAACAGTTCGCTTTCTGGCCCACCTTTTCATGCAGAACTGGATGGAAACAATTTTGTGAAGTATTCACCACAGCCCTGAGTTTGGTGGCTATTCAAGGATGTTGCATCTGAACCTCAGAAGAGAGAATGGAGTGATTTCAACTCACATCTAACTTCTTGTCATCCCACCATAAAATTCACACTGCACAATTATTTTCAAGTGCTCCTAATTGGTATATTTTAAAATGCTAAAGCTTTTATTTACTGTCCATAAAATTGGCATTTGTCAGAAAACCTGCATATATAACTTGCAATTTTGTGTCCATCTGTGCACCTGCACCTTAAATAGTTTTGGAGATAACATTTAAACTTTTCAATTGCTTGTAATTTTCTAATTTTCATAAATTGAAATTCTACAACTTTTGGTTGTGGTTTATCAGATTCAACTATTGCACAAACCTATGAATTAAAGTTTGAAATGTACCTCAGCCAATAGAAGACATTCAACAATTAAACTTTTCAAGTGCCATTAATTTGCATAAATTGACATTCTACAACTTTTGTTTCAGGTTCATTGGATGCACCTATAGTACAAACTAAGAATCAAAATTGGAGTAGAATACCTTTACCATTAATAGTTTTGAAGATTTTCAACATTCAAACTTTTCAAGTACCCCTAATTTGCATGAATTCAAATTCTGCAGCTTTTGGTTGGGTTTTATTGGATACATTTATATCTGTTTGTTAACCTGAAAATTGATAAAATTAAATTAAACTTTTGTTAGATGATAGTAAAATGTATCTTGACCACAATTGTTTGAATTGCAATGGCCCCATGATCTCTAATAGGGTTTAGGGGGGTGGTACACTTTGTGACTTCATGTTGAAATGCTGAATTTCTTTTTGCGGTTACCATCTAATACCCTAAAATGTGTATATTTTCTGAAAGAAAACATGACATCAAGTTTATTTCTGGCACTGAATATACAATTTTAGTATTGAAGGAGGTCTGAGTGGTGTCAACCCTGACAACATTACC
Source organism: Hermodice carunculata (assembly GCA_964020975.1). Lineage (NCBI taxonomy): Eukaryota > Metazoa > Annelida > Polychaeta > Eunicida > Amphinomidae > Hermodice > Hermodice carunculata. The sequence continues at coordinate 50,688,036 of OZ026625.1, forward strand.
TCGATATCTCAAAAAATATTCCCCGTAGCTTTACAATTTTTTTAAAAACAGAGATGCACCTTATAATGGACCAGGTTCCTGTTGAAAACCAGCTTCCTCTAATTATTTTAAAACTTTTTATGCAATTTTTAATGTATTTATTTGAAGGTCGTCTGAGTGGCGTCAACCCTGATGACGTTACCACGATATCTAAAAAAACATTGACCACAGCTTTACCAAAGTTTTTCTTTTCAGAGATGCATCTTATGATGGACCAGGTTCCTATTTAAAACAGCTTCCTCTTTGTATTTTAAAGTATTTATTTTAAGGGCCATCTGAGTGGCACCCAAGGGGACGATGTTATCAAAATATCTCGACAAGGATGCATTGTGGCTTCACCAATTATTTATCAGAGATGCACATTATAATGGACCACGTTCTGATTGAAAACCAGCTTCCTCTTATTATTTTTAAACTTATAAAAGTTTTGAAGTATATATTTGAAGACCGTCTGAGTGGCACACAAGTGGACAATCCTGTTACCATAATATCTTAAGGATTCATAACAGTTTCATCAAATTTTTGGTGCAGTTACACCATTTTATGTCACCTGTGAAGTCTCAAAAAATGCAGAATTGAGGAAAAGAAGATTGTGGGTGCCGTGGGTAATCCATTCTCTGAACACTATTTTTTATGTTTGTGCTATTTTTTGTTTTTCCACAAAACTGGTAAAATTAAAGCTTTTACAAAACTGGTAAAATGAAAGCTTTTTACTTGAGCAATTAAAATTCGATGTGACACTTATAGAGTCTTTATCATTTTAATACCTTAAGCAAAATGTACACTCATGAGAGAGAGATTTATATAGGCTCTGCCTGTTTCTCAATCGATTTTGAATAAAATAAGTTTAAACCAAAATGTAAACCTTTAGAAAATATACAGTTGGTATGATCTGATATATGAAGTCTGGTGTATAACGAGTCATGAAAAATCTTTATTGAGGGTAGAGGCTGTGGCATCACACGACTGCCACAAGACCCGTATTAAGATGACCAGAGGTCATCTGGGTACAGTGAGTGTCACAGTTGTGACACCTATTTGTATGTGTGGTGCACTGCAAATGGTTTGACATGACAACTACGTGCATGTCAATTCTGACTATTGTCATCTTGCATGTACAAGATCGAAGACGTGAAACATACATCTTGACCTTAGTTACATGTGTGTCACTCTCAACAATATAAAGCATATACACATGGCCATTACGCCAGCCTCTGATAAGACACAGCCGTGTAGAAACCAGTCAGACATTGTAGGAGAGGACATTGTCATTTTTGGCCTTGCGCTTGTCATGATTGCCTAGTGTATACGAGTACATGTTTGGAGCAAAGTCATGTTTTCTGTGTGTGCCTAATTAGCACAATTTCAAATTTTACAACTTTTATTGTAATTAAAAATTTCACAGCTTGCATTTTTATTTCATTGGATGCATCTATGGCACAAACCTTTAATTGCTGTTGTGAACTACACGGGACTAATTGATGACTCGAAACAACTACGAGTCCACACACAGAACTGCTGCCTTTAATAACGTTGATTTTTGTACGCTTCACATGACGCTGGTCGCTTACACCTCACCAGGTCTTATCCATTTACCGCTCAGCGTACATCGCTCATCGCATTAACTGCAATTACATTCATAACATTAAGTATCTCCATATCAAAATCGAACCTTTAACATAGTATATCACATATACAAAGCACATTCATTTATCACACAAATTCATATGATTACATTTAAACGAAAAGTCCAAATTGTATACATTAAGCGCGGCCCTTTTGTCACATATTACCGTGAACAAAAATTGTAAACCACACAAAGTTGATCCAATTACCGTCAAACTTCAAAGTACTTTATGATAACAAATACTCAATCATTTTCAACTACGACGCGAAAAGCAAATAACTTATGCTTACAATACTACGGAATACCTACCCGGCATTTTGCCACCTTCAACACGTCGTGCACAAGTACCAAAACCAACAATATTTATTCTTATGTGCAAATGAACGGCACAACCGTATATTACAAAAGAAAACCCTCCAATTCTAGTTTGAAACCATCATATAAAATTACAATAATGCTTTTACTTGACACAGCGTGGCATATACGCGTGCATCTTACTTGGCACAGCGTGACATATACGCGTCCTGGCAAGTCTTACTATAAACATACAACGCGCACATGTATTTCACCAAAGTTTTACCAAACAATACATGAACTTTGAAAAACCTCAATATATTTCATAAACTCGTACATGTAAGCGCATTTTAACGGCAAAAAGCATGACCCAGTAAAACGCGTTTTCACGAGTTGCCTTTTTTGAACGATGCGTACATTTGGTTAGGAGTTCATTTAAGTATGTACATTTACATTTTAATATCAAGTTAAACTTCTTAATATACTTACAGGAACACTATTGCAGTGTCTGCGTTACAACCACCCCATGTTAGTTACAGAAGTGAACTGTGCATTGGCCAAATGCACGCACCCTACGTGCCTGTAACAAGTGCAGCTACAAAAAAGAACCGCATGAATAAAAAACCCAGATATAACTCCATCAAATTTCACGTGGGCAAAAGTAACGAGTTGAATACTCGTCAAAAATTGGAAGTAAATCGACGGGAAATGGACAAGCACTCACTATTAGCTCCCATGTGTCCGTTAATTATGTACAATATATGGGGAACATAGTCCCAAGGCGCCCGCAAGCGGGTAACGTAACCAGAACTCTTCCACTCCCAGTGAACAGCGACGCCGGGTGACAAGCAGGGGGCCGCAACAAGATTCTTCGCCTTTATATATGCGCCAGAACGCGCGGGAAACAGCTGGGTCACAGTCAACGAGGTCGGACAAGTACAGAGTAAACCCACAACAACGAGACAAAAAAGGGGAAAAGCAGCAGACAGGGGTGAAACCTGCGTCACACAACGAGGACAACAACAACAAAAATCAAATACGACTCAACTGTATTTGACAGCTGTCACTATTAAAACCTCCATCTCCAACATATTAGCTTGCATTTTTATTTCATTGGATGCATCTATGGCACAAACCTTTAATTGCTGTCACTATTAAAACCTCGATCTCCAACATATTTGAAGATGTTCAACAATTAAAGATCGGAAGCATGCCTGATCAGCATGAAATCAAATTTTACATGTTTTGCTGTCATTTCATTGCACCCATAGCACAAACCTAAAAGGTGAAGTTGGATTGACACCTCTATCGATAATTATTTTGAAAGAAACGTATAACCAAATCAGTATGTGTGCCCAGAAGTCAAGATGTTACTGTTAAATATACATTGACTTCATACATTGAATACTAGTAGTATTTCAAAAGGCTCCGAAACATGTTGAGTAGTTACCCGCTGAAGACCCTTTAATTTATTTGGGCTGATACAGCCTATGTCAAAATTTTACAGAGGAACGTGTGCAATATAGACAATAGTAATTCCATAGGTATACAGGTTAGACAGGGACAGGTTAGCTTATGGAGAGTAAAGAGTTCGAACTGCGGAATAGGATATTGACGACTAGGAAGTGGTTCTGGGCAAAAAGACACAAATACAAAACTCTCAATCTTGAATATCTTCACATCAACAACAGGTAAGTGTAATTCCAACTGCCGCTGGTATGTATTGTATTTGGGTCTCTTTGTCCAGCACCACTTCCTGGTAGTCATGACCCTATTCCGCAGTCCAAACTCTTTACTCTCCATACGCTAACTTGTCACTGTCTAACCTATATACATATGGAAGTACTATTGTCCATATTGCACATGTTCTTCTGTATAATTTTGCCATGGGCTGTATTAGACCGAAAAAATTAAAGGGTTTTCAGCAGGTGACTACTCAGAACATGTTTCAGAGCCTGTACCAGTACATGTCTCCCTGAGTAGCGGCCCCTTGTCTGAGCTAAATATTCAGCAAGGACAACCCACATAATTCATAATGAATACATATGAATGTGGCAAATAATGAATTAGCTTAACTTGTTAAGTTTTGCTCATTAATGAAGAGCTTCATTATGAATGAAGAATACATATCAAACCAAACATAATTACTAAATTTGTATAGTACAAGTTCAGATAAGAACAATTTGACTTACCCCTGAACCAGTATGTAGCCTTTCTAGCTGGAAAGCTTACCTTAGTTAAACCACGTGTCAGTGTATAACTATTGTATATAACTGTGATATATGCAATATAGTGTATTTAAGGAAGGATATAAATTTGCAGGATTCAAAGTCATGCCAATTAGAAGCATTTCACATTTTGAAACTTAATTGAATAGCATCAAAATTTACACTCACGTATATACACAATCCCAAGGTTCACATATACAGTGAAGCCTCTCAATAGAGGGCACCCTTGGGGCTGGAAAAAGTGCCCACTGCAGCAAAGTGTCTACTCCAGAGAGGGTCAGTCATTTGAAGTTGGATGAGTGTGTACATGTAGATATACACATTTCTCCACCCATGTACAATTTCTGTATAATATGATCCAAGGGGAACTAACTGTCTTCAAAACATAGAGCTATTATACAGATAGATCCATGTTAAAACATATCTGTTTTGTTTCTTTATCACATGGAAAATAAAGAAAATGAAAGAAACACACACACACACACACACACACACACACACACACACACACACACACAAACACAGGAGATACGACACTACAGCAAAGGGACTAGAGCACCTATGAAGAACAGTTTATATGTAGAAAAACCAGGCATACCTATTATAAAATGTGCAACAGACAGGACGGTTTGCTCTTCAAACAACCAAGAGGCTAAAACGAGGTGCTAGTAGGTTTTGACCCTCTATTTATCCAGTAAATCTCCACATAGTTGACAACAATTGAAATATAGATGTGTTAATACTCCCAAAGGTCGCCCCAAGGTGCCCTCGATTGCCTTAGTGTTATCTGAATACACGGTTTAGCTGGTACTGTGCTAGCACCAGATCTCTTGGTTCCAGTCGTATAAAAAAAAAATTTCCATATGAACATATTTTGATGCTTTAAATCATTTTAAAACAGGGAAACTGTGATTTAAAAAGGGGACCCAGGAAATATGGTCTGTATATAGGCCTACATCAGCATGATTAATAAGATTGTGCTCCAGGTATGAGCTACTTGAGGATCATGTATAAAAAAAAAATCCCAAAACTTTAGAAAACAAAACAAAACACAACAACAACTGAATTGGGATTACCCCTCTCCCCTCCTCTCAAACCAAAATCACCATATCCAGGAAAATCACGACTAGATATTTTACCATGTCCATGCTCAGTTTATATTGAAATAAAATGTATTAACAACATGCCTGTTTTTATTCACAGAACAATCAAAGATAATCTGGCACCTGTCTTTCATTAAAATATCTCATTCAACTTTCTTAATACCCTTCTGCTCAAGCCACCAAATTCCTTTTTCTTTGTTATTGTACTTTATTGTGTCTGGGTGAGAACCCAGATATTTTTGTTTTTCCAAGTATTGCTCGCTTTGTTTGTTTGTTTGTTTGTTTGTTTGTTTGTTTCTTTCTTTCTTTCTTTCTTTCTTTCTTTCTTTCTTTCTTTCTTTCTTTCTTTCTTTCTTTCTTTCATTCTTTCTTTCTTTCTTTCTTTCTTTCTTTCTTTCTTTCTTCCCTCCTTTCCTTCCTTCCTTCCTTCCTTCCTTCCTTCCTTCCTTCCTTCCTTTCTTTCTTTCTTGCTTTCTTTCTTTCCTTCTCTCTCTCTCTTTTTCTTTTTTATGACCAAATTTGTCAGGAGCTTTTCTTAAACACTATTATTCCGAAAACCACCAAACTTGCCATGGTAACTGACCTATGAGTGAAATTGTGCATATTATTTGGAATAGTTATGATGTTGAAAATTATGCAAATTAGGAGCAATTGAAATTTTCAAAGCTTCCTATCTTCCAAGTTATTGCAGATAGACACAAAATTTCAATGTGCATGTATAGGTCTGTGACACCTGCCAATATAATGGACAGTAAATGAAAGTTATAGAATTTTAAACTATGCTTTTTCGATGCATTGAAAAACTAGAAAAGAAGATTTGCTTCACAGTAAATCTGGGTGCTTTCAAAATGAGAACAGTTTGAAATGCCACACATTGTTCAACATAATTTAAATTTTGTGTGTTAGCCTAATTTGCATAAATTAAAATGCTACAACTTTGGTTCTTGGTTCTTTGGATCTGGCCATGTCACAAACTTATAAAATAAAGTTTGAATGGCATCACTATCTATAATAGTTTTGAAGCTTTTCAAGGTTTACGTTTTGCATATTCACCTAATTTACATATATTCAAATCCTGCAACTTTATTTCATGCTTCATTGGATGCCGCTTTGCCACAAACTAATAAATTGAAGTTGGAATGGCATCTCTATGTATAATAGTTTTGGAGATATTCAACTTTTAAATTTTTCAATGCTCTTAATTGGCATGATTTGAATATCTACAACTTTCATTTAGTGCCATTATATTGGCAGGTGTCACAATCCTGTATAATACGCACATTGAAATTTTGTGTCTATCTGCAATAGATTGGAAGATATGGAGCTCTTTACAATTTTAATTCCTCCTAATTTACATTATTTTAAACATCCTGACTCTTCCAAACCAGATGCACAATTTCACTGGTAGGTCAGTCACCATGGCAAGTTTGGTGGTTTTCGGATAATATTGTCCAACAAAACTCCGGACAAATTTGGTTGTAAAGAAGAAAGATGGAAAGAACTAGAAAAGATGATTTGCTTCACAGCAAATCTGTCTGGGTGCCTTCAAAAAGAGAACAGTTTGAAATACTACACTTTGCCATTGTTCAACATAATCGAAATTTGGTGTATTAGCCTTATTTGCATGAATTGAAATGTTGCAAATTTGTTTTTGGTCTTTTGGATGTGGCCATGTCACAAACTTACAAATTGAAGTTTGAAAGGCACCACTACACTATCTGTCATAGTTTTGAAGCCATTGAAGATCTTAACTTTGTGTATTTGCCTAATGTGCATAAACAAAAAGCCTACAACTTTGGTTCATGGTTAATTGGCTGTAGTTATGTCACAAACATACAAATTGAAGTTGCAATAGTGCCTCTATGTATATTAGTTTTGAAGCTATTCAAGATTTAGATTTTGTGTATTCAGTTTATTTGCATAAATTAAAATCTTACAACTTTGCTTCATTGGATGCACATATGTCACAAATCTACAAATTAAAGTTGAAATGGCACCTCTATCTATAATAGTTTGGACCTATTCAAGATTTAAATTTTGCAAATTAGGCAAATACACAAAATTTAAATTATGTTGAACAAAGGCAAAGTGTTGCATTCCAAACTGTTCTCATTTTGAAGGCACACTGTCAGATTTGCTGTGAAGCAAATCATTTTAGTCACTTAATGAATTTGGAGAACATACTATGAATACGTGAAATTTTGAGTACTTTCAATATTAGTTAGCTAACCTCTCAACCGTCATTTGCTAAGACCTCTGTGTCTGGGTATAACAGACAAAAATTGAGTTGAGTTCACTCACTTGATCCGAAAACCTGACAGTCCCTTAGCACCATCTCTCAGTTTCTATGGATCAGGTGGTGACGCCCTGTGTGCATGCTGCCTGTATCATCCTTCCTCTTTTGAAGAGTGGTCAGTTGACGTCAGCTGAAAGAGGAAGTGGGGTTGGTCGGATGGGCTTCTCTGGTGGTAGAAAGGTGTACACACCCTCCTCTAGCACTTTCATGTTGCGCAAGTAGTGCTCTGCGAAAGTTGTAGATAATTGCCATCAGCTGGCCTGCAGAATGTCGACAACCACAGGGCCCGCCAGGAGGCATTAAAGGCTCACACATGATGAGCTCTGGCTGAGACAAGGTGCAAGGCACCAAGCCTCTCCAGTGCTGTTTCATAGATTGTAAGGCACATCTGCTTAATCCAAGCAGAAATTGTGTTTCTGCAAACTTGCTCCTTACCAGGGTTACAGAGGGGTAGGAAGAGGGCCTCTGTCCTCTGAAACCATACATGTGTAAAAGGTACCAGGGAAAGGCTCTCATGGGACACAGAGCTCTTTCCCCCGGGGAAAGAGCAGTATCGAAAGAATGGAGGGTAATACCCTTGAAGGCCGTTGCCAGATCCTTAGCCAGTTGGCTCTTTTGCAAGGAAGCCCAAGTTAGGCCTCAGTGTCAGCATGAAGTGGTCAGGCAACCATTGGAGTTGGTCATGAGCTGGAGCATAGATCTTGTTTCTTCAAGCCCCCAAAGGGAGCGTTAATAGAAAACAAGTTTTCCACGTCCAGTACTTGAAGTCCACCCATTGGGGATCCTCAAGGCACTCAAAGGGCCACTTCTTGAACATGACTAAGGCCAGGGAAATGCCCCACTATGGTAGGACCTGCCTCACTGCCAGCCTGTCGATGTAGAAGGACACGATGAGTGCTGACAATTAAGGATTGCTCCCATTGCAAATGTCAAGGACTTTGCAAAGGTCGAGAGATGGCTGATCAGAAACCCTCCACTGCTGTCAAGCTCTTGTCAAGGACTTCCCACTGACAAAGCAGGAAGTCCACAATGTCAAAAATGCACAGAGACCAAGGGTGAATTCCATTACTGGCACACCAGCAGAAAATAAGCTCCAATGAGCCAAGTAAACAGTTAGAGAAGAAGATCAAAGCCTGCCTCTGGCAATTCTATCTGTGACTGATTCTGAGAAACCTCTGTCATGGATGTGCTAAGAGACAACCACCAAGTGTGGAGGTTGAGCACTTGAGGGTTCCTGTGGAACACACTCATCTGTGGTAGCACCAAAAGTTTCAGCCATGCTGGTAAAAGTAGCAGAGGCTGGACACTTAATTCTAAGAGGTTTACCAACCGATCCATCCATGGCCACCAGGGGGCAACTATGATCAGATTGCAGTCTTGCGACCAAACGTTGTGCAGTACCCTCAGAAGGATCTTCAGAGGTGGAAAGGCATATGCCCAAAGGTTGCTCCAGTTTATAGCTAGAGCATCCACCACTAGAGCCTGGGGGTCCAGAACAGGCGAACATAAACCTCCAGTTTTGCATTCTCAGGCCTGAAAGACCTGTGGGTGGAGTGACTACTCCGGCCCTACTGGCTCACCTCTTCACGAGAGTTGGTCAGCCAGGACATTTTGATGTCCCGGGACATGCCTGGCCACCAGGTCCTGGACGTGGAGGAGCACCAAGTGTGTCACCTCCAGTTCCAACCAGTTTATGTGGTGAGACTTAAAGATCGCTGGCAAATAGCCCAATGCTGTCCAGCTCTTCGCATGAGCTCCCCGTCCTGACCGAGAAGAGGCCATGTTGATCATAAGCTGTGCCTGAAACGATATCAGTGTCTGTCCCAACATGAAGTTCTTTCGAACGGTCCACCAAAGAAGGTGCACATGGTCCTCGGGGATGACCCACATGGGGGCCTGAAAGCCCTGGTCCTTCGACCATCAGTCCCACAGAGCGTGCTGCAAGGGGTGATGGTAAAGGTGCTGCAAGGGGTGATGGTAAAGGTGACAGAGTGGCACCTTGGGAGTTCAGTGAGGACAGGGAGCCCAACAGGGTGAGCCATTGTTGCACTGAGTGAAACCTTGCCAGTGAGAAAGGCTCTGAGCAGGGACTGAAGTCTCTCCCATCTGTCTTCCGAAGGGTGACAGATGAAGGTAACCAGGTCAAACTGGATGCTGAGGAAGACGGAAGACTGGACTTGCTAAGATTCACTTTGAAGCATTGGCAAAGTTCCAGAATGGTCTGTGTGTGGTGCTTTGAATCCAGATGCTGAGGCGCCGGGGTAAGCCAATCACCCAGATACATAGGAATATGGACAGCAGACTGGTAAAGGTAAGCAGCAACTGAATGGGCGAACTTGCTGAAAACCAGTGGCAAGGCTGAATGGAAGCATCCTGAGCTGGTAAACTTGAACCACAGAAACTTCTGTGAAGTCTCTGTGATTGGCGCATGGAAGAAAGGGTCCTGGAGATCCAGGGATGTCGTCCACTCCATGGGCCTCAAGGCTGCTGCCACTGACTTAGGGGTCTCCATTCAGAGAAAAACTGGACTTCCAGAAAGGTGTTTCTCATCAACAGGTCCTGTCACTGCATGCCATCCTTCATCTTCCTTGGGGACCAGGAAGAGTAGGTTGTAAAAGCCAGGAGAATGTGGATTTTTCACTGGCATTAGGGTACATTTGAGAGGCAGCTTGCTTGAGCATGCCAGGGTCACAAGCTCTGAGGCTTGCCTGACTTCTTGGCTCTGCTGAAGCACTTCCCCTTCTCAGATCCCTGCCAGTTCTTTCTAGGGGGTTGTGTCCCAATGGGGGCATGAGTCAAGGGGCCAATAGGTCCTGTCTGAGACTGGCAACACTTCCGGGCTGAGGCAGCCAAGAAAGAAAGTGACCGAACTGAGTTGGTTAACACCTTGGTGCAGGTGAGATCCCTGGAGCAGGCCGGAAGGTCCTGTGCCCAGCGAAGTGATCTCTCCTCCTAAGAGAGTTCCAGAGAGGAGCGGCCCAGTTCGAGCTCTGTGATTCAGTGGGTCAGGCAACCTCTGACCCTGGAGGTAGGCATGCCTCAGCAACAAATGAAGGTTAGCATCCAACGTGGAGGCGGTTCAAATCTGGTGATCGACTGCCTGTGACAATGAAGTCACAAGGACTGATGCCTTGTTCAAGGTCACTGGGAGATTTGGTTAAGGGACCATAGCTGTCTCTGACTGAGAAATTTGTTTACAGCAGGGGCCTGAAGGAGTTCAGGGAACTCCCAAACCTCGGGGTCGAGAGAAAGCTGACTCAAGGCAGAAGTAGCAGGCTGCTTTGCTGTCAGAGTCTGCTCGGGCTCAGCAGCAGTGGCAGCATTAGCGGAAGACGGCAGAGTCTCCGACCACAAATGCTGATCCATGTGGAGTTCAAGTTTCACTTGTTTCTCAAGAAAGGGAGGCAGGATTCCCAGCTTGAACGTAGGCACTAGTGGTATTGCCAGCTGCTCACTTTGGGGTGGAGGTGCTAAAAGTGCAGGTGGTAAAGCTGGCACTGCAGCTGGAAGCACTGAAGGTGGCACTTTGGTAGCTGGAGGGGCCACTACTGCAGGAGCCAAAGACCCACTGATGGCATGAAGGCACCACCACAGACTTGGGTGGCTTCCTTCTGACTCCAGCTTGCCTGAACTTACAATCCAGGATGGGGAGCTCGGGAAGTTCGTCTGTTTTCAGTGGTTTTCTGGTCACTCCGACTTATGATCCAAGCACTTGGACTGGTTGAGGTTCTGGGATGCCTGGATGGAAACCTGTAGGTTTCCACTCAGGCTTCACCAAGTTGCACTATTTGGACTCTGAGATCTTAGCAGATCAAACTGTGCTTATCCTGCTTCTTCGAATAAGAATCCAATGTGGTGGGCTAGGGGGATTAAAACAGTTAATGGATCAGATCCACAGCATCTGTTGGGTCTAAGCAATGCCTCCAAGACTGATGAGAGTCCCAAATAAGTGAGCAAGGAGCCATGGTCCTCACCTAGGTGGTGCAAAATGATTGAGATCTGCATGTGGTGATCTCTTGCTACCCAACTTATGACTATGTCAACCCCCCTCCCAACTCCCCCAAGGGGCCTGGGGTGAGGTGGCAGGACCATTTGGGCATGTGCCGAAGCTGTGTGGGTTTACTTTGTATTTCCAGTGGTGTTGCAGGTGGAGAAGACAAGTGTTTTCTCCCAACCTAACAGAAAAGCTATGTGTATTAACGAGAAGACACACAGCCAAATTATTAGTGATAACCAAAGCAATGACCATGATTCCAGGCTGCTATGCAGTGGCTACATGAGTCCTACTTCTGCCATTTACCCAACAAGGGGAAAAAGAAGTGGTCTCTGTTCGACACTCACAGCACGCTGACTGTTCTGTCTCTGTTTGCGATTTAACCCATCAAAATGCCATCTTGGAAAAGAACTGTTTCAAGTCAGCATTTACTAGCTCTATTTCCACTTTTCTCACAGGCACCAGTGGGTAAAACATAAACTATCTGTAACTCTGAGAAGCTTAGGAAGGCTTAGAAAACAAATTCTGCAGATGCTGCCAAACAGCAATCGCATTGCAGGCACTAGCTGTCCTCCCTCTCTATGTGATCTAAACGTCGAGATGCCATCTAGAAACCAAATGACCAGCTCTGCTCCTAATTATTTCAGAGGCATCCACAGATTTAAAATCAGCTATCTAGGTCTCCGAAGAGTCCTGGACCACTAAGAAAAGATTTTCCGCAAAAGGGAGCTGAACATGCTTGAAGCACTAGCTACAACAGTGATGGTAAACAAAATTTCACAGAGCCCCTAACGCAAACGAGCAAGCTAATAATGGCACCCAAAAGAGGAAGGTTGATATGGGAAGCATGCACACCGGGACAGTTGGATCCATATGAACCAAGAGATGGTGCCACAGAACTATCAGGCTTTTGGAATCAAGTGCCTGAACGCAACACGATTTCTTGGGTGACACAGTCTTGGCAAATGGTGGTCAAGAGGTAACGTTACATAACTGATTCATGTGGTCTTGTCAAGACTTACTGATTAGTGTGCCATCTAGTGTAAGATTCAGGAACTACTGAAAATGCCATGTGCTTCAAGCTGTGAATGTGAGGAGAGACACCCACACTGTTGGAACTTTAGGATTATACATTAGCAAGGATTTATCAAAAATGTGCTCAATGAACATACAAACTGGAGTATTGTATAAGTAAAGCAAAAATTTGAAGCTCAAGTGAAGCTTTTGAAACATAGGTACATAATAACCCTGATTACCGCCCATGGCGAGATTTTCTCCTTGCTGAGTTTTGAAAATAAAATAACTTTATTTTACGTATTGAAATTTCCTTTGTGTTGTTGGAAGTTGCAAGATATTTTCTCTAACAGCACAATTGTTTTCAAGATAAAATGTATCATTTGAAATCCTAGAAGTGCTAAATATCTTAATTAGTTGTCCACGGGGAATTACTGGTTGGTCCATTCGGGTTTGTAATTTTCAATTTTACTTGCTTTGATGTATTTCAGCTGCATATTTTTTTCTTTACATTTCTAAAGAATGAGTAAAAATCCGATTTTGGCACTAACCCCCTCCCCCCTTCTGAGGTTTTTCTCGGATTTTTGGATTTATTGGTACATAGCCGCTTGATTGAGTGATTGATATGATTTTATTCAGAGATTCATAAAATGCACTGGGTAAAAAGTTGCCCTGATTTAAATAGAAATCGAAACACATGCAATGTGCGTATACAAGCTGAAATAAAATAGTATTTGTGGAGCTACCAAATCCAGATTAGTCATGCACCACGTACCCATAAAATAGGAGCAGCACTAGAAAGCCGGAATCAATGGACTCCGGCTTATTTCCATAGTGGACCACTAAAGGATGATTAATTCAAGACAAATGAATAGCACCAGGAAAAGGAAGCTAACAATATCACTGATTAATAAATATATTCACTATGAATAAATCTGAATGTCATTTAAAATAAGATACTATATAAAACATAAACATTTTTAAAATATAGAAATTTATAACTAGAGAAAGTTGCCTAAGCTGAGAGCACAGCCAATAGAAGACAACCTTCCCCCCCCCCCCACACACACACATGACCAGTCGAAGACAGCCAACATGAACAAGATGTTTGCTTACATGGACCACCTCAGATCAGGCAGCTGCCGGAAAAGATCAATCAAGTGCTCTCATTTAGTGGGTTAAAAACTGTTAGCATTCTCTTTTGACTTGTCTGTTTCTGCATAATTGAAAATTTATACGCAAACTATTCCATAGTTTAATACCATTATATCTAAAAGTTTTGACACCCTGTGATTTTACTGCAGGCAAGGCATATCCCGTGTAACTCTGCTTTGTATTTTAATTGTGAACTCTACTTAAAACTAGAAAAATAATCTGGAGCCGTGCCATTAGTGATGTTCAACATATGAACAAAAGAGAAACAATCACCTTTTTTAAATTTTAGATTTGGCAGTTCAATAGGCTCCATATGATATCTGTTGTTTTTGCCAAGGGTATGTCATGCCCTTTTATTCTGGGCATTCTGTAATTTGGTTTTTTAGTAGCTTATGGGAGCCCTGTACCAGATATTGCAAGTATAGTCCAGTCTGGGTTGTAATAAGGCAACGCATAACATTTTTGTGTCCTTACAATATTGAAAGCTTCCGTTTCTGTAAAGAAATTTTAGTCCTTGATTTTTGTTCTTTCTAGCCATGGTCCCAGCACTTGATCCCGACATATCCTGTCCCATTACTATAGTCCCAGATATTGGATTTCCTGTTTACACTCAAGTTCTGTGCCATCACGTTATCTTTAGTTTAGCTGCCTTTTTGAGCACATTCTTAGTAACATAGAGAATACTGTGTTTTTCCAATATGAATTGATAGTTTATCGACTTAAAGCCATTTTTGATTTTTTTTAATTGTTTGTTTAGGGTCGATTCGATTTCATGAATGAGTTTTCCTGGAACAAATCAAGGTAGAATCATCGGCATATAAAAGAAGATCGCAGGAAACAGCTGTTTCCATATCGTTGCAGTAAATGTTAAACAGGAATGGAACTATAATGGACCCTTGGGGGACACCGTAATTTTCACTTTGTAGTAGAGAAGAAGGAACTCCGTTCAATTCTACAAATTGTTTTTTGTCATTTAGATAAGAGAACCAAGCACAGGTAATTTCGTCAGCACCGATAGATTCCATTTTTTTTAAAAGGTATCATGATTCACCGTATCTAATGTAGGTCTAGTAATAGTACACCTGTGTAAAGTTCATTTTCCATGTTTAATCTTATTTGGTCAGCCATGTAAGTTAGGGCTGTGTCTGTTGAATAAGATGGACGGAAGCCTGATTGAGATCTGTATATTGGGCCATTGTTGTCCAGGTAAACATGAAACTCATTATGAACTATTTTTTCATTAAGTTTGGAAACTACTGGAAGAATTGACATTGGTCTATAGTTTTTTCCAGATTAACATACTCTTTTTTTTTGGTATAAAGGTATTACTTTAGTGATTGTCCTCCATTTGGGAACACTCCTTTCTTTCAGGAGAGACTTATAATGTATGTCAACGGGAGGCAATATAATTTGCACCGTCCCTCATGCACTTAGCTCCAGCGTTATCGTGTCCAGTAGATTTGGCAATATTGAGTATTGAAAGTAATTTCAGGGTTTCACCCTCTGAAATTAATGTGAGACTGTAAGAGTTCCTTCTCACCCCTTTTCCAGATTAAAAGTTCTAAATTTTTGTTTGGTCATATTCCCTTTTTGGAAGTTTTTCGACTGGTTTAGAACGAATGTTACAGAAGAATGAATTGAACTAGATAACCACAAATTGCTCATCAAAGCAAATTTCATCACCACTCATCAATCCCATCTTTCTGCTACTTTCAGTTTTACCTGGCATCTCGAGGGATTTTTTGCTTTCATCAAGCCGATTACGTACATAGTCTTTCTTTCCTCTGGCAGCACTCCTCTGAGTAATGTTCCGGAGTTTCTTGTGCTCGGTATACAACTCTGGCTTACCCTGTTTTCGGAATTTGCAAACAGCTTTGTCTCTTCTACTAATTAAATGTAAAATGTCACCATTGAACCATGCTTTGCTTCGTTTTGGCCAAATTTGTTTTACAGGTGTAATTTTCTAAAAACAGCAGGAAAAGCAGATTTAAAAAGAACACCATGCATTGTTAATATCTTTAGTGCAAAAACATTGGTAGCCAGTTGTGCTCACTAAGCAGTATACATAAGGCATCTTCACTGTGGTCCTTCATACTGCAAAGCTGACAAACAATGTGTTTGTTAAAAATACATTTGAATACTTTTCTTGTACAAAACGTCAATAGATGATCGCTGACGCCGAAAGGAGCAACATCGGATTGGGTGATCCTTTCGGCGTCAGAGACCATCACTAAACCTAAAACTTTAACACTATATGCATAGATTTTGGGAATTTTTACGCATTATGGCAACAACGTCTGGGTTGAACTTGGCCTGCCTTGATTCTCCGTGGTTACATAACCGGGGTCAAACATAGGCAACTTCAAAGAAATTAATTTTTCACAACAATAAGTAACTCTAGTTGCACTTATTTAAGTCATTGTAACCATGTGCACTATTCAAATGTATGATGTAGAGAGCTTCCATTCAGGTACGAGCCAGCCTGGATGTTAAGTGGTTGTGTCAGTTGAAATTTTGTCTAGGATAACAGAATTCCCCAGTTCACTTTGCTTGCAATGCTCACAAACTGCACTGAGGAGAGCTCGTGTTACTCGGTCCATAAAAAGCTTCAAATTGAAAGAGTTGATGGAATAGAGGTTACTCCATATCATTGCTTCTTTACGGAAAAGTAGTTTATTTTTTTTCCCTTTTCCAGATTCAAGTTATATTTGTTTGATGTGTTTGTGATTAGCCGTTGTACTAAGCAGGCAGCAAAGAAATCGAATGGCGTATCAAATTTGATCTCGATGACACAGCACCTATATTGAACTGGGAATAGCTCCTCTATCTGAATAGTTTTGAAAGTATGGAATTTTTGTTTGCCTCCAAAGATTAGATTTTTAAATGCCCACAATTTGCATAATTTTAAACATCCTGACTACACAATACACTGCTAGGTCAATCACGGCAAAATTGGCATTTCTGGGTATCGCAGTGTCGAGACAAAAGCTCCAGACAAAATCAGGGCGAAATAAATAAACTAGAAAAGAAGATCTGCCTCACAGCAAATCTCTCGATGCCTTCACATGGAGAACAGTTTGAAATGCCAGATTTTGTCATTGTACAATACAATCTAAATTTTGTGTATTACTCTTAATTGCATAAATTAAAACGCTAAAACTTTGGTTCTTGGTTCATTGGATGTGGCCCTGTCACACACTTATAAATTGAAGTTTGAATTACATCACTATTAATAATAGTTTTGAAGCTATTCAAGGTTTCTGTATTTGTCTAATTTGCATAACCTAAAAGCCTACAACTTTGGTTCATGATTCATTGCATCCGGCCATGTCACAAACCTACAAATTGAAGTTGGAATGTCACCTCCATGTATAATGGCTTTGAAATTATTCAAGATTTAAATTTTGAGTATTCACTTTATTTGCCTAAATTAAAAGCTTCCAGTTTTGGTTTATTGGGTGCAGCTATGCCACAAACCTACAAATTGAAGTTGGAATGACCCCCTCTATCTATTAAACGTTTGAAACTATTGGAGATTAAAATTTTGCAAATTCACCTAATTTGCATAAATTATAATTTTACAACTTTGGTTCATGGTTCATTACATGCAGCTATGTCACAGACTTTTAAATTGAAATTATAATGGCACCTCGATCTATAAAAGTTTTGTAGTTATTCAAGATTTAAATTTTGCATATTCACCTTTTTTGCATAAATTAAAATTCTACAGCTTTGTTCATGTTTCATTGGATGCGGCTATGTCATAAACCTCTAAATTAAAGTTGGAATGGCACCTTTATAAAAGTTTTGAAGCTATTCAAGATTTAAATTTTGTATATTCACCTATTTTTTCATGCATTAAAATCCTACAACTTTGGTTCATGGTTCATTGGATGCAGCTTTGCCACAAACCAATAATTTGAGGTGGGAATGGCATATAATGCATAATAATTTTGGGATAAATTTAAGGGTAAAATTTTCAATACCTCTAATTAGCATAATTGAAAATTCTACAACTTCCTTTTATTGTCCATTATATTGGCAGGTGTCATAAACCTATACATGCACTTTGAGAATTTCTGTCTATCTGCAATAGCTTGGAAGATATGGAGCTTTTAAAATTTTAATTGCCCCTAATTTGCATAGTTTCAAACACCATGACTATTCCTGTGCACAAGTTCACTGGCAGATGAAGCTATGAGCCAAATATGGAGATTGCAGGTGCAGCAGTTTCTGAGATTCTGAGTGGACAAGTTTGGGTGGCATGGAAAGAAAAAATGAAAGAAAGAAGGAAGAAAGAAAGAAAGAAAGAAAGAAAGAAAGAAAGAAAGAAAGAAAGAAAGAAAAACAATATGTATGGGTTGGCACCCAGACATAAAGGAAAGAAGGATAAAAAGAATGCTTTGAAAATCAAAATGTCATGGGTTTGCACCCAGATATAATAATGTATTTGAGGGAACACAAAAGAGCTGTGACGGGTTAGCACATAGACTTGATGAATTATAATAATAATATTCTGTGGCACTCCGCTTATCTGCCGCGGTCCTGGCTAGCTTAGTAGCTAGTCAGGTGGCCTTCAGAGAGGAAAAAAAAAGAAGAAGCAAGCAAGCCCTATCCCACTGTCGCAACTTTGCGCTCGGCATGCCCACAGCCCCTGCTGATGATGCCACCTGGCAGGGTCATGAGAGCCCTAATAAGGGCTACCTTCTCCCTTCCCTTGCTAAGTTGGTCCTCTATTCTCTTCCGTGATTAATCCTAAGATATTATTCCTACTCTCCCAGCACTGCACCAAGAAGCCTTTCACTGACTCTAACCCAACTCTACTTCCTGGAAAATCACCCTTCAATCCTAGTATCCATGCTAACCTATCATTCTCTGCCATGTCCCTTACTTGCTCTAAGCTTTTACACTGCCCATCTCTTGTTCTCCATTGTACAAACAGCTGCTCTCTAAGCGCTCTATAACCTGTACACCATGTCATCATATGATCAATGGTCTCATCCAAATCCTCCCTACACACCCTGCACTTCCCATCACTCCCATTTGTCCACTTCTGTTTCCTCTTCTCCAGATTGATCACTCCTGCTCTGCCCTGAAACAACAGTCAAGAACCCTTGCTACCATCCCAACATTTAGTCTTCACTGGCTTGTCTACAGCTCTATATGCTTTCAATGTGCTTTTTTCCTCAACCCCCCGTTTCCACTGCTCCACATGTTTCTCTTGGATCACCTTTCCTATATAGGATCTCCACGCCACTTCAATTTCATCTGGCCCTTTCAGCTCATATTTCTCAGCTAACTTATCTATTTCTTGAACCCATTTTGTCTTTTCACTGACAGCCTCAATGTACGCCTTCCTACACCATCTTTCTTCATTCACCTGTTGCAAATATCCCCAGTAGCCTGGCCTAGCCTAGCCTTAGCTATTCTATCTCTTATTGGTAACCATCCCAACTCTCCCAACACTGCCTCTGTTGCTACACACGGTGGTGCTCCAAACACCCATTTCCCCATCTCCCTCTGTGCCTTCTCCATCCATTCAATATCCTTCTCACTAATGGCTATTACATCTACCCCATACAACATCCCAGGTATGGCTACACGTTCCCACAGCACCCTTCCTGTGAATGATCTATTGAAGCTGTTCCCTGCTGTGACCTTTATCATACCTTTTGCTCTATTCACCTTCTGTCTGATTTTCTCAACATGGTACTTAAACATTCCCTGTCCTGTGACCTTAATGATCACCCCTAAATATTCGTACTCCTCACCCTCTCCAATTCTGATGACTTTCTCTTGACCCTCTGGTATCCTAAACTTTCCTACCATCCATTTCTCCTCCTGCCTTCTCTTCTGCCCCAAGACCATGACCTGACTTTTCTTCTCACTAAACTCTAATCTCTAATTTTCTCCATAGTCTCCTGCTTTCCTCAAACGTTCCTGTAACTCTCTACCTGTATCTGCCATTAACACAATGTCATCAGTTAAGAATAACCCTGTATCTTTTCTCCTCCTATTGTTACTCCTTTATTGCTCTCTATCTGCTCAGTTCCCAGTTCTCTCATGTATATGGCAAACAAAATCGGTGATAACACACAACCTTGGTTTAGCCCGATGTCGAACCTTGCCCCGTGAGTTTCCACATCTCCTATACTGAGACTACAATTTATATCTGCATACAAAGCCTTTAAAACCTCCAGAAAGCCACCTCCAAAGCCTATCCCTTCCATTTTAGCCCACAGTGCATTTCTCCAAACCCTGTCGTAAGCTTTCCGCACATCAAGGAAGGCCATGTACACCTTTCTTTTCCTTTTCCTTGCTATCTCTAGCACCTGTGATAATGTAAACACATGATCGACAACCCTCCTGCCTGGTCTGAAACCATTCTGAATCTCTCCTAAGAAACCCTCCCTCTCCACAACTCTCCCCAGTCTCATGTACATAACACGTGCAAAAATCTTTCCTATATTTGAGGCTAATGCTATCCCTCTGCACTGATCTAGGCTATCCACTGATCCTTTCTTTGGGATGTATGCTATCTTCAGCTCCCTCCATTCTCTTGGGCTTCCTTTCTTTCAATAACCAAATTAAACAGAAATTCCATACTCTCCCACAATTTTTCCGGACCTTTCTTTATAAACTCATTTAGTACCCCATCTGGCCCTGGGGATTTTCCTACTTTCAATCTGTCCACTGCTATTTCAATTTCTACTCTCTCAATTCTCTTGCATAGTTCCTGTTCCCACCTGTCAGGTCCTGCTTCTACTCTACCAGTAGGTGGCTCCCCCGCCCCCCACTGTGGGTCATTAATTTCATCCCAGTGTTCCTGCAATGCTGCTTCTATATCCTTCGCCTCCTCTACTACTTTCTAGAGAAGCTAAGCAGCCTCCTGCCACTCCTGTTTTGGTCTCTATCACCTCCATCAATCCCATCTAATCCATCTCTTATGTGACCATTGAAGTCCCCCACAACCATGACCTGGTATCCCTGCTCCTGTACACTGTTGACATGTGTTCCCTCGGCCCGACATCCTCAATTAATCAAGTTTCTTTTACAACTTCAAAGTTCCCGCGGTTTTCAAAATGGCGTCTTTGCTCTATTCCCACTACAACTACCAATTTCTTCCACTGTAATACCTACATCCACTCAGAAATTTCCCTGCATCGTCTCTATACGTTCCCACAACAATCTATGACTGCAATACCGAAAGTAACACAAAATTTTCCATATACTTGAATGAAGTATTTGAGGGAAAGGAAAGTCTGTGTTAACATACAGACTTAACAAGCACACCTGTGTGATGACCTGCACTGACCAGGGTTACGTCATGTTGTTCCAAGTATTGCTTACCTTCCAATACTAATAGACATATCAGTGTAAACAGATGGCGTGGCAAGTGCCTATGGTAAACAGTATGTTTGTGACAGTTGTTCTAGTCAACAATAATAATGTCCAAACTTGCCGCGTTTGCCCTCAGTTGACGTGCAGCAGGACCAAAGTGAAACATTAATCCAACTTACCAACCGCACCATCTTTGCATTGTGCAAAGGAAAATCTTGCTTCTGTCCCTTCAGTTTAATCTGTGCAGGGACGTGCACGTCCCTGACCCATGCTCTACCTGCTTTAAAGACCTTTACCAGGTAAAACAGACTGTTTCCTTCCATAGTTCTGATAGTGCTTGAAGTGCCACCAGAATTATCAATAGCACAAAGTAAGCATGTTTTTGCAGGCAAAACAGACCTATGGCCCATGTAAATTTTCTTATCTCTACTCAAGCAGGGAACAGAAAAATGGAGTTACTCTTCTTGACCATCAATTGTGTGTGTGTTTGTGTGAGTATTTTTGTAATAAATATTTTATATATACATGTACTTCCATGCGACATGTAGCAATTGAAAACAACAACGTCATCATTTTTATAAGCATTTAAAATTCATATACAGTACTTTCGACTAGTTTTGGCTGATGAAGTCAAGGTAGGAGCTAACTCGTGTGTAGACACTGGGGTATTCAGTCAAGCAGGTGTTCTCCCTGGTACCAATGCCATATGACGTCACGCCAGTTACCTTCCAGACACTACCAACCTTGCACTGCATGGGGCCACCACTGTCACCCTGTATTGATTGATTGATGATTGATAAAATTTATTCATGCACATAAAAAGAGTGTACAATATGACATAAAATAATAAAATCTATAAAATATAATAGGACACATATGCCCGCATGGTGCTATATATTTGCTGAAAGCACACTAAACTATGATGCATGAACTGGGAGCACAAACACCCTAGGGATTATTGACTTTGCTTATTTCTATGGTGAACAACAACGCGATAATTGTAAGTATGAAGTCAGAAAAATGTGAACTTACTTTGCATAAATTTTCATTTGAAATGCTTTAAATTAATGATTAATTAAATTGATATAAATAAATAAATAAATGAATAAATAGATAGACAGATAGATAGATAGATAGATAAATGAATAAATAAATAAATAAATAAATAAATAAATAAATAAATAAATAAATAAATAAATAAATAAATAAATAAATACAATCACCAAAGGCATAATTTTTATAACAGTAAGTTACTGAAATCATAATAATTAAATTATAAATAAATAAAGCTGTCCCTCTCCAATACTCCTTTCTCATGCGTTAAAAATGCTTTCACCTTATTTTTGAAAATGTTCTTGCATTCACTCTCTTTGATATACCCTGGCAGGTTATTCCATAACCTGACACTATTAAATTTGAAACCTTGATGTTCATGAGACTTTAAATGCGGTTATACAAGAGACCTCTAATTTCTTCTAGTATTACTCTGGATAGGATCTTTTGACTCAAATAATGATCTCATGTAATCAGGTGCTTTATTTGGAATAATGTAAAACATGAGTTAATATGTGAAATGGTCTATTCTCTTGGTAACATTTAACCAGTTCAGTTTCTCAAAGTCCTTAAAACCAACATGAGATTTGGACTTTTTGCCCCCAAACAAATCTAATCATTTTATTTTGAGCTGTTTGCAATTTTGTTTGTAATGATTGTTCCATTGTTCTTAACCAAACAATACAACAATAATTCAGTCAGGGCTATAATAATGCAGAACATACCATTTTCTTTCTTTCCGTGCTGAATATTTTCCTAGTCTATACCAAAATTTTTAGACGTTGAATACCCTTGCAAATGACTGACATTCCCATCGTTTTACCAGACATGCATTGATCTAGATACATACCCAGGTATTTGATTACAGATTTGCTACTAATTTGTTCTGCATTACAAGTAATATTCAAAGTACCACGCTGTTTTAATTTTGCCTTTGAGGTAAACAGAATATTTTCCGTTTCCCTAAGTGCAAAGAGAGCTTATTGGCTTCCAACCAAGTCTGAATCTTATTGAGTTTTCGACTCAGGATTACTTCAATCTCTTTTACGTTATTGCTGGCATACACAAGTATAGATCACAAGAAACAGTTGACTCCATGTCATTCACGTATAAATTAAACAACAACGGACCCATAATTGACCCTTGGGGTACACCGCAATTTATATTCATAGGGGGTGACTTTGTTCCGTTTATACCTCCGTATACCGAACACCTCTCTGTACTGAACACCATTTCTCGGTCCCAAATATATACTTTCAATGCTATCAAACCTCCCTATACCGAACACCTCACTATAATGAACACTTTGTTCTGGTCCCAATGGTGTTCGGTATAGGGAGGTTTCACTGTACCTTCATAATTACAGTCTCCTTTTTTGTACAATGGTATAAATTTAGCTACTTTGAAGTCCTTGGGAAAGATTGATGTACTCAGTGATAAGTTTGTGATATGTGTCAATGGATCCACTATGTACACTGAATCATCTTTTTGAAATAACGAACACCAATATTGTCATGACCAGTGGATTTCGCTGTTTTCAAATTTGACAACAATTTTAAAACCTCTTGATTAGAATCAATTTTGAAACAAAACTGATTTCGTTTCGCACCTTTTGATTCATAAAAGTCTTTCACTTTGTCAATGTTTGATGACAAAGACAATGTGGGTAAGACACTGTGGACACAATGCCATCTGGTGGTTTTCATTTTCACAAATTGAATACTCTGTGCATTGTAGGTCTACGTACTGATGGTAATTATTTTGATAACAATCCTGGAGTGTAGCCAAGCAGTATACGGAAGCACAAACCCGATAATAGTTTACTGGTATGTGTTTCGGGTGCTCATCTTAAATTGGTAACACAAACATTATTTCCATCATAAAGGGCCACTTCAAGAACAAGTGGTTAGAATTAACATTACAATGAATTTTAAACCTCTTTATACACTCATAATTCTTCATCATTTTTGAGGGCTTGGGCAGCATTTCCTCGTCACACACGATGCCGAATACCAGGGATGAACACGCGTTCACAAAGTTTGCACTCACAAATGCAGGTGAAAATGGGGTGGGAGTGGAGGAGCAGAGGCAGTTTAAAGGATGTGTACGCACCCCGCACGCTCCGCGTTTACCATCGCCGAACACACACAAGTGCTTGTCTGTGACCTGTCTCAGGTGGGAAGGCATCTTATTATTACAGGTTTGAGTTGTGATAGCATTGATCTGGGCTTCTTGAAGCTTCCATGGAATCCCTCTGTTGGTTCCATCTGTCGAAAACAAAAAAAAAATAAAAACAAATTAGGTTGTTTTGTGTTGGATCCCCGAAAATGTGTGCTTGGCCAAGGCCTTGACAAGATCTACGCTTATCTCATACTCAGTGGTGCAGATGCCTGGCGTTCATGATATCTTACAAGATCAGTTGAGGGTCAGCTTGATTGAGCATGTTTCAAATTGGATACACAGGTGACAGTCAACCGGTCAGCTTTATGAAAGATTGCTTAAAATTAGTTGGATGTCATTTGCATGGTACAGCTAAAGTTATCAGCAAGAAGTATCCTTTATAATCCCCAGATCACCACCTGGGTGGATACCAATTTTGACAAAACAATTGTAGCACAGCTTATTGATTTACTTTGCAGATATCTATTTAGGACACTGCCTACATCCTTTTGCGAAGGCGATCCGGGTATTTTTATTTATTTATTTGACCACCCAAGATGTAGTTTGGCAGATAGACCTTTCAAGAATATAAAGGTCGTTCTGTTCAAGAAATGAAAATAAACTTATCATAATAATGTTATGCTTACGAGTCTTGCCAAAACCAGTGATCCAGCACTCTTTGCCGACGAAATCTTCGCCCGCATTTGGGAGTGTGGCAAACTTGACATACTGGTTCGTTTTGGCGGCTTCTTTCAGGTGAATAGTAGCAATATCGTTGTGGAGGCCATTAGATCCCGATTCGTAATCTGGATGCTGCAAAGGTAAAGGAAATCAAATTATGGACCCTGTTGTCTCACTAAAACGCAAAAACAACTGTGCCACAGGAGTGAATATGTACATCTCATCTGCTTGTGCGTCACTCCCGCAATCTTTAATTTTTTTCTGCCTACGTTGTTTTAACGCTTTCTTTCATATTTTTGTGTAATGTATTATTTTTGTTGCACTTCTGAATTGTTAATCTGTCGAATGTTTGACTGTGGATGTGTGGTATGTTTTGGCAAATGTAAACTGGTTTCGTTCCAAAAAAAGTGGTCAAAATGACAGCTGTGAAAAAAGACAGCGAACCAGGAAATGCACTCTCTCTCTCTCTCTCTCTCTCTCTCTCTCTCTCTCTCTCTCTCTCTCTCTCTCTCTCTCTCTCTCTCTCTCTCTCTCTCTCTCTCTCTCTCTATATATATATATTCTGGAACTTTTGTTTCGTGTTCATTACATTCGCCGACGGCGCACCTCTACCTGTAATACTAAGGGGACTGGGGGATGAGGTAAAGTAATTTATGACAAAATCAGGAAAACCGTCAACTTGCGTAAAGCCATTTCTCATATTCTGCGTCATTTCCTTCATATCGGCATATCAAAATCGGATCGGAACAAAACAACAGAATGAAACGTCTATTCGATAAGTTACTTATCGTATGCAGAAGACCACCATCAACATACGCTGCTTGCAATGCGTGTCCAGCACATTCAATGAATTCGAGTCTTCCCGTGGCTCATGTCAACGTGTTTTGAGCATTATGCCTCTTCTCCGTTAGTATGAGTGGTGTGGGATGTTTCTCCGTCGAAATTTCGAAACGGAAGGCAAAAATCCACTCCCTGTGTCAAATTTGTCTCGCCCGTTTTGAAAAAGTTTATTAGAGATGGCATGAACTTGACGGACTGTACGTTATATTTTTGGGCAGGCATGAGGCTGTCGTCGGAAACTCGAAGTGCTTTCCTTTGATGCCGAAGCAAATTAATTAATTGATTTATCCTGGGTGACCCTTTCAGAGCACAGCTCTGTTATTCCAAGGGGCCCATCATACATCTAGATGAATAACTGAACTGAAAATTTAATGTAAAAGGAAAAAAAAACTAAAACTAACTAAAAACTTATAAGAGTTAATATGACAAGGCGAGATTACTAAACAAATCTACAAGACTGTACTAAGATACAACATCATTTAAATATATCATTATACAGCGCCGTTTTTGTGGCCGAAGTAGTCCGAGCACCACATTCGGATTGATGATCCAATAACCAAGCTTATAGATGTTTCCAACCATATGTATCATCGTCAGATTTGAATGTTTTTTTTACGGCGGGAAATGTCAGATCGCATCAAATTTACAGATATGCCAAGTGTCTCTCATCATTAGTCCCTGAAATTAGATGAGATTTTGGCCAATTTACAGTTTTGTCCAGCAATGAAACTGAGTATTTTCTTATTACATTCTTTGTTAAATATGTTCTGTTCCTGATGTTCTCACCTAAATGTCTCTGAAGCAGCATTTGATTTTGAATGTTGGCATTTCTGAATTTAGTCAGTAGGAGGACAGAAAGTACCCCAAAATAAAGCAAATTTTGCTTCCCCATGGCAAGGACGTATATTCTCTCGAACTGCATGTCAATGCCCACAGGAGAAACACGCCAGACATCTGAAAACAAATATGGCCGTACGGGCAGCGCAAACTCGCTAATTTTCTGCGGATTTCAACATTTCAACCCCCGAAAAACGACTGACAATGCTGAGTGTACTGCCTGGACAAATAATTAAGATTAACGCTTTACCACAAATGAAGTGTCGCTACGGAAAACGACGATGTGGAATCAGTCATGACACGTCTAAACACAAGTGCGAACAGTGTAACACATGAACCAGCTGCTGTTTTTATCCGTTCATAGCACATTTGTACTGCACACGAAAAATTAATATGACGAGTAGAGTGGAACAGAAAACCAAAAGTGAAGGGGGGGGGTTAAGATTGTAAATCAATTATTTTAATGAGTGTTTTCACCGGTAACTCGGAAAATAAACGCCTGGAACTAATTGACATATCGTGCTTTACTGTCACCAAAAACCCCATATGGCCATTTCTTTTGCCAAAGTTAACCTTCAGATATAAGGTGAAAGAAAATGTATTTTGTGTTGACTTTACTGTAAAATAACGGTACAAACGGCTAGATTAATTTCTGTTAATTTACAACACGCATGTAGTTGATAAGAACGACACGGGAGAATGACCGAGATGTACTCAGACCAGGGACGTACTACCTAAAAAAAAAAAAAAAAAAAAAAAAAGGCCGAGCCTCTCGCTAGGAGGGTCGGCTGCCAGATTCAGGTTGAGCGCTCAGTCACCAATCAGAAAGTGAGCGGAATACACCCACTCTCTGTGGATTTTAATATTTTTGATCTTAGAAAACACTAATACTACTTACTGACTGCTCTCATGATGAATAAATATTCGTTAATTACAACTAGCAACTGCAATTTTCGCAATTCTTTGAACTCTTGCCCAACAAGGCCACCCATAGAAACACTATGATTACATAATGTATATCCGCATATGCGCAATCCTCAAAACACCAAATTCTTCAAAAAATTACCCATATTCATAAATATTCTAATCCAACGATGAGAGCATCGTTAATTACAGCAAAAGACAGAGATTAAAAAATTACCAAAACATCATCAAAGAACCAAGAAAAAAAAAAGCGTTAATGAAAGGTAATCTGTTTCTTCTATCCAATTTGCGAAGAAAAGAACTTCTACAAAAAAAGAAGGAAAAAAAAAAAAGAAAAGACGTTTATAAAGAGTGATTTGTTACTTCTATCCAAAATCCTAAAACAGAAGTTTTAATGTGTTGACGCAAGATCTTCCTTACGATTCACATATACAACCCATGGGCATGCCCGCATTTGAGAAGTACAAACTACCATTCACAAACTCGGCTCTCTGCTACCATAAATTAATAAGCTTTGGCAGTTCTATGAGTCAACAAATCTAATAAAAATTGTAAAACATATAAACTTAACAGTATATGAGCAGCTGTTTTAACACTTAATCCTATTTTCAGCTATAGCGGTATATGGATCCGTGATTCTGTTAATATTTAGAGATAGCTCTAAATGTCTGTATGTCGAGATACCGATGAATGCATCGTTAAATGAATTAGAGATACACATAAATCATTTTGGTGATAGCGCTTGACGATATGCTGAAGGGTTAAGTCATATATCTAAATCATTTCGCGATACTGCTGAATAAATAACTGGTGCATATTTTGTAATGGGCCGCCTGGTGGGGTTAGAACTTGAGGCAAGTCACAGAAAAAGACTGAAATTCAGTGACCAAATGGGTATGCTGCAAGGTTCCACATACCACATAAAAGCACTGACACTTTCACAAAGTTTCACTTATAAAAATCACTGTAAGTTCCCCTTAAAAAAGCATACTAGATCCAGAAGTATATTTCGCGGTATCGCTAAAGGATTTACAGAAATCTGAAAAGGTATTTAGCGATACAAACAAATTATATAGACATATCATTAAATTATTTTGCGGAATCTCCCATTCATTCAGTGATAACCAAAAATGCAATCGAGATATCGATGGAATACTTTGGGAGCGATGCAACTAAATCTATGAAATTTCAGAGTGTTCTGCATTGTGGTGTTTGAGCAGTTGAGTATCGGAAAGTACCTTGAATATAATATGCCCACCATGAAGTGGGCACCATATCCACGAAATATATACATCTCACTATACTCATCATCGTACGACTATAATTTTCATCTACTTCCATTTCTAATACACCCCAGTGTGCGCATAACCTGAGCTTGTGTTCAGGTCTATGGACTTACTCAGAGAATGTCAAAGTTTATTTTTAAGAGTCGACAGTACTTAATCGGTGGCAAAACTTTATGTATTTTGACGTCCGTCTCCCTGTGAATACTGCAAAGTTGCTACAGACCAAATTCCGAAACTATAAACCAAAATCGGGTTTTCGAGTGTGTCCGACAAGGATATGGCAACTCGGGGGGCGGGGGGGGGGAGGAGGAGATATAGGATTTTCTCTTACTAGTATTACAGCATGCCACAAGAACAGAGACGTATACTACAATCCACACAATACCCTTTGGTACTATGGCAACCACATATTGAAGAGACAAGAAAGGAAAAAGTAGATAGTTTATTCAACATAGGATTATATTAGTTAATCTATGGGTCCTCGAGCTGTAAAATACTAATTTCCCACGTTATCACTGGGGAAATAAGTGTTTATTTATACCGATCTCGTACCATGGAATAAGTACCAAGTACTTCAAATATGTAAAACAACTTAAATGTATTAAACTCAAATTATATATGTAAAAGCAAGACCACAACTTGAACGAAAGCATGCAGCCAATTAATTCTACTGGAGTAGCACATTTAATAAAAATATAAGTAACGAACACTCTTGAATTCTTGTGGCTCTAAGTGATTAATAAGGGCAGTAAAGAAGACTCTGGGAGTCCGAATGTCTACTTTTCCAACATGGTGCAGCTTTCGTCCTGTCCTCAGTATAAAGTTTTGGCATGAATTCCCCAAAACGCACATACGTGCAATAAGGATGTTCTCGTGATCGCTTTCTGCATGCTTATTCTTATCTAATTTTATATGAAGCAATGGAAGAAATACTAGAATCGTATTTATTTGCTGACGCAGACTCCTGATAGTATTACTTCAAGTTTATTCAGGGAATATTCGGCTAGCCACAGCTCGTTCTAAGTTGACATATTATATAATTATATAACGGCTGCCGAGTAACCATGCAGCATTTAGATGGAGTTTTACCATAATGCATCCATACTGTTGTTGAAAATCCAATGTATCTAACCTTCCTAGCATTGGAATGTAGTTCATTTGATTTTAAACATGGGTATTTGTGGACAAAACGAATCACCACGCAAAATTGTTACTATAACTTTCTTATATTGTAATTCCCAATGTAAACTTGGCCGAAAGTGCATTTGGTCAACATGACGGTTCTTAATTCTTCATTTATTTTTTTGCACATCAACATCAATTTCTCCTTAGTCTCTACGTTTTATGTAGGCTGATCCCGTCTTTATGATTTACTTACCATGGTCTGTTTTGTTGTGCCGATTGTTTGTTCTTGGTTACCACCGCTATTGCGGTCAGATAATCCCGTTTTGTAACGGAATCTGTCTGGAATATTTCTGCACAAAAGCACAAAACATTGTGATGCTCAATGTACTAAAGAACCAAGTAGAAACATTAACGATCAAACGAATTTCTTGGTTACTTCCAAAGCAGACCCAAGCTCCGTGTTATGTCTACTCTGCGAGAGATAATATCGATCTTGGTCTGTTTTGAAGGCAACTCTCTTAGATAAAAGAAACCAGAAATGCACAACCAACTTGCCGAGACCTAGCTGTAAGTTATATTTCTCCAAACACACGACAGACAGTCTCCATGTTGAGTAAACGGCAAGCAAATGTGGGGTTTCCTTGTTAAAAAACATCATGCACAATCGTGTAGTCTCCCTGTAAAGCAAAGGACCCCACTTGGCCCTCTGCTTGAATGAAGACAATCTGGTCGTAAATTGTCTTGATTATGCCTGGACAAAAGCACAAAACATTGTGATGTCCAGTCTATTAAAGGTTCATGTGGCAACGTAAGGGTCACATGCCTTCCTTTGTTGCCTCCAAAGCAGACCTAAGCTTCGTATTTTGTCTGCTCTGCGATTGTGGAGAGACAACACAGAACTTGCTCTACTTTGGAGACAACTTCCTCAGTTAAACCGAACCAAAAATGCAGACCCTCCAGACCTAAAGCTAACCCCACTTAAAGCTCCTTACTTGAATGAAGACAATCTAACCTTAAAATTACTCACTATCATGTCTGTCTTACCTTCCCCGTACACAGTGACCTGCAGTAATAGCTTTCTTTTCACCGATTAAAACGGCTCCACATGAATGGGACCAGCCTAGCCAACCATTGTATTCCATGGAAAGGTACCAAGGCCACCGGCCTTTCGGAGCAACTCTACCACCAACGATGAATGGCAAGTTGAAGATAGGTCCGACTCCGTGCACACCGAAGTCCGCAGATGGACGTGCTTCGGCTTGAAAATGAGCAACAAAACCCCCAAAGAATTAATCTCAGCTTGGGTGGAAACATGAAACAATTATGAATTGAATTTAGTAGAATTGAATAGAATGCTCTTAAGTACACTAAAAATTCTGCAGTCACAACAACTCCCTCTGCAACAAGTTTGAATGTGTCAATGATATCTGCTATCAGAAAAATCTTTGTCAGTGGTGTATGTTTGTAGATTTTAAAGATTTGAATTTAACACAACTTCTCTGTTAACTGTACTTTTCTTGTAAGATCATATATGGCTGGAGGGTTTGTTTTAATGTTGCACAAACAAAGCCCTGTGCCCCCAATGTTCAAAATTAGACATTCCACACAAATGTCTAGTTCTGCAATACAAATTTCAATGCTCTTCTTTTCCATCACGCTTATTTTTTATGTCATGACCAACAAGAATATATATATAATTTGTAGGTCTAAAAATGAAATTAACACTCAAACCACAGTAGAACTTTTAAGACAGTGCTCCTTTAAATACTTCATTGGCTATGATGTGTTGTGGGCTGTGTTCCCGGACTCGAGACTTATGATGGAGGTAGAGTGTGTTGATAATGTTCCATATTCATAAATATCACCACAAAACGATGTGGACCTACTTTCTTCTTTTGCTGTAAAGACTCAGCTGAATGGCAGGTCAGGAGAACCAAAAACTGACAGCCCTGCCTTGTATAATTTTGTCTTTGGCACAACTGATAAAATTTGGGTTTTAAGTGGTTAAAACTATATATGCTGTGGAAAAACATGTGGTCTGTAGTTAATGAAAAATAAATCAAAGGTAGATTGGACTGGTTAAAAACCACTGGTTGCCCTTTATGGGCCTGTCTCAGGTCGGTAGTGAAATTTGCGTCTTCACATTGATGTTGGAAGATTAATGTTGATGTTTTGGTAACTCTTGAATTTCTTTGTTGTCATTGTTGGATTGGAATTTATGAGTATGGGTTATGGTATTCTGAACCTTTTGGAGCACATTGTTTTGTTTTTATACCTAGGTATTGAGCAATTTGGTAGATGCCGTCTTTTAAAGTGCGGGGGGCATACCTGAAATTGCCTCATTTGCGACATTGAGAATTTGCAATAATGTTTTTTTAACCATCTTTCATAAGATGCTGTAGTGATATTTCATTGTGCTAAGTAGTTTCGCGCACAAATACTTATTTTATGTGAAAACTGAGCCGCAAATAGGGACATAGACTTCCCGTAAGAGGTCTCGGAGTCAACCTGTGTGTGTGGATGGCCATGCAGTCATAAACCATTATGTTTGGATAACAGTCAGGATTTAGCCATCTCCAGCAAGGTATTTTGTGGGACACATCAAAGAATACCCGTTACCAGCCAATGCTATGCACAGATTAACTGACACAATAAAAGAATAATAAAATAGATAAAATGATAATATCTATTGCTGCATCAGAATGGCCAATTCACATTCAAAAACATGCATATACACATACATAATGCTATCCTGAGGTAAATTTGTTGTCCCTAATGAAAGAGCCGCTTACCTGCTATGAAAGCACATGCTACCAAAACCAAGAGGAGCTTCATGATTCCACACTGTTGCAAAGATAGAGCAGAGCATGCCAACCATGCTCTTAAATACTTTAATTATATCAGTAGAGAGTGTGGATATAGTTCATACACCTGCCAGTTTTAGTCATTTTCTCAATCGATATATTGTTACTTAGCATGTGGGAAAAATAGATCTACACTACATGACTTAACACTTTCAGTGCCATATTTTGGAATGAGTGCACAGTTTTCCTCACAGCTTCTCACTTTGAGAGCATTGCCCAAAGCATGCTGAGAAAACCTGTTTATCTGGGCAATTATATTCTATGTAGCTACAAGCATCCATAAGAAGGATGGTACTTGAGCAAGAGGTCTATTTAAAAGGAACATCTACCATCCTTCTTATAAATGAGAGCAGTTTGTTTTAAGTAGTTCGACTTTAGCCTCAGAAGGCACTGTAAGAGTTGATGTGTGTACATGCAACCTGTCAATGTGTCACATGTGTAAAAAACCCTTACTTTCTGCGAGGAAGTCTGTCATGACATGGACATATTATGTCATGGCCGTGATAACATTAAGGCATGACTAACTTGAAAGTTATTCGTCATTGCTGATAAATTGCTAAAAGTGATAGGGACAAACATCTGCTGAGCCTTCGATCATGACACATCAATGCCATTAACATATTTATGTACATTTTCGTTCCTATGTTCCTTCCTGTGTCCTCCCTTCCTTCCCTCACCCCGTTTGTCTCTGTTTCTATAGGCTTCTATGCTTTTTTTAATCTCTTTCTGTCGTGACTTTCCATAATTATTCACAGCTGGTACTAAAACTAAATGCTTAAATTTGGGTTAACAGTAACGACATTGGTGCAATTGTGCACCATATTTTGAATAGTTGATGTGCTTAGAATGATACATATTATATCTAGCTGGATGCAACTTTTGAAATTTTAAATGTCGTGTCCAAATCTTGGTTACATATGGACAATTGGGAATACATGTATGCCACTCCAACAGCATCTTTAAAAGCTTCCTGTATATTTTGAGAATAAGTGAATAATGTCTGTGTTAAGGTAGCCCTCCACCTTAACACAAACGTGATTGAGCAAAAAGCTAAAATCATGACCAACTGTTACCTTTCAGGTGTGCTGCTTGTAATTCTTGTGCAAACTGTCAGACAAGATCATGACCACTGCTTAATTGGTTTGTTGTGGTGAACAAATAGCCAGAAGATAATGCAATCGATGAGCTCATATTTCCCTATTTTGATACCGTGATAGTGATTGGGGGAAACATGGACCAATTGTCAAAATGGCAGCTGGTGACCAACTGGGACTCATAATGTGAATGAAGCTGGTTTCAACATGGAAGAAAACTAGTTTTCTCCCTGCATGGTTTCAACTGATGCATTAATCTTCATTAAGAACTAGGAAAGATGATTTGCTGCATAGCAAATCAGTGTGTGTGTCTTGAAAGCATATTGGCATGGCAATGTGCAACTATTCCATAACACAGGAGTAGAAGTTGGAATGGCATCTCTATCTATTATAGCTTTGAAGTTGTTCAAGATTTAAAATTTCTAATGGTGCTATTTAGCATAATTTAAATTGCAACAACTTTTGTTTTAGATTCATTAGGTGCGCAATGATCAATAACCCCCTTGTAGAAGTTGGAATGACATCTCGATCTATTATACTTTTGAAGATATTCAAGATTTAAAATTTCAAATGCCCCTAATTTGCATAATTTTAAACATCTTCATTCCTTTGTATTGAACGGTCAAATTCCTTGTATGGAGGTACAATCATGCCAAGTTTGGAGTTTATATGTATAATAGTGTTCGAGAAAAGTGTCGGACAAATTTGCTGGTAAAGAAGAGAAAGAAAGAAAGAAAGAACTCGAGGAAAAACAGAAAAGTGTGTGTTGACACACACACTTTAACTACATGTGCATGCACCTGTGAACTGAGACATGCACTATACTGACTCAGTGAATGGCTATGAAGAACAGGCTTCATCTCACTGGTTACAAGAAAACAAAGGCATGAAAGTGTCCAGTGAGATGACACAAATCCACACACTTTTTCAAAATTCACCAAAATGTGAAAACAGTCATTGGGGACTGTAAGCTCTGTATGTAGTCTGTTTTTAACAGAGGGTACACTCTGCCAGGCTTGTTCTGCCTAGAAGTCCAGTCCGTCTGATCCCTTGGGACTGATGGAACTGATAAGCCCAGCACACTCCTAGCCTCAGGGTAAAACAGACCAGCTACCAGGACACTCTGACTGGTCAGTCTCAGTCATGGTGTACTTACAGCTCTGCCCAGCATTAGTGTGAACATGCAGCAGATATGTTTCTTGAATGAACAGAAAGAGATCCTCTGTATTTTATTGAGAGCCTCATTACACAGTTGTTGGGAGTACCCCCCCTCCCCCCACCGCAATTTGCTACAAGACCCAAACCTTCTAAAGCCAGCACTCAACATGCATGGACAGAAAGCTGTGAGACAGGTTCAAGCTAATTAATTATGAATGTAAAATGGTTGCCTGGCACCATAGAGGTCAAGCAATAGGTCATACAGGAAGCAGTTGAAAGCCTGCATGTGGATTGGGGAGAAATTTGGTGAATTTAGCGTAGATTAAAATTCCCCAAGTTTTGTTTGTGTGCTGTTCGATTTGTCAGTTGTCTCAAACCTATATGTGTAAGTAAGAACTTTGTGTCTATCTGCAATAGTTTGGAAGATATGGAGCTTTTAAAATTTTAAATGCCCCTAATTTGCATAATTTTAAACATCTTCATTCCTCTGTGTAAAACGGTCAAACTCCTTGTATGGAGGTACAATTATGCCAAGTTTGGAGTTTCTATGTATAATAGTGTCTGAGAAAAGTGTCGGGACAAATTTGCTGGTAAAGAAGAAAGAAGAAAAAAGAAAGAAAGAAAGAAATAAAGAATTCGAGGAAAGACAGAAAAGTGTGTGTTGACACACACACTTTAATTATGGCCTTGTAAACATTACAAAGCCAAACAAGCGTATAGCCTAATCTTCCCCACTCTATGACCAATTTGCTCTACTGTTTGATGCCAGAATAGCCATAAGCACAACAATCAAGAACTCTTCAGTAATCTACTACACTGCTGCACTGCCTTTCCAGAGATAATAAAATGCGAACTATAAAGATAGACATTTGATAAGCGTGAATAATTATGCGTGCCTTCAAATTTATCACAATGTTAAATTTTTAGTTTTTGCTCATATCAGTCTGAAAATGTGCCTTTGCTGTCACTGCCTGGATGGACCTGGGAGAATGGATGGGCCCAGGTGACCAAGGGCACGCACCAAGTGTGATTGTATGTTAAATGGATGAGAGTTGTGACACATGTCTTTGATTTTTCCTAGTCTGTCATCTCAAATGTATGTACATGGCAAATGTGCTGAATAGTTGCATTATTATATGTATGGTCCCTTTTACCATGAACAAGGCCCAAATCTGTTAAAGAACCAGTGAAATAAGCTTGGCACATAATTAATGCTCCTGACAACCTTACATCTCCGCACCAAAGTCAAAGCCATGAAGTAATCTCTGTTGCAATTGCCCCTGTCTTTTTTCAGTATTGAGGAAATTGGAAACTATTTTGCCAAACAGACTTGCTTTGCATCATTATTAAGGTGGCGGCCATATTTCGACTGCGCGTATAGAACTAGCGACTTTAACCCCTTATAACCCTTTCGTTTTTGCCATTTCACCCAGAAAACTATACCTTATATTAATGGTACAGATGTCTAGATTTGAAAGAACCATGTTTTGTATAAATGTGACGACTTTTGACGGTGTCTTGAATGATTTTCCAAGAGGGTATCAGACGCACTTTTTGCAGTGCCCACTGGAAAAATATTCCACAATTAAGTCTAAAAACTATGCAGGATTAAAGTACTGACCAATACGCAGGAACCGTTCTTACCGTTCATGAAATGAATGAGTATTGAAAATGTTGTTGAATTCTTTCATTGGCATCATAAAGTCTTACAGTTCTGTCACTTATAGCGCTTCAAAAGTCACAGAAGGAATAGTTAGAACGGAAAATCCAAGATACGGTTCCTAGCTTAGGTATTTACCTTCCAAAATCTGTTCATTTCGATAGGATAAACCTACTGTTTTTTTTAAATGTTGTTTACAAAATTGATTGATCTTGCGAAAATTGCTTTCTGAGTAAATCGTAATGAAAGGTAGAATGGCCCATTTTCGTACATGATTGTCTATGGCGGGAATACGATTTGTTTTCTCCGGCTCAACTTTGTAGTACACATGGTGCACATGCAAACCTCACATTTGATTTATTGCTCGTAAACTATATTGATGTTTTCTGCGTTAAAAAGCATGTTTTAAAACTCAAAGACTCCAAAGGCAGCCACGCTGTTGGTTTTACCTGGCTGGTTTCCCATGCGCCTGGCTAACTTCGAACAGGAATTGTAAGTGGATTAATCACGTGACCTGACGTGTGATAACCTTGACCCTAACAACCAGTGTTTAAATATGGCGGCTGTAAGTGAAGACCACGTGCATTTCAAATGTTTGTTTTACGGAGAAGTTCACTCGATCCTTCTCCGTCATACCTGAACCAGAGACAGAAGGACAAAAGTTATCAATGAAATAGCGATCAGAATAGGCACTCTTATCATAATTTTGGGCCTATGGTATGTTAGCACATCCCTGATATACTGCATGTACATGAACGTACATGTAGATCTAATCATGCTACAGGCACCAAACAAACAAACAAAAAGGTGTAAATATTCTGAACCTTGGTGACACACCTAAGACCTTCCTCCTCTTCATTTTTCTAATCATGACAAAATTCTGCAGTATCCAATCTTTCATGTAAAATCACTAGATCAGTCACCAAATTTGGAAGGGATCAGCTGAGAAAATATCAGATGGCCAATCTCTCCAATGCTAATTTTCCAGGGTAGGGCTCATATGCCTTGGTTTGACCAGAGACATGTTTTAGCTCGGGGAGGGGGGGGGGCTGTTTGTTGTTTTTGTAATTTTGTAGCTAAGCACTTCAATACAGCATTGGCAATATTGATAAATGTCAGCATAATAGCCAGCTAATGCAAGACTTTGGATACGTCTGATTTTGGTAAATTATACGTTCTTATTGCTCGCTCAATTAATACCCCCCTAAACCTACGTTTTATTTGGGTTAATTAAAATGTCCAAGCAATAAATAATAATTTAAATGGTTGACCAGCATCTGTAGGCTTAAAGCATGATGATAATATTCAGTCATTTGTATACTTGAAAAGGAAACAAAGGATAAAGCTTTACCAAGTTGTGTTATTTGGTTCGCAAGCGCTCTCTCTTACTGTTACACTCTTGGCAATCTGACGCTGGCGTCGTCCTACTTTTGATTCTCTCTTTGCTTTTGGCATAATTCTTTCCTACTTGACTCTCGAAGTCTGAAAGCAGTGACTAGGGACTAAACGGTTTCTGTGTACAGTATATGAAAGGAACAAGAAAGTAAGGTCAATGCCCGCACTGTTTTATTACACTGTCTAATCGATGAACGTATCAGGGGCCGGTAATCCACCTATGAGGTTGCTGCTGCGGATAGAGTTGTATTATTGCTGAACACATAGACCCCACCCCAGTGAAAAGTTTCAAAGAAGTGTGTTACAAATGCTGGGAACCCATTAGTTTCAACATAATTTGCGACAAGTGTCCATTGTAAGGATTAGACCACCACTGCATTGTTTTCCTGGAATGTAGAACGAACCATGCAGACAAAGAAGTGCCGCCTGAGATCAAAGGATATGTCATTACAGGAACTTGCGTGCAGCATTGCATTTACTGAAATTCACCGATCACCAATTGTGTTTACTCATCACGTAACAAACTGATAAGAACATCAGCAAGCTTTTATCATTTTAATACTCGTAGTATTATTATTGCATGATGAATGATGATTTTTGGGCAATCCTTCGTTCAGCCACCTTTGCTGTAATCTTCCGTGCCCCTCGATCGAGCCACCATTTTGACAAAGGGCGATCGTCAAAATGGGTTGTCAAGAGTTATTTTATCTCAATCATAGGCCATAAGATAAACAAAAAGAACAGAAAATTTCTCAGTCGATATAGGAGGGGTAGAAGTAACATCTTTTCATCTTCATATCATGTGGCAGTGTCAATTCATTCAAGCGATACCCCATTCTCATAGGCAGCGGCTGAGTACTATCTAAACTTTGCGACCAATTAACACAATTCAACAAACAGACCAAGCACGTGTAATTGACAGACCAAACTTGGTGATGTTTTTCTTCATTTTTCTCATATAAATATTCATTTTTTAAAAGTCATTTTTGGTGAGCATAAAGTTTAGATAATGGACTTCATGAAAATGGAAAAAAGTCATTTTATGATGAGTCACCATATTGCCAATGTAGTAGAAATGTGGCCGCTACCTTAAATGGCAATTGAAGTGCATCTCACGCTATTAGAATTATGTAAACAAACACAGTTCACCTTGACAGGCAAGAAACTTTTACCCATGTGTCCAAACCATAACATCATCACTTTGGCCAAAGTGTATTCTATTAGCCCCTGAACAAATATTAGTGTGAGATCAAAGACTGCAGGAAACCAATAGAATGA
The DNA here is from genome assembly GCA_964020975.1 of Hermodice carunculata. Classification (NCBI taxonomy): domain Eukaryota; kingdom Metazoa; phylum Annelida; class Polychaeta; order Eunicida; family Amphinomidae; genus Hermodice; species Hermodice carunculata. The sequence continues at coordinate 50,727,482 of OZ026625.1, forward strand.
TACAGTATAGAGCACTATATACAGAAAATAATAATAATACAAAAAACACTCCCTGAAGCCACAACCACATGTGACCAAGTAAAAGTGGCACCTGATGACTATTTCATTCCTCAAATAAATAATAAATTTGAAAGACATGTTCAGAGAAATGTACCAATTTGAGAATGAAAATGTTGATCAATGTGCCACCAAGTTGAGAGACAAAATAGTTGACCATGGGCATGATCAAAGTATAGTAGAGCAGCAATTATTTGATCAAGTTGTGCGTAAATGCAAGTTTGCTCATTTGAAGCATAAACTGTTGGAAAAGGGCAAATCTTTAACAAAGATGTCACAAGCACAAGAAATTGCAATAGCCATAGAACAGGCAGAAATTCAATCCTCAGAGTTGTCATCCCCACCAAAAAGACAGTGACAGAGACAGTAAATAAATTACAAATGCAGTAAGGAAAAGGATCTGTCAAAAGTCACAAGTCTGACAGAGGTAAATGTCAAATGAGTGTTGCAGATGTGGAGGTCAAGGTCACTATGCAAGGAGTCCTGATTGTTGGGCAAGATAGATAAAAAAATGCATGAAATGTAAACATGTCAGACATTATGCCATTAAATGCAAGACTAAGATGTTAAGTACACTGCAAAAGCAAGGGAAAACAAGAAAAAGCAAAAAGTTCATAACATGGAAAATGATGATAGAAAAGGTGACATGAAACCTACAAGTGTGCAAGAAAAAGATGTTTATGCTTTTACTGTGACCGAGATTAAGAATTGGGAAACAACATAAATTAGAATGGACGGAATACCAGTGAATATGACTATAGATTCTGGTGCTAGCTGCGATATCTTAGATGCAAATCTGTGGAGAAAGTTAAAAGAATAAGTTAAAAAGTGTACTTCAAAAAAGGTACTGAAAAATGTGTATGCCTATGGTGCAAATGAGACTTTAGAAGTTATGGGAAGTTTTACAGCAAAACAAACAGGAAAGGTGAAGATGTTACATTGGCAGGAATCCTGGTGATAAGTGGTAAGGAACCAGCATTGAGAGGATGTGAGACAGCTATAAAAATAGGCATGTTTCATCTTGGCCCACAAGTTAATTCAATTCATTGTGATGAAATTGTGGATAGATGTATAGAGTGCTGTGAAGGTCTGGGAAAGTTGAAAAATTATCAAGCAACAATACACATAGAACCAGACATAAAACCTGTGTTTAACCAATGAGGCGGATTTCATACCACATGGGAAGTAAAGTGGAAGATAAACTGAATGAGCAGGAAAAGCCTGACATTATCAATACAGAAGATGGGTCTTCATCATGGGTTAGTCCCATTGTACTGGTAGCAAAACCGTCAGGTGATACCAGACTGTATATTGATATAAAGACAGCAAAACAAGCAGTTACAATAGAAAGACACCCTAAACCTACAGTAGCTGAAGTTCTATAAAATATGAACCAAAGCACGGTATGCCCTCGATTCGACCTCTGCTGGGGCTATCATCAGATAGAATTGGAGGAAATATCCAGAGGAATAACTGTATTTGTGACACATAAAGGCCTGTATGGGTATAAGAAACTTTTATTTGTAGTATCCAATGTTCTAGAATTGTACCAGCACGTAATCCAACATGTATTACAAAGCTGTGAAGGAGCTCAGAAATTTGTGATGATATCATAGTCCAAGGAAGATAATAGGAAGAACATGATAGACATTTGATTGCTGTGCTGGAAAGACTGAAGGAATAGGGTTTGACCTTAAACAAAGGAAAATGTAAATTTAAATTGAAAAGTTTGAAATTCATGGTGCATGAACTATCAGACTATGGAATGGGGCTAACTAAAACAAAGTGGATGCAGTTAGGAATGAAAGAGTGCCTAAAACAAGTTGTGAAGTGTGAAGTTTTCTTGTTTTGGTGAATTTCAGTGTCAGATACATACCAGACATAGCAATGATGTCAGGACCTTCACAGCAGATAATAAGGCAAAACATACCATTTAGGTGAGGTGAAGAGCAGGAAATAGCAATTGAGACTTTGAAAAACAGATTAACACAAGTTTAAACACTGGCATATTCTGACATAAATGCCAAAACAAAGGTTATTACAGATATTGGACCACAAGCCTTGGGTGTCATTTTGGCCCAGGAACAGAACAGATATTAGCAAGTAGTGTGCTATGAAAGTCAGAGTTTGTCGTATGTGGAAAAACTATATTCGCAAAAAGGGGGTTTTTGCTCTCATATGGGCCTATGAATGGTTCTACCTCTACCTGTATGATGTGCACTTTGAACTTGTCAGTGATCATAAATCACTGGACGTATTCTATGGGACAACACCCAAACCATCTATCAAGAATACAAAGATGGGTTTTGCAGTGACAACCATTTGTAGTGAAGTATACAGAAGGATCTAAAATGATTGCTGATGCTTTGTCAAGATTGGTATTGTCCAAGGTTCAATAAAAGACACACACCATGGACAGGAGCTGGAGAACAAAAGCAAAAAGCAAACAAAATATGAATATACATGTATTGATGTATGCATTGGGCACATATTTTGAACAAATAAATAAATTTGCTTTGATTGAAACATGCCTGGGACAAGTTTGTTGCACATGATATCTTTTCATATTCTGTGACATTTGATAGCATTACTCATGTAACGTTACCTCTTGACCACCATTTACCTAGACCTCCGTGTCTGTGTTGAAAGCCCATGAATCGAGTTGAGTTTTACTCATTTGATTAGAAACCTGATGGTCCTGTTGTACCATCTCTTGGTTCTTGTAGAACTGATGGTGACTCCTGGTGTGCATCCCCCCCATACTGTCTTTCCTGTTTGGGCGCCATTTTTGGCTGGCCTTTTCAAGTTGAAGCTCCATGAAATCTTGTTCACACCCACTGCTCTAGTGCTTTATGCATGCCCTAATCTTCAGAAAATCTTTTTTCAGAAGTAAGGGGATCTTCATACACCTAGAAAGGTGATTTCTGTGTTCAGATACCACTGAAGTAGTTAGTGCAAAGCTGGTCATTTGGCTTGGTATTTTAGACTTTCAAGATGGCCTCTCAGCAAACAAATCAAAAAGAGAGTGAAAGTAGTGCACACCAGGCTATTGCTTCATTTCTGAGGAAGTCCATTGGTGTTGATCCATTGACCACTTTATCTGCATCCTCGTCCTTGTTGGATCACGGACAAAAGCATGATTCACAGAACCACTATATGGCGCAGATATAGTCAGGATTGGCGAGAAGACAAATAATTGCTCTGTGAGGAGGCATGGAGAAAGTCTGATCATGCGAGGCATGGGCAGCAGGTCTTAGCTGCCTAATGCTGAGCTGAGATGACTTACTCCATTGAGTCTTCACTACAGACCAGGAGAAAAGACTTAGACTTACTTCTGTTTGTCCATAGTCTCATGTGGCTGGTGCAAAAGAGCATAGACTTACTGTGATGGGAAAGAGCATAGACTTACTGTGATGGGAAAGAGCATAGACTTACTTCATCTGGAGTCACAGATGATGAATGTTTCTACACCCAATACCCCTTTAGAGAAGGTAAAGAGAAGGTAAAGAGACATCAGAGTCACAAGTCTGGAGGCAAGAGATCACCACATGGGGATCTTACATGACTTACTTTGCCCCAAATTATTGTTGAATTCAGAAATAACTCAACATAAAAAGCACAAAAAACAAACACCAACTTTAATCAAAAGTTCAATTTGTTTCTTCTTTAAAGCGATCCGCTTATGTGCAATCTCAATCTGTTTATCTGTGTCACACAGAGGGAAATCCAGATCATCAGTAGTAACATAGAGCACTTTGTCTTTGCCCCCATGAAATTGTTTGCTTTACTCCCATAAATAGGATTGCAAGGGTAACTTATGCCCTGGTCCATGTCCCTGATTCTCTCTTTGCAATGTAAATGAGGTACTGAGTTTTTGAAATCATTCTCAATATGCTCCTTGGGAGATAACTCACAGTCTGACTCCCCATGAGCTGACCTTTTGGTGTAATCCACCCTCCTAATGGACTGCAAATTATAGGACGCCATAAACCAAAAAAAAAAAAAAAAAAAGAATAGAAAACCTGTGACTGTTTGCAGCATCATGTATGCTCATGTCTGATCTGAGCCCGTCTGCACAGGCAGAGTGACAAAGAGAAAATGCCAAAACAGCAGGAAACTTGCACAAAAAAGGGAAAGCAGAAATTAAAGAGAGAGAATGCTTGAACAATCATACTGTGGTGAACTTATATGTGACAAACAAGACATACCTCAGAGAAAGCTAAAAATAAATCAATCAGCTTGCTCCGTGAAAACAGAGTATTACCGAAAAAACAAAATCATTATTTATTTTAAGGAAATAAAATAGCAAACAACTGCCACTTCTGCTTTTGCCACTGATCCAATGGTTGCCCTTACTTTGGAATCTATGTCACACAGCATGAAGATGCAGGCTGAGATGTTGTATGTATGGCTTGTCACCTCTTAGCATGCTGTTTCTTCTTCAGACTGCACTGCACCTAAGAGACCAGCCAAGCATAGATTGCAGCTGTCAAGATCTGGGTCATCTGAGTCCATGTGCTTGGACAAGCAGCAGTCATGCAAACCAGTGCCTCCATAGTGTAAACATGCTGGTTCTCGTCCAGGTATTCTGGAACCTTGGACAGTCTGAGCACTTTGGTCTGAGTGCCTGGACTGTAAGTCCTGATGTACACAAAGCCAGCACCCCAGTGAGTCCAAGCACTCGTGTCCGAGCACTTGGACCCTAAGTCTGGAGTGCAGGCCAAATCCTTGGTGCCTGTGCTACTTTACGGGCTCCCTGGTCCAAGAGCTTTGATTGTAAGTATAGGCAAAGGGGAAGTAGGAGGAAGACACCCAACACAGTGGGGGCCCCTTCTACCATCAGTGGGTCTGCTGCCTAGGTGGTGGTGGCACCTACCATCTAGGAGGGACCCACTGTTCCCCCAACAGCAGTACCGGCAGTCCCTTCTTCACCTCAGGCAGCTTTGCCACTGAGCAAGCAGTTGGCGATCTCGCTTGTTCCCGCGTTTGAACTGGGTACCCTGCCTCACTCTCTTAAGTAGCAGGGAGAACTTAAGCTCTATGAGGATCAATGGTTGCCTGAAGAGGCATTGTTTTCTTCTGCATTTGCCACTACTGCTGTTGTTGAGTCTGAGCAGACTGTCAGCAAAGCAGCTTGCTTCTTGTGCCTTCAGCCAGGTCTCGCTCAGACATGAGGCCTGGGAGTTCTCTGAACTCCCTCCAGACCCATCCTGTATGCAGACTTCTCAGTTGGCAGCAGCTAAGGTTCAGGATAGCTACCTCTCAGAGACTCAGCCCGATGCCTCCAGCCAGCAGATCTTTCAGTTGACAGCTGCAGAGATCTTGGTGTATGAGTCTTCCATGCCTCCCCTATCCCTCCCTTTGAAGCTGAGTTTTCTGACAAGCTTATAGCTAAGGCTCGCGGCACACAGGCTTCTGTAAAGCTACCAACATCTGGCTACCTGAGGCAGCGGCAACTCCTCCCAAAGCCGGATGTCCAGGGGAAGTAGAACTCTGTAACTAAGCATATCTTCCCATTTTGGTTCACTGCTGGTGGACTTAGACTGGGAAGGGGTTGATGCTCGGAAGCCAATAACCATTATGGCATCTGCAGAGACCTTCAAACTGTTGGAGGAAGATGTTGGAGGATCTGTCCTTGCAACACCCGACTCTGTCATGTCATTTGCTGCTTTGGGGTCTCCCATGGAGAACCTCAAGCCCTCTGTTCAGATCACAGAGGCAGTGCAAAACTGGCTAGACCACAGAACACTTCTCACAACTTAATTGTGATGAGGTGTTGATCTCCAGGTGTGGACTGCTTGCACACTGGAGGTGAACTTTCATTTGTTGCGGAGAGATGCTTACCTACAGAGTCAGAAGGTGCCTGACCTGGTCTCTCATACATTTCACATGGGGCTGCTCTTCTCAGGAACTCTGTTCGGAGGGGAGATGGTGGAAATGGTTTGCCAGGCACAGGACCTTTGGGCTTGCTCAGCCGACCAGGCATGCTTCAAGGCACTGACCAACTCTGTTCTGTTGTTGCCTTTGGCTGCCCTAGCTCCAAAGCACAGTACTTCTAAGACCGCATCTACCTGACCCTTGACTCATGCTACCTCCCCTAGCGATTGTGAACTACACGGGACTAATTGATGACTCGGAACAACTACGAGTGCACACACAGAACTGCTGCCTTTAATAACGTTGATTTTTGTACACTTCACATGACGCTGGTCGCTTACACCTCACCAGGTCTTATCCATTTACCGCTCAGCGTACATCGCTCATCGCATTAACTGCAATTACATTCATAACATTAAGTATCTCCATATCAAAATCGAACCTTTAACATAGTATATCACATATACAAAGCACATTCATTTATCACACATAAATTCATGATTACATTTAAACGAAAAGTCCAAATTGTATACATTAAGCGCGGCCCTTTTGTCACAAATAACCGTGAACAAAAATTGTAAACCACACAAAGTTGATCCAATTACCGTCAAACTTCAAAGTACTTTATGATAACAAATACTCAATCATTTTCAACTACGACGTGAAAAGCAAATTACTTATGCTTACAATATTACGGAATACCTACCCGGCATTTTGCCACCTTCAACACGTCTTGCACAAGTACCAAAACCAACAATATTTATTCTTATGTGCAAATGAACGGCACAACCGTATATTACAAAAGAAAACCCTCCAATTCTAGTTTGAAACCATCATATAAAATTACAATAATGCTTTTACTTTACACAGCGTGGCATATACGCGTGCATCTTACTTGGCACAGCGTGACATATACGCGTCCTGGCAAGTCTTACTATAAACATACAACGCGCACATGTATTTCACCAAAGTTTTACCAAACAATACATGAAGTTTGAAAAACCTCAATATATTTCATAAACTCGTACTTGTAAGCGCACTTTAACGGCAAAAAGCATGACCCAGTAAAACGCGTTTTCACGAGTTGCCTTTTTTGAACGATGCGTACATTTAGTTAGGAGTTCATTTAAGTAGGTACATTTACATTTCAATATCAAGTTAAACTTCTTAATATACTTACAGGAACACTATTGCAGTGTCTGCGTTACAACCACCCCATGTTAGTTACAGAAGTGAACTGTGCATTGGCCATATGCACGCACCCTACGTGCCTGTAACAAGTGCAGCTACAAAAAAGAACCGCATGAATAAAAAACCCAGATATAACTCCATCAAATTTCACGCGGGCAAAAATAACGAGTTGAATACTCGTCACAAATTGGAAGTAAATCGACGGAAAATGGACAAGCACTTACTATTAGCTCCCATGTGTCCGTTAATTATATACAATATATGGGGAACATAGTCCCAAGGCGCCCGCAAGCGGGTAACGTAACCAGAACTCTTCCACTCCCAGTGAACAGCGACGCCGGGTGACAAGCAGGGGGCCGCAACAAGATTCTTCGCCTTTATATATGCGCCGGAACGCGCGGGAAACAGCTGGGTCACAGTCAACGAGGTCGGACAAGTACAGAGTAAACCCACAACGAGACAAAAAAAAAGGGGAAAGGCAGCAGATAGGGGTGAAACCTGCGTCACACAACGAGGACAACAACAACAAAAATCAAATACGACTCAACTGTATTTGACACTCCCCCCACTCTGGATATCTATTGATGTCCTGAATGTATGTATGAAAGATGTATGCTATTGAGCACTGATGAGCGAATTGGCAACAAAAAACAACAGGCCCATGAGGATGCCTTATCACCATCAAGAGGCCACCTCTGCCAGTTAAAATATGAAATTGTTTATCCTTGCTTTATTACAGTTTGTGTTTGACTCATTAACTGCCATATAACCAGTTTTACCTTTAAATAGCACGCGAATACAAGCACCTGAGACCCTCTCAAGATTTACTTTATTTTTTCCTGTTATGTAATTCCAAGAAAAATAAGCACTTGAGACCCTCCCAAGATTTACTTATTTAACAGTATTGATCGAATTACAAAAGATAAGCACTTGAGACCCTCTCAAGATTTACTTATATTAACTCTGTACGACATTTGGTAGGTTTTAACCTGGCAAAATGAGCATGATACCTGTATGAAAATTCTGAAAACAGATTGTATGCTATAATACACCAATTTGCATCATTCAATAAAGATTTACACATGGGCTTCTAGACGTACAAGCTGGGTTATTGGGCGATGTAACAGTGTTACACGTGTCTTCACTAAGACGGAGCGAACTTTACCGTCATCGCCTGTGAAAACCTGCTGTACAATAGCAAGTGGCCAAAGATTGCAGGGTAGTCCAGAATCGTGAACCAAGACGAACTCTCCGACTTTAATGTTACACGACTCAACCCTCCATTTAGACCTGACATTTAGACTAGGAATGCATTCTTTTATCCAGCGGCTCCAGAACATATTTGCTAAGTGCTGAACCAAAAAAGGGAGATATTTCCAGCGACACCTGAAAGCGTCTGGAGCTGAGCAGCCACCTGGTGGAAGATCAGCAAACTGTGGTAGAATGAGTAATGTAAGTACAAACAATAGGCCTAACGTGTTGACAAGGTCTGGGCCTTGAAGACAACGCTCATTGAGTGAACGGCCACCGTACGAGGCAGCACTATCAAAAACACGCAGTTTGTCTGATTTATTTGGGCTTTTAACCCAATGCTGGGGAAGATACCATACGCGTTTTGCGTCCTGCATTGCTTCATCGGGAACAATTTCGGCGTAATTGGAATCCAGCAACTTAGTTGTCTCAGTGTCATGCCTGGAAAATAAATTTTCCCGTTCTAAACGCTTAACAGGACTATCAAAGTGTTTCTGAGCAAGGGAGATGTTGCTAGGGAGATCCTCCTCAGGGCACTTCCAAGAAATGGGAAGCTCATAGTGACCATCCACCTTTTTACAGCTATCATCCCACAAGTCAATAACTTTCTTATCAAGTACAGACAGACCAGGTCGATCAAAAGCCCTATTTTCCAATTCCCACAATTTGTTTCTGTCAGCAATTGGAGCTGCATTGTTTGGTTCTGTTTCAACAGGACAAGCGGACACAAAATTACAAATGACGACATTGCTGACGTCAGTTTTGGGACTCTTACCGCTGACAGTCCATCCAAACTTGTATTTTATGGCATAGGGTTGGCCAGGCAAGCCACTACGGACTTCCAGTGGGATTAAAGCGTCTGAAAAGTCCTGTCCTATCAAAATGTCAATTTCTTGACAATTTAACCCCGCGGACAAATCAATTCCTTGTAGATGAGGAAACTCATTGGGGTCTATTGTACCTGTTGAGGCAGGAATATGGGGGATGACTTTCACCCCGGACAAAACCATGGACTCATGACCTGATGTGACCTTCAAAGACACCTGTTTTGAAACAATGGGAGTTGTACCACTCATCGTCTTTAATATGTAATGCTGGTTTGCTCCTTTCAAATGCAACAGATTGGCAAGCTTTTCTGTACAAAATGAAGACGACGAGAAAGTGTCTAAAGCAGCATTAACCCATACGTTTCCATTTACCTGTACTCTGACTATGGGCATCAGGCAATTATTAGCGTCGGTAGCGAAGTTCGCAGACGCTTGGTCGGTATGCAAAAAACTTGTATGCTTACCTTCACAAACAAAGCATCGGCTCTTGCTTGTGCATACAGAAGTTTGATGATTGTCACGCAGGCAATTGTTACATAATTGATGTACCTTCACAAAAGCTATGCGGTCACGAACTTTCATGCTTCTGAACTGGGGACACCTCATAATGAAATGTGGCTGAGTACACAGTTTACAAGGAGGGTGTGTGCGAATTGAACGTGAAGCACGTTGTGCATGTGTGAACCCATTAATTTCAAACTTAGTCCCCGGGACATGGGTGGAAGTGGACTCTACACCGTTATCATGAAAAGGGACTGACCCGTGACTGCATGCACTCTGATCTGCATGTGCACCTAATTGTGTTTGAGCATTATGGGATGTGACCTGCTTTCTTTGCTGAAAGCGATCAGACCGGGCGGCATTCCCGCAAAGCGGGTCATTCATTTCATCACTAATCATTTCCACGAATTCAACTAACTCCTTGAATTTTAGGTAAGTACCTGATGTTCTTTTGTGTTTTAGTTCTTCCTTATACCACCGATTTTGTGCAAAGTTTGGCAAACGAGCTACAATATCAAAAATCACAACTTGTGAATCAACCTCACCCAGACCATCTATATTTTGCAGAATCTGAAAAGAATTACGCAACTCGTGAGACAAAGTACGCATGTCAGATGCAGATTTGACTGATTTGGAATTTCTCAGTGTTCTTATAACATCTTGTGTTACCCTGTGTGGGGACCCGTACAAATTTCGTAATGTGTCTAAGGCATTTTTATAACCACTCTCACCACCAAGAAAAATTGAGCTACGGATGGCTTCTTTGGCGTCACCAGCAGTATACTGCAGCAGCCTAGTTAGCTTCGCGTCTGGGTCAGCGCAGCATTTCTCAACACTCAGTTGAAACGACTTGATAAATGTGTGATATTGCAACGGATCACCTTTAAACACTTCTAGCTCCACTTTTGGCAAGCTCAACAGGTTAAACACCTCTGGACCAGGAACCCAAACTGGTTTACCTTCATGAGCCGGCACTGGTTTTATGCTCTTGGCTCCACTCAATACTTTTATGTAGTTAGTTTGTACCTGTTCAAAATACGCATCATGATCTACATTTTCATCCGTGTCAAGATTTACTACCTGCTCATGTGAAGCTGTAAATTCACTGAATGCCAGCTTTACCTGCGATACCAAAGTTGAAATTTCCGACAGGTTGTCGTCCTCTGCGAGAAACTGGGAAATCTTATTACTCAACCTGGTTACCTTTGTTTTTGACACTTTACGTGCCGCTTTGGCCTCTGCCAAAGTCGACATGGCGTGTGTAACGTGTGTTAACACACACACGGACAACAAGAACAATACACATATATCATTCATACAATTTCCTGTAACAAATATATAAATGAAGAAAAAACCACAGACCTTGAATGAAATCAACAAAAAAAATGTCCTATGCAGCTCCTTCGGCGGCAGATACAGAAGTTAGTCCATATTAGTCGGTGCGCTTACTTCCAAGCTTGCGGCGATTTTCCATTTGTAATTCTATGTTAGTCCATTTTACGATGGTAGTGTTCCTTTAATCTTTCTGTGAACTACACGGGACTAATTGATGACTCGGAACAACTACGAGTGCACACACAGAACTGCTGCCTTTAATAACGTTGATTTTTGTACACTTCACATGACGCTGGTCGCTTACACCTCACCAGGTCTTATCCATTTACCGCTCAGCGTACATCGCTCATCGCATTAACTGCAATTACATTCATAACATTAAGTATCTCCATATCAAAATCGAACCTTTAACATAGTATATCACATATACAAAGCACATTCATTTATCACACAAATTCATATGATTACATTTAAACGAAAAGTCCAAATTGTATACATTAAGCGCGGCCCTTTTGTCACATATTACCGTGAACAAAAATTGTAAACCACACAAAGTTGATCCAATTACCGTCAAACTTCAAAGTACTTTATGATAACAAATACTCAATCATTTTCAACTACGACGCGAAAAGCAAATAACTTATGCTTACAATACTACGGAATACCTACCCGGCATTTTGCCACCTTCAACACGTCGTGCACAAGTACCAAAACCAACAATATTTATTCTTATGTGCAAATGAACGGCACAACCGTATATTACAAAAGAAAACCCTCCAATTCTAGTTTGAAACCATCATATAAAATTACAATAATGCTTTTACTTGACACAGCGTGGCATATACGCGTGCATCTTACTTGGCACAGCGTGACATATACGCGTCCTGGCAAGTCTTACTATAAACATACAACGCGCACATGTATTTCACCAAAGTTTTACCAAACAATACATGAACTTTGAAAAACCTCAATATATTTCATAAACTCGTACATGTAAGCGCATTTTAACGGCAAAAAGCATGACCCAGTAAAACGCGTTTTCACGAGTTGCCTTTTTTGAACGATGCGTACATTTGGTTAGGAGTTCATTTAAGTATGTACATTTACATTTTAATATCAAGTTAAACTTCTTAATATACTTACAGGAACACTATTGCAGTGTCTGCGTTACAACCACCCCATGTTAGTTACAGAAGTGAACTGTGCATTGGCCAAATGCACGCACCCTACGTGCCTGTAACAAGTGCAGCTACAAAAAAGAACCGCATGAATAAAAAACCCAGATATAACTCCATCAAATTTCACGTGGGCAAAAGTAACGAGTTGAATACTCGTCAAAAATTGGAAGTAAATCGACGGGAAATGGACAAGCACTCACTATTAGCTCCCATGTGTCCGTTAATTATGTACAATATATGGGGAACATAGTCCCAAGGCGCCCGCAAGCGGGTAACGTAACCAGAACTCTTCCACTCCCAGTGAACAGCGACGCCGGGTGACAAGCAGGGGGCCGCAACAAGATTCTTCGCCTTTATATATGCGCCGGAACGCGCGGGAAACAGCTGGGTCACAGTCAACGAGGTCGGACAAGTACAGAGTAAACCCACAACGAGACAAAAAAAAAGGGGAAAGGCAGCAGATAGGGGTGAAACCTGCGTCACACAACGAGGACAACAACAACAAAAATCAAATACGACTCAACTGTATTTGACAGCGATGACCTGGGAAAGCTGGACAGTGATTGGAGAAGAGCAAGCCTTTCAGTAGAGCCAGGCAGTTGGAAAAGCCTCAGCATTCCGGACTCTTGTATCCCAGAGGGCAATGTCTCGGAATTGCCAACTGCCACTTTGTTAGACTCCACACACCACATATCATGCATAATGGGTGTCTATTATGGACGATTCGTTCGTCCTCACTTTTCTAAGACATGGCTTTACATTGCCTTTTGGCAAAGACAGGCCTTTGTTAAGCCATAAACCACAGTGGTTTGCTCCACCCACCTCAGAACCCAAATCATCGGCATTCCATGAGGCAGTTCAGACACTTTGGAGCAGATGTGCCATGGAGCCAGCAGAGAATCGAGGTTTTCCCACCTTTTACAACTTACTCTTCCTGGTCATGGACCTACCCATGCTGAACACCTTCCTGCAAGTCCCTTCCTTTTGGATAGAGGCCCCCCAGTCATTGGCAGCCGCTCTACAGCCCATGGAGTGGAGGACATCCTTGGATCTCAAGAACACATTCTTCCATGTGCCAATTGTGGTGACTTCAAAAAGTATCTGTGGGCCAAGTCTACAAGTTCAGGGTGCTTCCATTTGGCCTTGCCACATCACTGCTGGTGTTTACCAGGTTTGCAAAGACAGCTTTTGCTCATCTTCACCACTCAGCCATTCACATTCATGTTTATCTGGAGGATTGGCTTATCGGGGCACTTCTGCACCTGGATTCGCAGCGCCACACACAGACAGTTCTGGAACTCTGCCATGGACTGGGCCTGAACCTACTCAAGTCCAGTCTTTGGCTGAAGCAAACTTTTGCCTTTCTGTGCATCCAGTTCTACCTGGTTGCTTACATCTGTCGGTAGTGAGGGTAGCCTTTGCATTATATTTAGCCCTCAGAAACCACCCTTCTTTTAAAGCCAGATTTCAGGTGCATTTGGGGTGGCCTCATAAGGTGGGGGGGGGGGGGACCTATGAGGGAACAAATGCTGGTACCTTTTCAGGCCCAGCTCACCATTTACACAGACTCTTCCTGATCCAGATGGGGAGCTCACAAGGAGAGCCGGACAGCATCGGGCCCTTGGCTGGCATCATTTGCGTCTTACCACATTAACTGGTTGGAACTGGAGGCACATTCTGAGCACTCCTCCATTTCGGAGACCTTGTGGAGCACAAACCTGTGCTCATAATGCACAACAGGACCATGGTAGTCTTCCTCAACAGGTAGGGTGGGATGCAGTCTAAGAAGCTGACGATGTTGGCGGTGCACATCACCAGATGGTGCTAAGACCATGACATCCGCATGCACACAAGGCACATCTCGGGACATCTGAATGTCCTGGCTGACCAACTCTCAAGAAGGGGTCAGCTGGTGAGGACAGAGTGATCTCTCCACCTCAGGGTCATTAAGGCTGTGTGGGCCAGATGGGGGAACTCCACACATGTATCTATTCGTGATCCATGATAATGCGAAACTGCCGCTTTACGTATCAACTGTCCCAGACCCCCAAGCTAGTGGACTGGAGCAACCTATGCCTTTCTGCCCTGCCAGATCCTCTCAAGGGTACTGCACAAGGTTCCGTCTTAGGATTGCAATCTGAACCTGCCCCCCCCCCCCCCATGGCCCAGAAGTGTTTTTTTGTCGGAATATAAAATCTACCTGATTTCTACAAAGTTGGCATGGGAGCTTTAACCTTCTATTTCAGTAGATTTCTCTTTGCAATATAACATGAAGATAATAAAAATAATATTCATGTTATCAGAAAGTATCAAAACAGTTTAAACCTGAGCAGTTCATGTCATTGTCCATTCAGCACATTCCTATTGTGAGACAGCATACTATGAATTGAAATGTGCATGATAAACATGACTGTAAAAATAGGCTTAAGTGGATAAATATTAAATATATAATGGGCATAAACTGACCACAAACTGAGGACATTGTTGTTCTGGAGATGCAGAGCTAATCAAAATTATTTTCTGTGAGAGTTCCTGTGCTTTGGGGCATCAGTGAAAATGACGAAACATAAAATTAAGTCAATTTACATGGTACAAGTCACAATTTTATAGGACTTGTGGGACTAAACTGAAACATGGCATGTTTATAAAACATAGTTTCCCCCCCCTACCGTAATGTTCACCCTCATTACCCTGTTGACAGTACTAAATGGGACACTCTTGAGCTTTGGAAGTAGATGTAGAAACCAAATACACTAAAGTGGCCTTGTGGCCTTGGAAATTTGATCAAGGTCAACCTTCTTTGAAGCTTATCTAGCCCTATAGAAAACTATAAACATGTACAAAATAAAAGCTCTGGTTTAAAACTTCTGCAGTTATTTAACAGAAACCAAATTCAGTAATGTGGCTCTGTGACCTTGAAAATTGTCTCAATGTCCCCAATTTCAAAATTTGATCTAGCTCTTATAGAAGGCTATATGCCTGTACAATATGAAAGCCCCAGGGGAAACACATCTTCAGTTGTCATGCAGAAAACAAATTCACTAACAGGACTTGAGGTAGTGACCTTGGGAATTTGGTCAATGTCTTTCATCTTCTGAGCTGACCAAACCTTAATTGAAGACTATAACCATGTCCAATATTGAAATCATAACTTAAATTCTGAGTTACAATGCTGAAACCAATTTCACTGAAGTGCCCTTCTGATCTTTGAATTTAGATCAAGGTCACCCTTATTCAAACTTGACCTAGCCCTGGATAAGGACAATAATCCTGTGCAATATACAGATCCTATCAGAAAAACTTATTGGTTATCATGTGGAAACCAAAACATACACCAGTACCGCTGTGACCTTGAAAATAAGGTCAAGATCAACCACCTTCATCCTTCACCTAGCCTTTATGCTACAGTATATACCTGGGCACTATCAAAGTCCTGTATATATTAAAAACTTCTTCAGTAATGGTACACAAACCAAAGTCTCTGTACCAACTGACCAATCAACCTACCGACATGAGAAAAGCTATAAGTCTCTCCTTCTTGGAGGGAGGGGGGGAAAGATAAAAATGAATAATTCTAAGAGACAATGAAACCTGACTGTATCATCATCATGATCATGTGACGTATGAGAAGTCTCATTGCAAGACATAAGAGCCAAACTTCAAGGCATATACTAAGTGCTATGTTCTTGACAACTGGTCAAAGATATATGGAAGAAATAATAGTTTTATTGTTAACAATTGTGGTTATTTAAAATTTTCCATTGTCAGATTTGTCTTTCAATAAAAACAGTGGGTCACTGATCAGGATAGCATATTGCTATGCGTTTTTATGTACATTGTAAAGGTAATCCTTTCATCGAAATTTTGTTTTCCCCCTTTTTTAGAAATTGATATTTTCTCAAATAAAATACTTAACTTTCTCAGATTCGAATCACAGATATTTGAGGTCTTCTGTAAGAATACAGGAATTTAAGGTCTTTGAATGGATGACGGACGCGGATTTTTGCCGAGTATGTGTTAAGGCTGAGGCAATTTGTGATGTAGCAACAAACCTTCATGTATCAGTATTAGAAGTGTGTAATGTCTACATGGATATGCGAATTTAAGGTCTTTGAATTGTTAAAAATGAAATGATGTTATATTTATTTCCTCAATTTGTCAAACTCCGAATTGTGAAGCTTTTGATAATAAATTTGGCTTTGAATATTGCTCAGTCATGTTGTGAACTGTACATCTAGCAATTTAATTCTATGAGTGAAAACTTGAGGGCAAAGAGAATTTATTCTCACACTGAACTTGCACACTTTTCTGCTGGATGGCTAACTAAAACAATTTTCCAATACTGGACCCTCTTAACTTAATACTGAGAGGCTAAAACTTCCTGGAAGCTACAGATACACCACGTTAGACTTTACCTATCAAAGTTGCCATTTTATTATAACGTTTTGCTGATCAACACGACTGGAAGACTACTTCATACACTGAGCCTAAATGTATTGGGCTGTAGCATAAAGTTTAGCCACTAACAAAAGTATGGACCATTTTATAATGATCATACAAGGATCCTTTTGCTGTGTTCGGCACAACCACACCAATCATAGTAATAAGAAAGAAGTAACTTGTCATGCTAGGTAAGTAAAGCTGTGTTTTGATTGATGATTTCTTTCTTTTTTTTCTTTCTTTCTTTTATTGCCCCAAGGACCTTTGTTGAAAATGGGGGGGGGGGGTCGTCTGAGCCCTTTGAACCCCTTCTAGCTACGCGTTTGGATTTCTGTACTATGCCATTGAGTCACGGAGATCTTGGTGTGACAAGATACAGATAGGTCAGGGTTGTCTTTCTGAGGTCATGTTCTGGTATAATAATTTGACAAAATGAAACTGCTGTAAGTGGGGCATTTTTCCCGAAACCGTTGAGTTTCCAGCTTGTGTGCACACTGATACTTCCAGTTTAGCCTAGGGTAGATTAGGAAGGATTGCAGGTCTTATTGGTCATGGTAACTGGAAGGAATCGATAGCGTAGTAATAAGTGCCTTGAAGTCAAACCTTTCAGGTCAAACACATGTAGTTAAATGACACACACATAATACAAATATGCCCATAACTGTTCAGAAAGGTAGTATGAAAAGTGTTTTTTCTCTTTATTAGATCAATGATAATGATAATGATAATGATAATGATAATGATAATGATGATAATAATAATAATAATAATAATAATAATAATAATAATAATAATAATAATTTTATTTTGAAATTAATATAATACCGATTAAGATCGGCTTATTAGCACAAATCAGAATTTAAGCCAACAGTAAGTACATGTATTGTAAAAGATATAACAGCATTTTATAAAAGCCCACAAGTTCAAATGTAGCACCAAATGTACCCTTTCACCACGCTGACTGTAAACTTTGCATGATAAGTTGTGTTCACTCATGCACAAGCCCACTGGAGATCTCTGGAGCGGATGTTCTCATTATGTCACGTGTGATGCTTTTGTTCTCAAATGTCCCATATCCTAGATCATGTCCGGACAATATCCAGTAGATAAAGCACAACAGGGGGTTAGAGCGGTTACAATGAGCACAAAGACGTGTATTTTTATTCATAAACAAATGCAAATGCACAAGTTTGGAATTTTGGCAAGACAAAGAAACGCTGATCAATCTGAAATGAATGTTAATAATGCAATCATAAAATTAGCTACTTCAAAATACAACTGAAAGTTTGTGAATGTATACGATTGTGACAAAGGTTCTGTCATCATCTTCGGTGATGACCAAGCAAAGAAAGTTATTGGCGTTCTTGTGGCAGATAACGTTGCTTCCACATGTAGGGTAATAACAATTTGAAAATTGCGAAAACTTGGGTCATAAATTTAGTTACTGAAATAAAAACTTGAATTCTCCACCGTACACATTAAATATATAAGTGGTCTGTGCTTTTCTTTGTTCCTCGTTACCCTTGGCGGTGCATGTGGCTTAGTGTTGCAGCACGGGCCACAGCCTGAGCTGGCAGAAGGCTTTTTCACTTCCTGCTCTTGTTTCAGCCTCATTTGATTATTTTGAACTACATTTGGAACATTCTGAAGTTGCTCAGCGCTTGTTCTTTTGTACATTTCAACAGCGCTTTTTCTGTGTCCAATCTGTGACTTGACCAGTTGTTTAGGAATTCCTGCCTGAAATA